>OU896714.1:50238584-50589899 GCA_918026855.4 Phaedon cochleariae | reverse complement strand
TGGTAAGGAATATAAATGATAATAATTATAACTTTCAAGTTCCACAATTGGTGTCTCAAGAATAAATATTATTTGATTTCCTTTACTATAACATTTTATTTCGATAAGTTTTTCAAAAATCAAAATATTTCCTAAAATTGGTTCAAACGGAAGTTTTCCATTTGTGAGCTGTGTACTCATGATTGAAATTTCTTGTAGAAGTTCATTTGGATCTATCATGGAATCATGAAAAGTATTCAACTTGGAAAAAGTGATTGCAGTTTCGATTCGTTCTAAAATATCGTATATTTCTTGAAAACTTGCATTTATTTGGAATAGGACCACGTGAATGAGAAAATATTCATAATTGTCAACATCGTGGAGTTCTTTTTTCCTAAGCACTTGTTCAATTTGTAAAATTCTAGATTCTAGTACTATTTGATTATGTGCTAGAGCCTTCGTGTTATTTTTGAAATTTTCAATAGATTTTTGAAGTAGAGTTATTTGGTCTCCTATGATTGTTTTCATTTCTGATTGATTTTCGGACAATTTTTGGATTACACGATCATATTTTTCTGCGTCATTTTGATCTAAATTTCCTGTCAGTGTCTTAATGATTGTTCCTAGGCCATCTAAAAGTCCTCTTTTGGTTTTTGTATTACCTTTTACTGGATTGAGTTGATCTAGTTGAGATTTGATTTTTCTTTCAATATTATTAATCAAGTTATATGAATTATGAAATTCTGTATCATAATTTTTCTTAGTGTAGTTTGCTTTGAATAATGCAGTTATGAACATAAACTTATTCTCTAAGCTATGGAATTCTTCTATGATATTACTTATATCAAATATTTGTATAAACGTCCAACAATCTACCTTGTTTTGGGCGTTACCTAACTAATAGGGTAGTATTCCGGGGTTCTGATTTAGGTTGTGGAATCTCGGGAAGTCGAGTTTTCCGAAGGTGTAGGAGATGAGGTATCTGAAACAATAACAGGGGGTTTCCTAAGTTCTTTTATATGAATTATTTCTTTTTTATTAGGTTTTTTCTTGTTCGTTATTTCAACTCTGTTTCTTTCTAACATCTCCGTGATTTCAAAAGGTCCTATGAATTTATTATTCTTTTTCTTCCGTGTTGCAGGATTGAATTTGTATACCGTTTGTCCTAAATGGAACTCAGTATTCGAGTCTCCTTTTTTATTGTTTTTTTCTAACATTTTTTCTTTTCTAGTTTCCAAGCTTTGACTAACCTTGCTGTAAACATGCTTTAATTTTTCTTTGTGATTTTCGGCATAATCAGAATAAAATTCGGTGGGTACGAGGATTTCATTAGGGTCACGTGTTTGAGTATGTCCAAAAGTTAATTCGAAAGGTGTATAATTTGTCGAACTATGGACTGTACTATTATATCCTAATATTGCATAGTCCATGAGATTTTCGTCTTCGTCTGGGTGTAATTCTTTTACGATTCGTAAATGTTCAATTAATGTTGAATGACAACGTTCAACAATGCTGTTAGATTCGTGATGTCCTGGTGTTGTAAAATGAATGTTTATTTTATGAATTTTTAAAATTTCCTTCACTGTATCATTATTGAATTCCGTTCCATTGTCAATAATTAATTTTTTGGGTATTCCAAAGGATGAGAAATATTTAATTAGTGCCTGACTGATATGAATAGCTGTTTTTCCTAAAACTTGATACGCTTGAGCAAATTTAGTAAAAGAGTCGACTAGTGTTAAGTAATTTTTACTGATATAGAAAAATAAATCTATATGTACAATTTCGAATGGTTTTGAAGCTGTTTATGTGTGCATAAGAGGTGTATATGGTTTTTTTTCTGGAATATTTTGCTCTTTGACATATGTCACATGAATTTATGAAC
This sequence comes from Phaedon cochleariae, assembly GCA_918026855.4. Taxonomy (NCBI): domain Eukaryota; kingdom Metazoa; phylum Arthropoda; class Insecta; order Coleoptera; family Chrysomelidae; genus Phaedon; species Phaedon cochleariae. The sequence continues at coordinate 50,588,035 of OU896714.1, read as the reverse complement.
TCAGTAATGGTAGTTTTCATGTTTTTCCAATAATAATTTCGTTTTAGGTACTCAAGAGTCTCATTTATTCCTCTATGATTTGATTTTCCTTCATGATGGTTTTTTGTTAACATGGTTTGTTCATTTTTATCACTAACAGTGTTTACTTTTTTTAAACATCTAATTAATTTGGGTCCTTTTTCAGAAAAGCATTCAAGATAAACTGTATTGAAATCATTATAAAGTTGGTCATTATGAAAATGCATACAATAAGCTATTGCTGTTGTAGTATAATCTCTAAGAAATTCTAATATAAGGTCTCTATTGTTTTTTGTTGGAACTTTCAAGGTGATTATTTTATGATTTTCGTATCTTTCTTGTTTGATATCTAGCTTTGGATACGGGTTTGGTAAAACAATGATCTGATTCAATTTGTTGTTGATGATTTCGTCATATATCTGTATTCCATTGTTCGTTGTTTCATTTCCTGTAGTATGTTGAGTCGTTTGTTCTTGAAGGTCAATGTTAGTATTTCTGTTATCATCTGAAGCTGGAATTTGCACATCTGAAATGATCTGAATTCTATCTCTATTATTAGAACTTGATGCGATTTCTTGTACAGGGTGATCTACTTGAGTAGGTTGATTTAAATATGCTATGTTTTCTGATAAATTTCGAAGATAGTCTAATGTTTCTTGATCAATATCTCCTGGATTATTAATCATTGATTCTTCTTCTAAAGCATTGATTTGTATTCTGGAAAGTGCGTCTGCTACGGTATTTAAGCTTCCTTTTTTATGAAATATCTCATAGTCAAATTCTTCTAATTTTAAACGCCAGCGAACTAATTTTGAGTTCGGTTCTTTCAATTTGAATAGCCATATCAATGGTCTATGATCGCAATAAATAACAAATTTTCTGCCGAATAAATAAGGTCTAAAATATTTGCATGCCCATACAATTGCTAGTAATTCTTTTTCAATTGTACTGTATTTTTGTTCTGATTCGTTTAAAGTCCTAGATGCATATGCTATTGGTTTATCACTACCTACGGTACCTTGTGATAAAACGGCTCCTAACGCAACATTTGAAGCGTCAGTAGTAAGAATGAATTTTTTTGAAAAATCTGGATACTGAAGTATTGGTGCATTTGTTAACAATTTTTTACAGGAATTAAAGGCTGCTATAAAATTTTGATTGTGAACTACTTTTGCGTTCTTCTTTAAACATAAAGTCATTGGTTTTGTGATTTTAGCAAAATCTTTTATATATTTTCGGTAATATCCAAGTAGTCCTAAAAAACTTTTGATTTCTTTCTGAGTTTTTGGTATTGGAAATTTCTTGATAGATTCAATTTTATCTGGATTTGGTTTTACACCTGAAGGGGTAATAACATGTCCTAAATAATTAACTTCTTTACGTAAAAATTCTGATTTGTCTAATTGCACTTTGAAATTTGACTGTCTTAGTCTGTCAAAAACTAGTTTCAATTTTTCTATATGTTCCTGGAGTGATGTCGAAAAAATAACGATGTCGTCAAGGTAAACCAAACAAATTTCGTTCTGTAAACCTCTTAAAATATTGTCCATGACTCTCTGAAATGTACTAGGGGCGTTTTTTAATCCAAATGGCATTCTCCGAAACTCATAGTGTCCATTTTCTGTTGAAAATGCTGTTTTTGAAATATCTTCTGGATGCATTTCAATTTGGTGGAATCCGTTTGCAAGATCGAGAGTGCTAAAATATTGACTTTTTCCTAATTTATCTAAAATATCAGTAATGTTTGGAAGTGGATATTTATCATCTATAGTGTTCTCATTTAATTTTCGGTAATCTACGACCATTCTCCATTTTCGTTTTCCGGAGGCATCTAATTTTTTTGGTACGATCCAAATAGGGCTGGACCACGGGGAAGTGGAATTTTGTATAATACCTTGTTCTAACATTTTATGGATTTGTGATTTTACTTCATGTTTGTGAATTTCTGGATAACGATACGTTTTTGTGTAGATTGGTGTTTCATTAGTCAAGTTGATTTTATGTTGAATTTGGTTTGTGAATGTTAAAGGAATTTTTTCGCAATGAAATATGTCTCTATATTCAAAACAAAGATTTTTGATTGCCTTTTTCTCTTCTGGATTGCAATGATCAAGGCGAATATTTTTCAAGTTACTCTTGGTAATGTTATCTTGATTTTGAGTTAAAATTTCATTAGTTTCCATTTTTCCTATGAAATTAATTTCTGCAATGTCTAAAATTTCAATTTCGAAAGGAGCATGTATCTCAATTTTTGAAGCGAATGAATTTGCGTTTGTAATCATGGTTGTAGCGAAATAATTTTTTATATTTACAACTGCACGAGGGGCTTCTGTTAAATCTGAAAATTTTATGTAATTCAATAAACCTATGCCTTCTTTCTGGTTGACTGGTAATTTTACTATTTTCTGAACTCTAGGTGGAATTATTACTGTATATTTCTTGTTTTTTAGTTTATTTTTGAGTTCTGTCAGTTCTTCTGTTTCGTAAATAATTGGAATTCTCACATAAGGTGTTATTATTAATTTCGAGTTGACGTCTACTAAAGCTCTGAGTTGTTTCAGTAAATCAACGCCTATTAGTCCGTCGTATTTGTCACTAAATTTGAATAAATAAAACTTGTGTGTCTCTGGAATTTTAAAAATATTGAATACTGGAATTATAGCTACTTCATTATGGTATGAAATATTATGTGCGCTCTGTATATGGAAATCTTGTTCGTAAATATTTTTTTTGTAAAATTTGTATGCCAATTCTGGTGTCATGAAACTTCGTGTACTACCTGTATCAATTAAAAAGTTTGCGTTCAATTCTGGAATGAAAATGTGTGGTAAATTATTTTTTGATAGGTTTAGATTTATTATATAGGGTGGTTTTTCATAGGTACATGGGAAAAATTTGGATTTGGGTTATTTGTTTGAGGATTTTCAGAATTTTCGAATTTTTCAGTGAATTCTTCATTGGATGCATATTGATCATAATAGTCATTATCAGGGTTAAAGTCGTTGTAAAGTTCTTGTTCATAATATTCATTAGAATAATCATTCTGTGGATTATTCATATTTTGTTGGTTTTCGTCATATTCAGTGTTTTGTTGATTTTCAAAAGGATTTTCAAATTCTAGTTCTTCGATGTCTTGAGCGAATAATCTAGTTTGAGTGGGTTGTTTCTGTGAATGGATTCTTGTATTGCCTGAAGAAGTATCCATTGGCTCTGGTCTATAATAATTATTTCTTTGAATTTGTGAATTACTTGGTCTATTGTAATTTTGTGAAAATCGGGTTATTTGACTTGGTCTTTGTTGAGAAAAATTCGGACGATTAAAATGTGATTGGTTATTTTGGAATGGATAAGGGCGATTTGAATAAAATGATGGTTGGAATGAATGTCTCACGTTTTGTGTGGGCCAATTTGGTGATTGATTATTTTGTGAAAAATTCGGTCTTTGGAAATTATTCGAATGATGTGCATTTTGAGGATTTTGAAACATTGGTCTCTGTGGGAATGAATTGTTTCTGTGATTTGGATTAACAGGAGTTATTTTTGGAATGGGTCTATAGGAATTTTGGGAATTGATCGTATTATTTCTATTTTGACTGTACATGAAATTTTCTTCTTCAATGACTAATGCCATTGCATGCTCTAAATTATCAGGGTTTCTAAGCCTAACGTTATTTTGAAGTTGACTTGGTAATCCTCTAATGAATGTTTTCAAAGATAGCTCGTCATAATTTTGCATTTTTATTGTTTTTTCTTGAACTGTGCCATTAGAAGCGTTCAATTTAGCTACTATCAGACTTCTAGAATCTTGAATTCTCATGCCAAAGTTATACGGGGTTTCATTTTTTAATGGTCTTAAAACTATAAGGTCCTGAACCAAACAATCAAGATTTCTTTGATCTCCAAAACATAATTTCAATGTGTTTTTGATATCCGTCCAAGTTTTTAATTCTATTCTAGAACCAACTAAACTTAAAGCTCTACCTGTCAATTTTCCGATGATTGCTCTTATAATGAAAGTGTTTAATGAGGCGTTATTTGGATTTTGAAAATTTAAAATCAGACTTTCACAATTATCAATGAAAACGCCAAGTGTATGTGGGTTTCCATCGTATTGAGGAATAGTGTCGATATAAAGTCTCAAAAGCTGATAATTTACTGGGTCGCTCATATTGTTTGTTTGATTTTCTACTACAGATACACTATCAAAAAGATGAACTAAATCTTCTATACTATTGTCAATATCTGTCATAAATTTTGAAAAATTCTACTACTATACCTAGTGGTTTCAAAGTTATAATATTAGCAAATATATACAAGGAATGGGGGTGAAAACTGAATGACTTACAGTAGGATGACTGCTGTAGGTTTCATTCTCTGATGGATGGTGATGATGGTGATTTCTTGGTTTCTTCGTTTCTTGTTGCTTGTTGCTTGTTACTTGTTGCTTGTTGCTTGTTGCTTGTTGCTTGTTGTTTGTTTCTTGTTTCTTGTTTCTTCGTTTTTCTTAAGTCTACTGCCAATAGGAGTTGAGCGATGCTGTCTCTTGTCCCTGGACTTCCTATCCTAGAACTGATTTCGGCGATGTTTGTCCTCTGTCAGTTTTTTCTCGGAACGTTGGCGATGCTTGTCCTCGATTCCAAGGGGTTGTTCAGCTATTTTTGGTCACTCGGTCCTTTTTGTCGAATTTGAACTAAACTGTTGGTACAGACCGGAACTCGCGATTTTTGTCGAATTTCCGTGAACAAATCCTACCACGACTGCGCCAGTTTTGGGTTCGAGCGGTCGAAATGACTTTTTAAAAATGAGCTGAACTTGAGTCAAAAAATGATGTTCTCGGGTTGAGGCTCATTCAGTAACTGATTTATTTTCTATTAGAATTCAACATACAATATTCAGAGGCAAACTGCAAGTTTGCAAATGACTAACAATATTGAGATAATTAATACAATGGAGTGGTTGTCTAGTGCCACCATAACTACCGTTTTCCTGTCACAATGAAGCATTTTAGAGCGGTGAATAGTAGTCTATACTCATCAGGGAAAAAGTCGGCTTCTAATGGTGAAATAACTTTTTAAATTGGTCCAGTAGTTTCGGAACCCATTCAATACAAACAATCAAACAAACAATCACATATTTCCTCTTTATAATATTAGTATAGACAACCATACAAATGCAGTCCACTATCGGCACTATCTATTAAGCATCGAACATATTGGTCCTTCGAGACGGATCTATTCAAACCAAACCAGCAAGACTGACAAGTTCTTCACAAAGGATACAAAGCAGCACTCAAGACTACCTGGAGTAACGAGCAGTTCAAGCGAAAACTATGAAAGGATTCGTGTCCTTTTCAGTTCTAGGAGAATCATTTCTCTTGATATGTATCATTCAAGTGTCATGAGATGGCGTTCGAATTTTGCAATTGTTAGTGCAAGCACCTGCGTGGTTACAACTTCCGCGTTAGTAAAAGTTGCGAATATTGTTTATCCTTCACAATGCTGATTGATCTAGGGTCCCTCGATGTAAATTGACGTATTTGTCATCTTAACAGGGTACAGACAGATCCACGTCTCCTCTCACTCTAAAGTATTTGTGAAACAGTTATATAGTTCTATCCTTATTAATTTCTAGGGATAAACACTGGATTTCTGACATTTGTTGTTTTTTTCGGTTATATTGAGGACATTGGCGTATCATACGTAATTTCCACATGTAATTTCTTATTCAACTCTACATATTATATCCAAATGATGATGATAATTTTCGAGTTTTTGATGTTTCAACTCCAGCATAATCTTTGTGAGGCAGTGAGCAAATTTTTCTGAATGTTCAATACGGTTAACCAAATGAGATTTCAGACTAAGCCTTATGCTTGAGAAATGGTGAAAAATTGTATGTAGATATTTAAACTAATGTGCTCATATGTCATGTGTGCTGTATATATTCATGTTGGGAATCATTTTTGCAGTTTTTTACGAACACTTAATATTTCCTGAATGTAGGTATAATTTTTGAAATGGTAGGGCATATGCCTCTTCTTTTAATCCTTCGTTTTTATCAAAACTGTTTCTACTAAAATGCATTCAAAAACTAGGCACAATGAGAAAGTATAATATGTGATTCCGTATTAGTTTTACCTCGAATATTTTGCTGATGTAGGTATTTACCAATTTTCCTCATTCGGTCACTTCACTTTCCATATTCCAAGTACATTGCATTTGATGAAAAGCTGACAAATTTAAATTTGCCATCCAACTAATTGATACAGCCTAACGCAGCACATTTTACCATCCTTCCAAAACAGAATTGAATAATGTCGTATTAGGATCAAGTATGAAATTAAAATTTTGTAAGATCTCTTTTAACGCCTATGAATGTGACGTGACAGCAAAGTCATGTCAGGGACGCCAATACACGAAACCAAAGTCACTAAATGATTAAAAGAGAAAGGAGCTATGATCTGTCCGTACCCTGTTGGATGACAAATACGTCAGTTTGCATCAAGGGACTCTAGATTGATCTAAGCATACAACCCACCTGAATGATCTCCCAGGACATCAGACACAACGCAGCACATTTTACCATTCTTCCAAAACAGAATTGAATAATGTCGTATTAAGATCGAGTATGAAATTGCAATCTTGTAAGATCTCTTTTAACGCCTATGAATGTGACGAGACAGCAATGTCATGTCAGGGACGCCAATACACGAAACCAAAGTCACTAGATGATTAAAAGAGAAAGGGGCTATGATCTGTCCGTACCATGTCAGATGACAAATACGTCAGTTTGCAACAAGGGACTTTAGTTGAAGTTAATGATACTTGTCGCTCACTAAAGAATATCACATGTGGAGTACCGCAAGGATCAGTTCTGGGACAAATTTTATTTTTAATTCATATTAATTCAATATCAACTCTGAACTTGGAGAGGAAAGCTGAAATTATTAGCGGATGAAACAACATTGCTTTATATATCGAACGAATTGAATGATATCGAACGGGATATCAAAAGTGATTTGGAATATCATCTTGGATACAAATTCATAAGTTAACTTTGAATTATTACAAATCTTCATATATGTAAATCTCCTAGAACTCATCTTGGATGCAAATTCATAAGTTGACTATGAATCTTCATATATGTATATCTCCAAGAACTCAGTTAATATTTCGAATAATGCTATGAATTTCAACAATAGATTCATTGAATATACAGACGTGACAAAACCTCTAGGTATCTATATTGATGGAAAATTATAATGGACTAAACGTATAGACAGACCATTTGAAACATAAAATAAATCCAATCATAGGCATTTTATTCAACATCCGAAATATCATTCTCATAAAATACTATAAATGTATTTACTTTTGCCTCATACATTCAAATTTGCAATATTTAATTTCCATTTGGGTAAAAACAAATATTTCACGCCTAAAACCACTAATGAAATTACAAAACAAATCAATTAAATGCATTCTTCATCTACATTTTCTAGACCCAACGGAAAATTTATACAAACCTAGACATTTTCAAAGGACCCTAGATTGATCTAAGCACACAACCCACCTGAATGATCTCCCCGGACATCAGACACAACTTCTTGTTGTCGTCCAGCACCGTGTTCATATTCTCGATCCACACGGCGTCCACCGGTCCATCGAAGATGATCCACTTCCTGTCAGAGGTGTAACTATTGGCGTAATCTCTGAAGGTAGTGGCTAACACTCCGTCCGACCACTCGTGCGAAGCCGGATCGAATTGGCCGTACAGCTGACCCATGCTGATCGCCTTCGGATTGATGATCTTGTAGATGACCTGGTTCTCGGCCAGTTTGGCATCCGTTCGGTTCGCCAGACTGCCCAGACCTGAATTGGGGATATTGATATTGACGTTCGAAATGAGAACCTAGTAGGTATAGTCACTGGATGGTATTAGTTAGAGTTCCTAAATGGACTTGACACTGCTGTTTTGACGTTTTTTGTACATCAGAGTACGGACACTAGACAAGCAGTGACAATCAAACATAACCACAAACGATTTTGAAGCAAATCATATGTTTTGCCAGACAAGGACAAGAATATGTTTTTCCACAACTCCTAGGAAGAGTACATCCATATCTTTCTCTGTCGTTGATTTTTGTATGAGAGGGCATAGCGTCTCCTCGAGTGGGTAAAAGGGTACGATAAATTGATAAGAAAATTATTTCTTCTCGGAATATTGAATGATAAGGCTGAAGGACCTCAATGGAGGTCGATTTCAAGTTGGTATGTACATATATACCAACGAAATAATATACTATTCCTATGAAATAAGTCTATATATACGTTCAGTTGAATATTTTTTATCAAAGTTCAGAATGGGGTAAAAACTGATAAAATTCAACCAATGAAACATACTTTTATTTCGTATGGAACAATTTCACTTGTACAAGAGTGGTAGGTAATAAGTAACTAATAAATGAACAAATGATATGGCAACAATAACAGCTGATTTCAGTTAGAATAAATAAATAAATAATAAAAGTTCTCCAAGACATACGGAAGTAGGTATAGATGGACTTCAGCGCTCGACTCACTATTGTTGGTTTGAACCCTGCCATCGGAAGATCATATTCAATACCTTACATAAGTGGTGCACTCGTTAAGCGTTCTTGTTCTGTGCTCTGATAATATCTTGCTCGTATCTTGGTACCCAAGAAGTGGTTCAAAATCCACTAGGAGCTATGCAGTCGTCTAGTACTAACTGATCAACTACGCATGAACATGCACTTTCATCAGTTGGAAACTGCACAAACTTGCATATTTCTCCTAATTCTCTCAATTTGTCAAGCCCTAGAAATTTATGTCATGTACTTCCGTGTACTGTCAGTTCCCGCTCTTTCCATCAATTTATTTGTGGTTATGTCTGATTGTCAGTGCTTCTCATAGTGTCCGTACTCTAATATAGAAGAAACGTCAAAGCAGCAGTGTCAAGTACATTTAGGAACTCTAGTTCTTAGGATCTAACGTTCAACTTTAGCACCTAGAAACTACATGTGTTGCCTAGCAACATACCTATGTTTGTGTCAGTAACAAAAACATCAATTCAAGAGCTAATTTTGGTATTAAAATGGACCACTTTTGTGTCGGTTGCAGAAAAACAATATTATACCTGTCGCCTACCAACTAGATTTTCATTGAGAAAAACAATAGTCAGGAAATAAAAAAATTACCTTCTGCCAAACTTTGGTACGCCGAAGTTTTCCCGCCCATAGGCCTTCCGACTATCATCAGGCCGTGCCGCACCAGAATCATCTCGTATATCTGCATGCACTTCTCCACGAACCATGGGGTCGGCTGCAGGTTCTTCTTCTTTATCTCCTCGATCAGGCAAGCTATGAGATCGGCTCGTTCGAAAACCGGCAACTCGATGCCAGGGAACAGATCCTTGTAGATGCCTATCGATTAGAGTACAAACAAAGTACAGTTTCGCGAATCCTTTACAAAGGCAAAATCATTTTAAAAATCGCTGGGTTTAGTACAAATAATAATAATAATAATGAACGCCTTTTATTGTCATAAGTGAAATACATGGAAAAAAGTCTTACATAGACTGTTGACGAAGTCTAGCTCAAAGCCATTCCACTTAACCAACAGAGGGCTATATGCCCAAAAAAGCAAAATGACTTCAGCAAATTAACTGAGACAGCAAGGAAGGTGAAACAACAAAACTATAAAGCAAATAAAATGATGAAATGTAATACATAATACACTCATCCAACATACTTATACGTACTTAGCTCCAAAACTGTTCAACACTTTTCCTAATACAATTAGAAGCATCGATATATTCCACATTTCAAAAAGACACTCAAAACTTTCATATTCAGTCAGGCAAGACAATCAATCGCTGATTTCGTCAATAAAAAATATTTTTGATCAGCTCTAGCAGTGGAAGGGGTATAACATCACATTGTTATGTAGTTATTCTCTTAGGATGGACTTATGATTCGACTCGTTAAAATTACTTTCGGTTATATATTATTATAAGTCAGGTATGTTCGTGTATGTATATATGTATGTCATTTTGCATCAAGGGCGTAGGTGTGCATTGGTAGCTTTTTCAGATTTTAAATATATTGATTATTATTTTATATGTTGATTGGTTGGGTGCTGATTCATAATAGATTTTTCGTCTCGAAACAAGTGTTGTTCACTTATTGAGTACGAAAATTTATTTGTGTACTTGTCATATTTAGGAAGATGTACATAGTTCGCAGTCTCTACCATTTTTATCATTCTTTTATTTATTTATTTTACTCTAATATATTTTGTGAGATCCCCACTGTAATTAGGTTTAATGAAATGGTACTTCTATTGTTCTTTTGACATAATTTTACTCCTTCTATCTATGTTTTCATTATTGTAATTATTGTAAATGTATTTCCTGTGAAACAAGTGCGATAGCACTTATCGCCAAACCAACTTTATTCGCATTTATATATACTTGTAAACAATTTTTTTCCGAATAAAGTTATATTATTATATTATTATTATTATTATAGGTACTTACTAATTAATTGCTAGCAATACAAATAGTAGAATTTCAAGTGATAAAAAATAATCTACGACATGAAGGATGTACTAAATAGTATTATAATATCAAGACTGCATATGAACTAGATGCTTCTTCAATTTATATTTGAATTTATTTATATTATGAACTTTGAATTCGTCAGGTAATATATTATACATTTGAATAGCATTGAAGACAAAACATCTTTGAACAAATGTATTTCTGTGTTGAGGCATGGTCAGGATGGTTCTGTGTCTGATGTTTTTAGAGTGTATTCTGAATCGAGGAATAAATTTGCTTGCCAGAGCTGGAGAATTGGAGTCATTCAATAGTTTATGGGTAAATGTACCTAAGTGGAGCTGTCTTCTATTGTTCATATTAAGCCAGTTGCATTCCCTAAGTTTATGTGGAATATGATCGTATTTTCTGATACCGTAGATTAGTCTATAGAAGCTATTTTGGACTTTTTATATTCTATCTCTATCAAATTTCGTCAAGCAAGGACCGTGAAGAAAGTCACAATAGTTAAAGTGGCTCAACACGAGTGACTCGCACAAGTTCGTTTCATTTCAACACTGAGAACATGTCGATTACTGAAAATGAGTTTCAAGGTTGGTTTTATTTGTGATACCAAATGATATTAAGTTGTGTATTTGCCTCGATGAATTCGAGATTTTCAAAAGTTGAAATATACATATTATTATTATTATTATTATACATACAGACATCTACAGAAAACAATGATTTCGTAAAGTTATCCCCACCATTTGCGATTCCATTCGTTTATGTTTGGCATTTAGGATCGTTGCCATATACTTTTTGATGATTGATGACCGAATCGCAGTGTATATCTCTTGTTATTTAGTCTGAGCATATAACGATGCTGACACGATCTCTGATTCAGCTAGTTTACCTATGAAGAGGGGGACGTCTTGCGCCAAAAACTTGGGCAAATTGACGTCGATGATGGCTCGCAGGACCAGCTGCGCCTCTTGCACGTCCGGATAGCCCCTTTTGAGTGCCCCCGCCGCCAGCAGCACGGATTTGACAGCCCGCATGCCGTAATCGTAGTGGTTTTGAGAAGACAGCTGCTCCGAACACAGTTTGTACGTATGGACGATCTTTTGTGCAAGACTGAAACATATTGTTGCAACTCAGATATTTCTAGTAGGTTATATGGCATTATTGAGAACAAACGGCGCCTCTACCACGTGTCGCAACTCAGATGTAGGCCCTCTTATACGTCGTAACTTAGCTACTAGCTTGGCTTTTTGACGAAAGAATTAAATGATATCGAACGGGATATTACAAGTGATTTGGAAAACATATCATCTTAGATGCAAATTCATAAGTTGACTCTTAATTATAACAAATCTTCATATATGTATATTTCCAAGAGATTAGTTAATATTTCGAATAATGCTATAACTTTCAACAATAGATTCATTAAATATACAGACGTGACAAAATTTTTAGGTCTCTATATTGATGAAAAATTATTATGGACTAAACATATAGACCATTTGAGAAATAAAATAAATCCGATCATAGGCATTTTATTCAAAATCCGAAATATCATTCCCATAAAATACTTGAAATGTATTTACTTTTGCCTCATTTATTCAAATTTGCAATATTTAATTTCTATTTGGGGGAGTACAAATATTTCACGTCTGAAACCACTAATGAAATTACAAAACAAATCAATTAAGTGCATTTTTCATCTACATTTCCTAGAACCAACGATAAATTTATGCAAACCAAGACATTTTCTGAACCTGATTTCGTTATATAAACTTAAAATATGTTGCTCTATTCATTTTGCCAGGAATAAATTGAAAATATCAAATTTAGCTTTCAATGAAGTCAATACAGTCCATAATTATGGGACTAGACAATTGAATTACTTGATAGCAAATACATTCAAGTCAAACATTGGCAAACAATCTGTTTTTCACAATGAAATAATTTTATACAATTCATTACCGAATGAGTTGAAAAATATACATGATGCAAGAAGGTTTAAAATCAATCTTAAAAAATAATTGCTCAGGACAATTTGAATGAAAAATATGTGGCATGATTTGATTACTTAGGAATGAAATATAACTTTAATCTTATGACACAATATTAATTCGTTTCCACTGAGTGGAATTCATTATATTTAACCCTTTATTATTATTTTTTTATATGTATTTTTGTATGCCTATCATAAACAGAAATGTTTCTTGGGGTAATAAAGACAATCAATCAATCAATCAATCAATCAATCAATCAATCAATCAATCAATCAATCAATCAATCAATCAATCAATCAATCAATCAATCAATCAATCAATCAATCAATCAATCAATCAATCAATTATTTGACCACCCAACCACATTCATCCCCAAATAAAGAGTCAAGACAGTTTAAATATAAAATTTGACATTTATTATTTATTGACTAAATGGAAAAATCGTGGATGGATGCTTGCCACACGGCAGGTTAGCAAAGAAAAGAGAACATAATGGCTTGCCAAATGAAACACAACGCGAAACAACACTCGAAAAAAAAGCAGTACTTACATTACAACGTGCATTGGGTTGACCAGCAGAATTGAAGTCGGGGTGACGGCGAACATTTTCGATTGATGATTACTAATGACTTGAATTGATAATAATGATGCCTTATCGACTCGGGTACTATTTATATTCGGAATCTATGCTAGGATCGCAATTTTCCGTAATGGGAATGGCCGTTACCTTTCGATATTGCTTACCTAGGTATCATCGCACGGTAAGCGATTTTTTCAAATTCTAGAGGAATTGACGTCTTTGAACTCCGCTGACCTGATCGAAATGTACTGGATGTTTTGATTTGGAAAAGTTAATTTATGATAAAAGATTTTTGAATGAACGAGAGTTTGAGTTATGTTAATTCATAGGCATTTGTACTTCTTGACACGGGTATCAGTGTATCAAATAATGAATCAATGATTGGTACAAAAATTATTCAGAAAATAAATGGGAGTATGTTGAGGTGAAGGAAAAAAGGTATCGTCAGATGATCTCGACCAATTCAATATATGTACGTTGCTGTTTGTCTCTATATCTATCAGACGAAGCAAGCATATTTTAATTGACATTTACCATATGTTTTTTTTGCAATAACATTTTGACATAACCTATACTTACCTTTATAATTCTTTTGACTCTCCTGGGGAGAGTAACTAGTACTATTAAATTTTATTGTGATTTATTCAACTTGATTGTTCTTGATTTTTGTTTAGCAATAATTAGATTTGATGAGGTCATACTTCTTCTTTTTTTTTCGTTTGGATATTGATGTGTATAGTTCTTCTCTGTATTCTATGTATTGTGTGTATATTTGTACACACCTAACGGTGGAAGTTTGTACAACCAATCGCGAAGACTTCGTTGCTTTGCAATTTCAATGTAACCATAGCATAGTTATAAATATTCCATTTTGAGTGAAAAATATTACTTGTGGCTCACTCATGAAAATTACATGTAGTATACTGTCATGAGTAGAACATACGGTATATTAGTTATTTCGAACCATATTATACGACTTCGCAATTGAAAAAAATCTCTTCATGTTGAAAACGGGAGCAGAATCGGTCCCGAAACGTCCAAAGATAAGTGAAAATCTGATATTTTTTCTATATATCTTCATTTCTCTTCTCCAAAAATTTTTCAATACAAATTGTCACTGACAAGCTAGTGAATTTTTCTTTTAGGCTCTCTGATAAGAAAATTCTTTAAACGCAGTATATTGAAATAATATTCATATTTTTATTTTATAGAAACGAGGAGAGAAAATCCCAAAAAATGTGGAATAATGAATTATTGTTATGTTTGAATATAGTCTCGTACTTTCAGGTACCCCTAAACTATTAGTGCCTATTCGAATATTACCTCTCGCAAACTATTAAGCCAAGCATAACCCCTTATATTATAAATGGATATGGATGGACTAACCATCTATTGTATCGTAACATGGTGGAAACAACTATTTTATCGTGACAATACAACAAGGAACAGATTTGAGACCAATTATATGTTCAATACATATTAACAGAAAGCTAAAATTATATGTAGATAAAGATCATTTGAACTTACTTTGTTGCTTGCACAAATCCGTAAGAATAAAGGGAGATTGCACCTATCATTGCATAGTCTGGTACCATCATTGCCACCGTTCTGAATAACACTTTCAAATTGTCTGGGAGTTCTTGCCTACCAGCATATCTGGAAATCATATCATATCGACCAATTACTAGAAGTTCAAGACATTTGTCCCTATTACAAGTATATTTTAAATAAATAAATAATTATTCATTCAGAGTTATCACAAATGATAAGTAGATATATTCCACTGATCAACGTTATCAAATAAAAAAAGCAAAAATCATTAGAAGATCTTCAAGATTGAGAGGGTGGAAGAAAGCAAAGAACATTTTCATAAGACTACATTTGAACATTGGAGATCAAGGATATTTACCCAGGATTCATGGTGATGAAAACGGTACACGTGGGATCCAGCGTGATCTCGGTACCTTCGAAAACAAACTTGGTCAGTTTGGCGGCCACAGCCAGCTGGATGCTGGATATTTGCTGCGCCACCACCGATAACACCTCCAACTCGATCCTGAAGAAGAAAACAAAATAAACAATTGATTTTAATATTATATCTTTTAAGAATTTTTCGGTCGATTTTTAGGAGCTAAAATCATCAATAATGACGTTAATTTTCAAACTTCTAGAAATATACCGCCAGTAAAAACTGACGCCACGATTTCGTAAGTAGGGGCGGACCATAGCACAATGGGCGTGTACACCTTATTAGAACTTTCAACTCAAACCATGTTTATAATGATCCTTTCATACATGAGAATAATGATTGACGACATAATTCGATCGAAAAATTAACTGGAATGTTTCATTTTTGGACATAAATAATAGTACCTTCTGAAAACGGACCTTCTCATGACGTAGGAACCTCATCTCGCCATAGTTGAAAGAGAATACCAAACGCCCGACGGAGACTGAGGCAACTGATATATTAATTCTTTCAACTGTGATCTAGCGCTAATTCACTCTGTTAAAAATTATGTAGCATTCATCTCTGTCTGGAAAAGTCTAGTTTCAGTATTAGGGTTTTGACATCACATCATCGCCTCGTTTTCAGAGGTTCTAGAAATCGGGGATTTCAATAATTTTTTATAAACCGTAGGGAGCTCACAGCAAGGAACGGTTTGCGGTGGTGAGCTAGTTTGGGTGAGTTCTATCGAATTATGAAATGAATTTTTTTTGTGATATAAGCCCATTGCCATGTGTTGAGATACGATTGGGAACTTCATGAATATTAGTTATTCAATAATTCATAAATTCTCAATTGAGTATTGGTAATATTTCTAAATAGCAATAAAAATTCAATTGTCTCAAAATGTTCCCTTATGATTTGTGTCTTATTGCTTAGAATGAATTTGTGTAAATAATAAAAATATATATTAATTCACACTAGAGGACATTTGAATTGGTGAACGTGACAACCACGGCGCACAACTTGTGGGCGTGGTCTTGTCAGTTCTCAGCATTCAGCACAATGTTGCCAAGTCTCCAACATTCACATTTTATTTTGTTATGGATAATAATAAATATTTGGACATACAGGTTGCTCGAAAAAGTCAAGAAAGAACTCTAATATCATGGGTTCCTCCTATTATGTTTTATTTAACGACATTACTCCAACATCTTTTCGATAACTTGATTATAATTGGTGACTTTGACAAGTTGACAACCTTGCTTCATGAATGGAAATGAAAGATTATCTGACCAATAACAAAACAGCATAAAAACCGAAGTCACCATTTATTCGACGTATCGCCAAATAGCGGCCATGGAGGTTTGTTTGAAATGAGCTCTGAAATTCAACAATGGGCGTGTACACCTTAGTAGAACTTTCAACTCAAACCATGTTCATAATGATCCTTTTATACATAAATAATGATTGACGACATAATTCGATCGGAAAATTAACTGAAATGTTTCATTTTTGGACATAAATAATAGTTCCTTCTGAAAACGGACCCTCTTATGACGTAGAAACCTCATCTCGCCATAGTTAAAAGAAAATACCAAACGCCCGACGGAGACTGAGGCAACTGATATATTAATTCTTTCAACTGTAATCTCGCGCTTATTCACTCTGTCATAAATCATGTATCATTTATCTCTGTCTGGAATAGTCTTGTTTCAGTTAGGGTTTTGACGTCACATCATCGGCTCGTTTTCAGAGGTCCGAAAAATCGGGAATTTCAATAATTTTTCATAAAACGTAGGGAGCTCACTGCAAGAAACGGTTTGCGGTAGTGAGCTAGTTTGGGTGAGTTCTATCGAATTATGAAATAAATTTTTTTTGTGATATAAGCCCATTGGCAAAGCGTTGGGCATGTAACCCAGAGGTTGTGAATTCGACTCTCACACGGGGCGGTAGAGTTTTTTCATTTTCCATTGTCACTCGAAATTAAGACTTTCCATCTTCATCATTACAATTATATCTTGCCTACTAGATTTTTCTATTATGAAGAGAAATACCCTCTTTTCTCCTAGGATGGCAATGATTTCGGCGAAGAATACGCAGATTTCGCCCTTCCCAACCTCCCTATCATAACTCTGATCTTAAAACTCATTATTTACATAAAAAAGCGTGAGAAGTGTTGCAAAAAATTGATTTAGGTTCCTAACGACACAGTGTAGTAATTGATTGATTGTCTTTATAACCCCAAGAAACATAGTTATTTATAATAGGAATACATAAACAATATACATAATGTTATACATACAATTATGAAATAATGATAAGATATAACAAGGAATCTAGTTGCTCGTTGTATATTCCTCAATTGACTAGGTGATGAAATGTATAGAACGATTCCTGTGTGAAAAATGGATTGTTTGCCGATATTTGACTTATACGTATTTGCTATTAGTAAATTTGATTGTCTTGTTCCATGATTATGTAATGAATTAATTTCATCGAAATTTAAATTCCAAATTTTAAATTTATATAGGACAAATTGAATAAAACAACATATTTTAAGTTTTGTATGGTGATGTCAGATCTAATAAATCTCTCACTTCAATGTTTTATTTTGTAAGTTCATTAGTGGACGCAAACGTGAAATATTGGTACTTCCCCATATAGATATTAGGAATTGAAATATTGAGTAATATTTAGTAGAAATGAAATTTCGTATTTTGAATGAAATGCCTGTAATGGGATCAAGTTTGTTTCTCAAATGATCTATATTTTTATTCCACAATAGTCGTTCATCAATATAAAGACCTAAAAATTTTGTAACATCTGTATATTTGATGAGTTTATTGTTGAAGGATAGTGTTCTATTCGAAATGTTCAGTGTTCTTTTTGCTATGTACATATATGAGGATTTGTTATAATTGAAAGATAGTTTATGAACTGAATTTTATAACCTAGAGGATATTTTCTCTAAATCACTTTTCATGTCCATGATAATATTATTTGAATCTTTGGAGAAATAAATCAATGTCGTGTCATCTGCAAATAATTTAAATGTTCCTCTCAATTCCAAATTTGATATTGAATTTATGTAGATTGAAATAATAATTAATTATCAGTTCACTCGCCCATTCTGGTGGAAATCTCATTTTTTGTGAAGTTTTCTTACAGACACAATACCTGTTGAACTCGTCGAAGCAGGCCCAAGCGCCGGCCTGCGCCAGCCCTTTGAAGAACTTGCCCAGCGCCTTGTAGTCCAAGCCGTCGGAGCAGTTGAACACGACGCACTTCTTGGCCACCGCCTTGGCCAGGTCCTTGCAGGTCTCGGTCTTGCCGGTGCCGGCGGGGCCTTCGGGAGCACCGCCCAGGTTCAACTTCAGAGCGCCCATCAACGTCCTATAATAATAATAATGATAACTAGCTGACCCTAGAGTCCCTGTATATACCTTAGACAAGAGTCCGGCCACAAAACTGACAGCCGTTGGGGTTTTTAATATTTTGTTTCCTTTGGTTTGCCCACCTGACAATGTGACGAAACACCATAGTCGTCCCGCCCGCTTTTTTAAATTATTTCGAATTTCTGTCACTGTCACTTTGAAATTTTACGATTGCCAAAATTTAGCATTTTAAATTATGCGTACATTATTGCGATAATTCATTAGAAAAGGGATTCAAGTTATTCAATTCTCCGAATTATCCTTTAAAGATAATGTCATGGAAGAATGCGATGAATCGACCAGAATGGAAAATTAATTTCAAGAAATCCGCAATATGTTAGGTAAATATTAAAATGTACAGTACAAAAAAGAGGAATTCTGAGCCCATTTTTACGAACATTCTTTCAAGCTGATGGATTTCAAATTAAAGAAGTCTGCATGCTGTGCCGTCAATTTATTAAATAGAGACGTTCAAAAGACTTCCGTGATGATACTATCGCAGAAAAAGAAAATGATAATGTGATGATGCTGAAAGAAAATGAAAGTTTGGAATCAAAACTAGAAGATTTAGAGAAATTGCAATGTGCTATGTCATCAGTCCACGGTGTTTTTAATTCAGATGTACGTATAGGAACCTTGTCACCATCGGAAGAATCCTAGATGGTATAGGTACCTAGATAATGATCTTAAGAATCTTGCAATTATGATTTCCATTATATCTACTATATAGGTAGTATATGTACCATGAGTTTAATATAAGTATAGTTATTAGGTGTGTATAATAGTTTATCAACTGGATTTTTGACATATCATTGTCCCTAATGTTAGATAAATATTTAAATCAATGTTTATGAGGCATATAGTTGTTTTTATTTTGTCACTTTTATTTCTGCGTAATTAAATTGAGAGAATCGGAGAAAATTATATTGAAACAATTATATATATCCTCTATTTTTTTATATCCCAACAGAAAACAACTATATTTTCTTGGCTATATGTGATACCACGTAGAAAACTATAATTATCGTATTTATATCTAATGAAGTGAAGAAATCTCTGATGACAAAAATTTGTAATAGCCACCTCAGGAAGTGATTATGACAATTAACGATTCGAAATTTGAACACCCTGTTGTTTATTATTTGAAAATCTAATAGTTATTCTAGTTGAAATAGCCCTATTTCCCACTTCTACCTACGGCTATGAACGGTTTGACAAATAATCTAACCTTCAAAATTGTTTCTGACAATCATTAATACTAGGGGAATTGAAAAGACAGAGCTCGATATATATGTCTTATTCCTCTATTCAATCATCAATGAATTATTCGAAAATAGAAAAGGACAGAAGTATAGCTGTGTCCGGACTCTTGTCTAAGGTATATGCAGGGACTCTAGCTGACCCGAGAGCGATTTTACTAAATATACTGTACGCTAGCACCAACCACGCCCACCGTAATATCTCATATTCGAAGTACTTAGGCAAAACTCAGAGACTATTTATCCTTAACGAACTAACCTATCCCTGATTGCAATATTTTTGAGGAAGGAAAACCGAATGGAGTGTAGAAACACATTGAATTATAATATAATATATTTCAAAAGTTGAGTTCTTCAACAAAATTGAATAAAATGAGACTGTTTATCCTAAACTCACTAACCTATTTGACTTCAAATATTTTATGAAAAAGGAAAACCAGAATGAAGTAAAAAAACATTGGTGAAAAAAAAAAGTTGCAAAAAAAAGTTCAAGTTCACAGCGATTTGAACCATGGACCTTCAGACTGAAAGTCGACAGCGCTAACCAGTAGACCATTTGGGTATATGAATTTATAGCGTACATACAAGAGATTGACAACGAGAGAGCTTCGGTCGAATTCGTGTCAAAATCATGAAAAGTGTATTCTTGCGTTGGAGCACAGTATATTTAGTGCGATGTGCTGACTCCGAGTATATCGGTAACGTTTGGAGATATGACGTATTATGGTGGGCGTGGTTTGTGCTAGCGTGCAGTATATTTAGTAAAATCGCGACCCGAGAAACGTTGTTTTGCTATGTACAGTGTGTCCAGTTTTCGATGCTTTTGCGTGATATCTCAGTTATCTTTGGATAGAGTTCCTAAATGTACTCGACACTGCTGTTTTGACGTTTTTTTGTATATTAGAGTACGGACACTAGACAAGCAGTGACAATCAAACATAACCACAAACGATTTTGAAGCAAATCATATGTTTTGCCAGACAATGACAAGAATATGTTTTTCGCTTAGATAATGGATCCTCGCATCATCCTTCCTCCACAAGTTCTGGGAAGAGTACATCCATATATCTTTCTCTGTCGTTGATTTTTGTATGAGAGTGCATAGCGTCTCCTCGAGTGGGTAAAAGGGTACGATAAATTGATTAGAAAATTATTTCTTCTCGAAATATTGAATGAAAATGCTGAAGGACTTCAATGGAGGTCGATATCAAGTTGGTATGTACATATATTCGAACGAAATACATATACTATTCCTATGAAATAGGTCTCTTTTATAGGTATATATACAGTCTGTCCAAGATAAGGTTGAACAGCATGGGGATCTCGAAAACGGTAGGAGATACGAAGTCGGTTGAATGGGGAAAAAGTTGCGCATTCGGAGGCTCATATCAAGAGCCTTCGGAAATTTTTGAAATTATTTTTAGTTATTTAGTTAAATCGAAAAAAGTGAATTTTTGGAATATCTATTTTTTTTTTCTCCGTTATTATTAGACATACAGAAAAACTGAAAATACTTTTTCATAGCAACTTTTGATGACGTTTAACGTGGTTATACCGATTTTTTTATGCGACGTTTCGTATACGTAGAACCATTATCAACTTTTCCTATCCTGATAAGTTTTTCACAGATTCTGAGAGGTTTTTTTATTCTGAATTCAACCATGTATTATACAAGGTGATTCGAATGTGTTCCGACCTATTTCTATCCATCATCATTGTTTTTTCGAACTTCCAAAAGAAAAGTGCCATCAGTTCCATTTATTTTTGATCATTTAGTGTCAAACATTGATGGATTAGTTATTAAATACTGAAAAGTGAATGAAAAATATTTCACTACATCGACTTCTATAACCTGAAAGCTATAATTATAAAAGATACTGCTATATATATTATAGAACCTCTAAGAATCCTCTTCAATGCGTGTATTGAGCAAGGAGTTTTTATCCAGATAAGTTCAAATTGCACGAATTCTTCCTATTTTCAAAAAAGGAAATGCGAATGAAATCGGAAATTATCGTCCGATATCGATAATTCCTATTTTTGGAAAAATATTTGAAATCTTATTGAAAACTCGCCTTTATAGTTACTACATTAAACATAAACTATTCAATCCAAATCAGTTTGGATTCATAAAATCGACATCAACTATACATGCACTGAAGAAAGTTATTGACACTATAATCGATGGCTTTGAAAAAGGAGAGCACACTGTGGCTGCTCTTTGTGACCTGACCAAGGCGTTCGATTGTGTATCTCATTCAATTCTTGTCAGTAAACTTGAAGTATATGGTATAAGAGGGGTAGCTCTTGCTCTTTTTAAATCATATCTATCAAATAGACAGCAATGTGTTGCACTTGATTCGAATAATGTTTCTGAGTTGGAACTCATCAAATGTGGAGTACCACAGGGATCTGTTTTGGGCCCTCTCCTTTTTATAATTTATATCAATGACCTCTCCACTTACATGTCTCCCTATGGCTGTATTGCTTTTGCTGATGACACCAGCCTCACCACGTCTGGTAAGGATAGACAAATGCTTTTAAATGAAATTAATTTGGCCCAAGGAAAAGCGGCATCATGGTTTAGAAGAAACAACTTGATGTTGAATTCGAATAAAACTCAACAAATCTATTTTTCTCCAATTGTCTCTAACAAGAACTCAGTCAAATTGTTGGGCATTTTTCTAGATGACACACTGAACTGACCAGTTCACATAGAGCAGCTTAGTAATAAAATCTCCAAATATATATTCCTTCTCCGAAAACTGAAGAATATTATTGGCGTTCAGGCACTGCTATCAGCATATTATGCAGTCTTCCACTCCCAAATTTCATATGGAACAATTTTATGCCATTGAAATATTTATTCTTCAAAAGAAAGCAATAAGAATTATCGCTGGTGCTGGCTACGCTGATTCATGTAAACCATTCTTTAAATCCCTAAAAATCATGACGCTACCATCTATTTACATATACCAACTTTTGTTGGATATTCATAAAAATAAAGAAGATTACGGAAAAAATTCTGACTTTCACGATTATCCCACCAGGAGCTGTCAATTTATCAGGCCAAACAGATTCAGATTGCATAAATCTAGCAAAAATTCTCTGGATGTGAATCTCTACAATGCACTCCCTGTATGTGTAAAAAATCTTAGTTCATACAACTTTAAAAAACATTTGAAAGATTTCTTAATTTCGAATGCCCTCTACTCCATAGAAGAATATATGGCTGCCCTGAGGTCTGGTGCTCAATAATGATACTATCTATAGTGTATGTTTTTTTTATTAAATATAGCCAATTTACAGATATGTATATTTTTTAAATATTGTTTTTTTTAATATGTCTGTATTTGTGCAACTTTTTCAATATGTTTCTAATATTTAAGATTTTTATCTGTACCTCATTTTTTTCGATGCTTGACTTGTCTTATTTGTATCACATATACACCTAAAAGATCAATAAATTATCTATCTATCTATCTATCAATGCAGCGCTTAAAATTGTTGATGAACTCTTACACGAATTACTTTAACAACTCAACTGTGACAATACCTTCAGAAACATTCATAACAAATTTTCAAAAATGATAACCATCATTTCCTGAACAAAGATATCCTCTTCTCACAGTTGCTTCTAAGATATTACTGAGCATTTCTGGGGTTATCCTATTGAATGATTCGATGACACTGTCCCTTAGTTCTTCTTCATCATCAAAGCTATTTGCGTGTACAAAGTTTTTGATATATCCCCTAAAAAAAATCCAGCTGTGTCAAATCAGGTGACCGCGCCGGCCAAGGGACTGCAGAATGAGTACCGATCCATTTTTCTGGATAAAAACGTACGAACTTCTTTGGAATTATGTACCGGAGCGCCATCTTGTTGAAACCAACAGTTCTGAACTTCCGCAATCGGTAAATCATCCAGAGCTTCCTCAAGATGATTCTCAAGCAAATTTCTGTAACGTTCGGAAGTCTGTGTTTCATGGTAAATAAAAGGACCTATTATTCGTGTACCAAATATTGCAACCCACATATTAAAGCCAAAACGGTGTTGGTGTCTCGCTGTAATGTATAAATGTTCATTTTCTCGTGACTCGTGAACAATAATGTGTATTTTTTTCTATCGAAGATACCATGATTAGTGACCATGCTTTCATCAGTCCAGATGATTGTTTGCGGGAAATCTCCAAAATGTTGACATTTCCTGGTATACCACTCACAGAGAATGTCCTGCGCCTTTCGTCATCGCCTGGTTTTAGCGCTTGACATATTTTGAATTTGTATGGATGGAATTTTTGTTTCCGCAAAATGAAATGGGCTGTTGATTGAAACCAGTTGATGAGGTATTAGTGTGATGACTAATTTTCCTTCAAAATAAGTGGAACTGATAGCATTTTTCCTTTGGAATTTGGAAAAAACATAGATGATGGTTAAAAATAGGTCGAAACACACATAAACCACCTTGTATGATACATGGTTGAATTCAGAATAAAAAAACCTTTCAGAATCTGTGAAAAAAATATCAAGACCGTATTTAAAAAAAAAAAAAGTTGATGATGGTTCTACGAATACGAAACGCATAGAAAAATTGGTATCACCACGTTAAACGTCATCGAAAGTTGCTATGAAAAAATATTTTCAGTTTTTCTGTATCTCTAATGATAACGGAGAAAAAAATAAAATAGATATTCCAAAAATTCACTTTTTTCGATATATCTAAAAAACTAAAAATAATTTTGAAAATTTTCGAAGGATCTTGATATGAGCCTCCGAATGCGCAACTTTTTCCCCATTTAACCGACTTCGTATCTCCTACCGTTTTCGAGATCCCCATGCTGTTCAACCTTATCTTGGACAGACTGTATATACCTATGTACGTTCAGTTGAATATTTTTTTATCACAAAAGTTCAGAATAGGGTAAAAACTGATAAATTTCAACCAATGAAACATACTTTTATTTCTCATGGAACAATTTCACTTGTACAAGAGTGGTAGGTAATAAGTAATTAATAAATGAACATGGATCATGCTCATATAAAGCAATATTTTTACTAGTATTATTCAATTTGTTATTCAAATCTTCCATCCGTTTTTTCAAATGCAAAAGTTTTTCATAGTATTATTGTTCATCGAAACTATGAATTGACACATCCATGCCGAGTAATTACGAAGAAGTAAGAAAATTGTATGAATACCACTGATTGAAGTGTAACTTATTTATTCACTGTCAAGTGACAGAGGTATCAAAAAACCTACCCACTACTATGTGTTCTTCGCAGAGAAGCATGACTCTGCGACAAGTTCTTGCACGCAACCCATAGTATTACTAACCTATAACATCTGTCAGTCAACGGCGTGGCTACCAGACGACCGGTGTTTCCTAAATATTCGAAACCGTACATAACTTCAGTCGTTATCATGGACACGGTCACCGAATGATCTTTCCAATAGTAACGCAACTGAGATATCCAATTGAAATCGGCGATGGAAGTGACTTTCAGTTCTTTGAGCGTTCTCACGATATCCCTACCTGAAACAGAAATAACCAGCGTAATTAAATCAATATTATACGGAAAGTCGGTTGACTTGGGTAAAAAAATATGTTCTTATGAGCTTTCTTTGATGAAACTGCTTTATTTGTCAGTAGAAGCAAGACCGCACCGTTCCAGCCCCCCAGGTCCTATCAGTCGCTCTCGGTCGATCGACAACTGGACGGAGATACATCAGAGTAACTAGTTTAGAAGAGTAATTTATTTGGATCATTCCTTCTGCGGAAAATACATCACATTCAAAGGACCTATGTGGAATCGCTGCCAGATGGATAATTAGAGAGAATTTTCGGGATAAAACATTTCATTCAACTCGGCATAAATAGTTCATGACAAAAAATAGAACAACCTTCATTGCATAATAATGATACACCCATAACAACATTATTGTCAGAAATGAATACTACTACCAATAATTACAAACTTAATAGTTATTGTAAGGTAGGTAAATAACAAAGTAAAAAATATAAATCAATTGAATATGAACGTGGCAGCACCGCGAAGTTATGTAGTAGATGAGCAATAGTCCTAAAAAATGTAATACATTGTTGTTTCTGTTGTTATTAATGGTTTACCCGCTGTTGTGTGATTAGTTTTCGGTGGTTCAGGAACTCATTTAATATTATGAATGTCAAGTAGCCTATTTTGTAAATGAATATGGTTCGGAAGTGTCAAATCTGTGAAGAAAAAATAGTTACGGATATCCTAACCTGATATTTCACAGCTGGATCGACGAAAAATGTCACGAGGGTTCTGAATCTATACCAATTTGTGTCGCTTACAGAAAGTCATCATGGTTTTCTGCTGAAAACGATGTTGTATCCGAATAAAATGTGAACAATTTCCCCTCCCTCTTTCTTATGTCTTTGATCATAACACTCGCTACTGCAATTTGTTACAACCCAACTCTCACTCCACTACACTTTATCAAAGGAGTTTTTATTTCATCGGGTGCAAATTGTATAATAAATTGAATAATCAAATCAAATCCGTCCCCAATGTGAACATTTTCAAAAAAAGATTGATGAACGTTTTAAATGAAAAATGCTGTTATTCATTAAACGAATTCTTTATTTGAATTATAACACTTCATTTTGTATTGCTATATATATATATATCTATTCACCATTTATTTATGAACACTGGGTGGAAATGACTGTGAGCCTTTCACATTTATTTACTATTTCATTCCACTGTGAGCATTGTGGCTATTTCGTAGTTCATTTATTTATCTATTTATTTATATGTTCTGTTTGATATTGAGTGTTTTTGACGTGTTTGTTCATTTATATTCCCGATGTGAATATTCTAAATGGTAAACGAATAAAGTATCTATCTGTCTATCTATATCTCTTTGATGATTGGTGTTATTTAGTCTCAAGAAAGATACTTACAGTGCACGTCGATGACGATTAGAGCCTCGACGGTCACCTGATTGTTCGGCTTCAGCTTGCCCTGCACCAGCTTGACGCTCTGCTCGATCTGCTCGGTGCAGATCTCCTCCTGCTCCTCCAGCGCGCCGCTGAAGATGGCGTTGGTCACCTCCGAGGTCCATTGCACGCAGTCGACGCACTGTACAATCTGTCCCGGCCACGCCAACACCCACGTCGGTCTGTCCACGGTGGGGTAGTTGTTCACCGAGTCCCTCGTTATGTCCTTGAAGGAGAAACATTCGATTGTCATTGATCATCAGCCTTATTGAAAAAAAAAACGGTGTGACCACGGTGGGGAAGTTGTTCACCGAATTCCTCGATATGTCCTTGAACAAGAGGAAATTGAAAGTCCATCAGCCACCTCGAAAATTATTCCGCTTTTCAAGAAGAGAGACACGACTGATACTGAAAACTACCGACCTATTTTTGGCTGTGTCAAGTCTTCCGTCTGACCACACAGGTGATACCAGAATGGCCAATGGCTGACTTGACTCCCATCC
This sequence comes from Phaedon cochleariae, assembly GCA_918026855.4. Taxonomy (NCBI): domain Eukaryota; kingdom Metazoa; phylum Arthropoda; class Insecta; order Coleoptera; family Chrysomelidae; genus Phaedon; species Phaedon cochleariae. The sequence goes on along the minus strand of OU896714.1, from coordinate 50,560,729 downwards.
AGAAGTTGATGTGGTAATTGTGTGGGCTCTGTGGGCAGGTTTGAAACGTGACCGATATTCCCAAACAGCTAGTTGGTCAGACTGATGGTCAGACTTCATACTGAACGTATGTGCCCGGTCGAACCACAGACTTGACACAGCCTTTATCATCTGTATTTTTGCAAAAATTATTGAAAAAATCATGAAACAACAACTAACTAAGTACTTTGAAGAAAATAATGTTTTCAGTAATCAACAATACGGTTTTAGGAATGGTCGCTCGACAACCAGTGCAGCACCAAGTGTTGTAGAGAAAATAGTTGAGGGTCTTGAACAAGGTGTGATAACCTTGGGTATTACTTTATGTGATCTGTCTAAAGCCTTCGACTGTGTCTCCCATGAAATACTTCTTGAGAAACTAAACTACTGTGGAATCAAAGGCGTCACATTCAGTCTCATTGAATCCTATTCAAGCGATCGATTTCAAACAGTATACTACAATAATGAACTATCTGATTACAAAGATGTTAGATTTGGTGTACCACAAGGTTCTGTGCTAGGGCCTTTATTGTTCATAATATATATTAATGATTTACCAACTTGTTTATCCCCATACAGTAGCGTTATGTTTGCAGACGACCTGACACTAATTTATATTCTCATGAAAATCACGATTCATTGAATCTCTGATGGAATTGAAGAGAAATTGAAGAAAAAGCCATGAACTGGTTTATAGCAAACAATTTCAAACTTTCTAGTGACAAATCACAAAATTTAATAGTCGCTACCAGCATATTTCCACACGAGGAAAGGAATGTAAAAATTTTGGGTCTCACTTTGGATGAGAAGCTAAATTGGGTAACTCATATCAGGCAACTGGACCTTAAATTATCCAGCTCAATCTTCGATATGCGACAACTCAGGCACCTTAATAATATTAATACATTCATATTTCAAACCCATCTCAATTATAAGATTGTGACTTGTAGTAAATGTATTGTATACATATCATGACCAATAAATCTATCTATCTACCACTATTAAAACAAACGGTCTGTTCACAATGGAGTAGTTGGTCACTGAGTCCCTCGTTATGTCCTTGAACGAGAAGCATTCGATTGTCCATCAGCCCCGTTATTGAAACAACGGTCTACTGTGATGTAGTTGTTCACCGAGTCCCTCGTTATGTCATTGAAGAAAAAACATTCGATTGTCATTGTCCATCAGCCCTATTAAAAAAAAAGGTGTGACCAAGGTGGTGAAGATATTCACCGAATTCCTCGATATGTCCTAGAACAAGAGGAAATTGAAAGTCCATCAATCTCACTATTAAAACGAATTGGGGGTTTTAAGGGGATGCTGATTAAGATTCTGATAAAAAAAAGTTATTTAACATGAGTCCTAATATCCTTTTCCCAAATAAAGGCCTTTTTTGTATACTTCAACATCGCACGACAATGGACAATAGGATGAAACTGTTCATTCTGCTATAGTATATCCAATATCAATTGCAGAATACCCCGCACTGTGCGGTGTCGGCGTGTTTGAGGTTCCCTTTGAAGTGACTGCAGCTGCGGCACGAGACTATGCAATTGTTTTTGGATAAACTATAAATACTTCCTTATTCTAACATACAATCACTACAAAAATTTCAAGATAATCGCACCATTAATAACTGAGATATCAGGGTGTATTCATGAAAAGCGTGAAACACTGTATACAGGGTGATTCAAAAGTAAGCGGCATCCTTTCAGAGGCGTATTCCTTGCATGAAAATAAGGCAAAAAGTTCCTATTGATAAGGATCCGAAAATGCTTCCTAAGGGAGCTACGGCCCTTTGAATAGGACACCTCAAAGACGGTTTTTTCTCTATAACTTTAAAATCCTTCACAACAAATTTTTAAAAATTGGTGTACGGCATAAACATTCGATGGTAAATAGGACTCCGTATTCGAAATAATTTCCAAACGAAATCACAGTAACCTGAATATCCGGAGAAGAAGGGATATTTTTACACTTACCCTCTCCCGCATGTGACGCCCCTGAATGAAATTCTGAAATTTCGAATACGGAGTCCTATTTACCATCGAATGTTTATGCCGTACACCAATTTTTAAAAATTTGTTGTGAAGGATTTTAAAGTTATAGAGAAAAAACCGTCTTTGAGGTGTCCTATTCAAAGGGCCGTAGCTCCCTTAGGAAGCATTTTCGGATCCTTATCAATAGGAACTTTTTGCCTTATTTTCAAGCAAGGAATACGCCTCTGAAAGGATGCCGCTTACTTTTGAATCACCCTGTATGTACGAGCTGTGTCAACAAATACGAATGTACTTATGGCAATAATAGACCAAGGTCGATAATTTTTTAAGCAAAAAAAAATAGTAGGATGAAACCCCAACATTTACCATAGTAATTTATATACTTTCGTACATTATCAGGAAGAAGGGATTTCAACGAACAAAAAACGCCCCGAATTTTTTCAGAAAGCTGATATTTTGACGCGAGTTTTTTCGATATTAAGTCAATATAAGGTGAAAAAATAAATATTTCGAATCAAACAAATTTCAGTGTCTTAAGGACATGAATAGGTAAGTTTTGACCAAATTTCGTGAAAATGAATTTATTTTGCAGAAGATAAAAATAAAAAACCAAAAACTTGATTTTTGGAATTTTTCACATGAATTTCGAGGTTATGTGAAAAAAGTGTGGTTACAAAAGTTGTAGGTCTCTTAATTACATACAACTTTGCCATTCACATTTTACCGTTTTCAAAGGCTTCAGCACTGGTCTATAAAGCATGTATTGAATTGAAAAAAAAAGATCTATTATATCACACCCCTAACCCCTACCTTGAGCGATTGTATCATTATCTTCTCCACCTGCACCAACCACTTCTCCACCATCCCCTTAGCATCCGCAGGCACGATCTTCGTGCACAAAGGCACCTTCTCCTTCTCCGCGCTCACCATCCCCACAATCTCCTCGTCCTTGGTGAACTCCAACGAATAAATGCCCTCGAAGCACTTCTTCAGGTGCGGCTGCACCCGCAAGGGATCCTTCGTTTCGGACAGAATCTCCAGCAGCTCGTCATTGGAGAGGAAGAAGAATCTAGGGAAAAACAGACGCTTCTTCTCCAGATAGTCGTTGAGCCCTTTCTGGATTTCATCCAGCAGTTTGTTGTTCTCTCTCAACAGACCCAGCATGTTCTTGAACTCGGTGGCTTTGAGCACGTGAGTGTCTTTGGCAGTGTTATTTTGTATGGCCCTCCACACCCTGTCGACTGTCTTGAAGCTTCTAGCTTCGGTGGGCATCTGCCTCATTATGTCTTCTGAGCTGAATATCGGCTCCAGGTACATCCAGGTGGCTTGGCACATGAGCCACTGGTCCAGGATGTCCTGCATGGTGATCAGTTTGGTTTCCCATGCTTGCATTTCCTCTTCGAAGGCCTTGACGTAGGGTGAGCCTCGCATCGTTTGGGCCTTCAATATGTGGTCGTCCATCATCACCTGGAAGGCAATTTCGACAATGCGTGAAGAGACATTTGATTGATGAATCGTTGGGAATCATAGGTATAGCCTTCAAATAACCAGTTGAGACACCTTCGTTTTCAAAGATTCATTTTAGTTATTTATTTATCAAACATATCTTCCAGTCAGAAAAAGTTCTGGTATGAGGAAGAACATAATTATAAAATAATAAGTAATAAATATCTATAAACTACTACACTAATTTCATCTGGCAGTTTATTGAACTCAGATAAGGCTGCATGAGTGAATCTTTTTTGTTCGAGTGTAGAACTAGCAGCATCAAGGTGAAATAACTTATATTGTTTAGTTTGATGACTATGAATTTCAAAATTTCTTGTCATAATATTATTAGATTAAAATTTATATTTATGATATTGTAGGAAATTCTTAGTCTCTAATCTGTACAGTTCTTCTAAAGAATATGTTTTTGTTAAAGCATACAGTTCAGTTGTTGGTGTATCATATGAAAGACAATACAGTACATTTAATGATTTCTTATATAATGTTGACATTTTATTAAACATATTTTTAGACCAAGGTCCCCAAACATTTATTAAGTAGTTGATTCGACTCAGCATATGTGAATAGACTACTATATTTGCAATTTTTATATTGAGTTTGGGACATCTTCTCAATGCACCAATTATCGGAGATATTTTCATTGTCAGAACCTCAATATGTTTGTCCCACTTCAATTTTTCATCAAACCAAATACCTAAATACTTTATCTGTTCAGTTTGTTTCAACAATTCATTCTTTATTTGAAGATTGAGCTAAATGATACGTGATTCATCAATTTCCTTCACATTCTAATATGAAGAAACGAAATATTTTCTATTGAGCTTTCCCAGTATGCAGTCAACGAGAAGTGGACAAGCTCCGGCATGTAAGAAACCATATCTCATTGGTAGAGTTTCTTTATGTACTTATAATAATAATAATAGCTTTATTCATAAAATATACTCGATAAGTGACAATCCACTTGTTCCGAGATAATAATAACTAATACTAGTTAAATAAGATACCTATAGCTATATAAATGACAGATAGTGTAAAAATGACAATAACTAAAAAAAATAGACTAATAAAACCTCGAATTAAACAACACAATAGTTATTTATTATACAAGGGAAAAAAGTAGTAGATTTTAGCTCTAGGTTGTGTTGACAACAAACCGTGAGCTAAAATCTAATATTTTTCCCGTGTATAATACACTATTTTTTTCTGTGACAGAAAAAAGGACGAATCAATATTGAGAAGATATTACATCATTTTGAAATCTGAAAATTATCGACATGAAACTTTAAGTTTCAACAGTAGGGACACCGCGTTGTAGGCATCTTTATCATTCATTTGAAGTAATCAAATATCTGATGTCACTTCTGTCAGTCTAATTTTGTGATTTGATTTCAAAAAATTGCGAATTCAGTGGTTGTTTAGTAATATACGTAACCGCGAAGTCGAATGGAAGATAAAAGGACTTGCAGTTCTTTCTCGGAGACGGTATTATTGACTCATTTTTCGGAACTATAGCACAACAAAAGCCATCAACAGTGTATATATATGTGATATACAGTGCTAGTCAAAAGTCCCCTCCCCCCCTCGTATCTTTTGAACGGGTATACTTATAATAATGAAATTTGGAGGGTGGAAATAAACTATTGCGTCACCTGTTATGACCAGTTGAGAAGCCTACATCCGTTTATTTCCACCCTCCAAATTTCATTATTATAAGTATACCCGTTCAAAAGATACGAGGGGGGGAGGGGACTTTTGACTAGCACTGTATATCCGCGAAAAAAGTACTCACTTTTTTCCCACGGGAAAAAAGTAATTTATGAAAAGTGACATATTATAACCTGCCAACAGGGATGAAATGCCAAACTTTTTTCCCGTCACAGAAAAAAAGTGTTTAAAGTAATTGCTATATGACTACAAGGTATACTTTTCACATGTTGAATACATGTTACATAAAAAAAAATAATATAATGACACACAATTGACACTACCGTTTTGACGATTTTTGTATATTAGAGTACGGACACTCGACAAGCAATGGCAGTGAGATATAATCAAAAATGATTTTGAAGTAAATCATATGTTTTGTCAGACAAGGACAAGAATATGTTTTTCGCTTAAATAAAGGCTTCTCGCATCTTCCTTCCTCTACATGTTCAGGGAAGAGTACATCCATATATCTTTCTGTCTTTCGTTAATTCGAAAATCAGTTCTTCTTGAAATATGGAATGATTGGACTGAAGTACCTCGATGGAGGTCGATGGCCAGCTGGTATATACCGGGTGAACGGCTGTCGGCCATATCTCAGCAACGAATAATGATACAAGTTTGAGATAGAATGAATCTGATGGAATACATATATACGATGTAATAAAGGTACTGGAGCTCAACAGACCAACGGAAACCGCAACATGATATCTTTTCGCCAACAGAAGATATCAACTACCAAAGTTGGAAGAATGATAGATATGAATTTTCGAGGTGGCCACGGGATATCTCACTTATTTGTGAAACTCACGATACCGCCAATAAAATTTTCATCGCCTGATTCGTTTTTGAGATACAGGGCGAAATTGAAAATGTTGCATTTTGGGACTCCCCCCTGTATCTCAGCTTTATTTTTCCTATATAAGTATATGAAGACCATTATTAAAAATCTTCTATGGTTCGCCAGTGCGTAGATCGTAGAAAAGAGCATCATTGAAATCCCAAATTGGTATTTCGACGGTAAGTTAGGTTATGCTTCATTTAACTTGAGCAGTGGTGTCTCTGGTGTAGTTATCGCAGGTTATTTGACTAAATTATTGCGAAAAACGTTTGTTTCCATTGAATTCCAATGATTGATGGATCAAAATTAGGTAAGTACCTAAGGTACTCCGAATATCTGGTAGTAAAATTAAAAGATTTGACCCAAACTTTTTCTAATGGTTATGATATCGTTGTCATTGTAGTAAAATTGTCTTGCCTCTCGCTCAACCTACGCGACTGGTGAAGAAGTGTAAACATTCACGCACATTTTACAGCGTTGCCATTTTTTCAACCCATCTCTTTCTAACTCATTTGAAACTTTGGAAGCATGTATGATTGTAAACAAATAGTGTTTTATTAATGAAATGTTATGTCTCCCCTCTCTTTATATGTCTGTGGGTAGACTCAATTAATTAATCATTACCTGGATATCATCTACAGCCGATAGAATATTGACTCCGGTCTCTCTGTACGGTACGCACTCGAAGCAAATGTCCTGCCACTCTTCCTTCATCTTCAGCAAGTTCTTCTCCAGCGCGTACTCTTTGGTAGCAGCTGCGCCGATCTCTTCCAGCTGTTGCGTAAACTTCGGCAAACCAGCTTCGATCATGTCGTTCAAAGTAGAAAATTCGGAGATCTCCAACACCACGCCGACGATCTCGCTGATCCTGTCCCAGTGCCTCTTTTGCAGACCCTTGTTATAATAAAAAATAAAACAATAACAATAAAAATGATAATGAATTGTATTTATTAAATATAAGGAATTGATACAATTGATAAAAACTCGGATTCTCGTTCCATGCGAAAATATACTTTTTCCACAACCGTCCGGGAAGTGAATACTTCCCGTGCTGGGCCGGGAAGTATCACATTGTTGTTGTCACTATAACTATGAAAATCTTGATAGCTATGGTTTCGATAAATGCAGATGATCATCACCATAGCAGCGAAATAACGGCTGCAAGCTATTTGGCATGAAATTAGTTGATATTTTGTTTTTTGGGGATAGGCAACCAAACATACGCTGATGCTCTTAGATTCCATCCAGAGGAGAGCCATTCGTCTGGTGGGTGGTGCCACACTCACTAACTCTTCGACCTCATTAGAACACTGTAGAAAAGTCAGCGACCTTCCACTTCTCTATAGATACTTTCACGGGAAATGTTCCCCAGAAATCTCTGCTATAACCCCATCACTAGCAAATACCAGTCAGACGAACTCGACAGGCCCAGTCAGCACATCTTTTCGTCGTGAACCTTGAAATATGTCTAACAACACTCCACCAAAACTCGTTTGTCTATAGAACGGCGAAGCTTTCGAAATCTTTGCCAATGGAATGGAAGTATTGCCAAGAAAATCAATAATACTTTATGTATTATTTGTATAAAATGTATCAATGAACGAGAGAATGTAATGCAATAACTGAAATAAATAAATAACTTGTAAGCTCCAAAAGTTAAAAAAAAAACAACACCTTCTTCTCCCTATCCTCCCTATGCAGTTTCGTCCTAGATTTCATCAAATTAAAATTCGTCTTCGGTTAAGTGATTGTATTCTATTTGAGTGTTTGAAAGTTTTCCTTTTTCGAAATGGTAAGTGTATTTGTAAATGATATTAAAAGCATTCATCACTGATCTTTCAGCTATTGAATTCATTTGCCGCCCTGAAATCGTTTATATTCGAAAAATTACATTTTTGTTTTTCCATTTTCTGACAGAAAATGCCTAACTTGGCAGCTATCAATTGATCAAAAAATCATAAACTTCATTTTGCATCATTTCAAAAGTAAGAACTGTTCATGAAACCCTTATTTGCACAAACTAAATAATGAAAGAATCCCATATGATGCAGTACTATCCGTATCAGAACTAGTCTTACTTGTTCGGGCATCAATCAGTTAGGATGACGTAACTAATTAGTCATCAGAATGACGAATCAAACCAATAATCAGCAGTCTCGCTCTAGATTTCATCACGCACGGTCGATTCAGTGATATGAAAAAGAACTTGAATTATCCAAAATTAAAAAATTTAAATGAATCTCCCGTTTAGTGATTGTAGTTCATTTGAGTGTGTAAAAGTTGTCTTTTTTTAGGATGGTGAGTGTTTTTGTAAATGGTTATGGAAACATTTATAGCTGTTCTTTCAGCTATTACATTTGTGTGCCGCTTTGAAATAATAATAATAATAATAATAATAATAATAAAAGTCGACTTTATTTAGTATTTCAATATTACATAGTAGGCGAAGTTCAGCTATAGCCAATCTTACACTTAACCTAACATGTATTATGGGAATTAGAGTAACTGGACAAGAAATTAAGATTGTGTGATGGGACAAATCAGTAGTAGTATACAACAAGCTACATAGTTTGAAATAAAAATGTAATTCTTCTTATCACATATTGAATATTGCCTTTAGTTTTTTTTTTAATGTGGACTTCGAGTATTGCAAGAGATCTTTAATAATCGTGTTGTGAAAAAATACAGGAGGAAAATGATTTTCTGAAAATCGTTTATATTCGAGAGAAATGTTTGTTTTTGTATTGTCTGACAAAAAATGACAAAATTGGTTGAATGGAATATGGGTACGCCTAGAGTCACTGGATGGTATTAGTTTGATAAGAGTTCGGACACAGTTGAACTTTTGTCCTTTTCTATTTTCTATAATAATAATGGTTTAGGTGAATAAAAGAATAAGACATATATTCTGCTCTTTGTCTTTTCAATTTCCCTAGTAGTGCCTGATTGTCAGATACGATTTCAGAGGTTATATTTTCTGTCAAATCAATCATAGCCGTAAATGGACAATGGGTATAGGGTACAAACACCCACTTCAATTCATAGTGATACACTTCTAACAGAACAAGAATGCATGTAACAACATTTTAATATTAGAAAATATACACATATGCATAAACTTATAAGCTATAATTCCTTATTATATGTGAAACTGTACTCCAGTGATGAGTATAAAACATGAAATTATTTATATTACATTAAAGGTAGATATTCTCAATATACAGGAAGTAACATAAGTACTTTCAAGTGAAGTATTCCTGAGACAATTATAAGAAATAAAGTCTATATGAGCTTTTGTGTCCGGAAATGCTTCATTTCGTAGATACAGAGTGCTGAAATACAGAGAACAAATCATTTTTCGATAAACATTTGATAGGAAAAAAGTAGTTTATTTTGACGAGACCTACCAAATACTTGGTTTTGTAAAGTTCTCAGCAACTTTCACTTTCCACTGAATTTTGAATTTGGTCTGCACCAAAAACGCCATTCAATAATATATCACTCTGATGTAGTTAACTTGCTTTTCTTAGTTTCGTTATCAAATTCTCAATTTCATTATGTAATTTTGCGATCATTTCCTCTTTTCAATGATCATTTCGTTTTGTATTTTGTGTGATGATAATGATGGAATTTTGTTCTCGAAATCGCTTGCTTTGTAAATTGATGGAACAGCAGATTCTCACAAACAGATTTTGAAATCTTCTGTTTGAAGATGGGCCTAAAATATAGTTTCATTCTAATCAGATGCTGTTATAAAAAGTGAATTTCAATGAGTAACTCACAAATTTCGCTCGTCTTCAAATTGATTTTGCACCCATCAGGCCATTTCATATCTTCCTTCCATAAGCGAATGGTTGATATTTGTTTCGGAAAATTGAATAAATGATATCCATTTTCTTCAGAATTGGCACAATTTATTTCACAGCAAGTAATTTCCATAGCTGCTTAAATCTCGAATGTATAATTATGAAATTTTATTTCAATTCTGACGTTTATAAAATGTATTGTCAAATTAAAACAATTTTGAATGAAAAAGCGCGGGACGACTATGGTGCTCTTGTCACAATGCAAGGTGTGAAACTTAATAAATCTAAACATTCAAAAACTCTAACCGTTGTCATTTCTGTGTCCGAACTCTTATCAAACTAATAACATCCAGTGACTCTAGGTACGCCTACATATTAATGTACGAACCGCCTTCCCTCTCGAAACAGAGACCACCTCTCCCTCTTTCGATGTGAGGCCTACAAAACGCACAGCCCTATGTTGTTGTTAGTTTGAATTCCTCCAAAGAAGACTCAACTACCATATACCTGGCAGCTATCGATTTATCAGATAATCATGAACCTCATTTTGCATTATTTCCAAAATAAGAACTGTTCATGAATTTCTAGTATGAACGATATAATTAATAAAATGAGCCCATAAGATCCAGACAGAGGATTTAGATGGTTATTGATGCAGAGGATTCAGATGGATATTAATGCAACAAGTTGCGAAAATATTCGCCATTATGTAATGAGTGAATACAAATATTTTATATTTGCAATATGAAAATTTTTACTTTGTATTTTCTGACAGAAAATGTCTTATTCTACAGTCATCGATAGATCGAAAAATCATGCACTATATTTTGCTTTATTTCCAAATTGAGAATTATTCATACAATCCTAATTTGCACTGACTAAATAATAAATAAAAATCCCATATAATACAGACTTCAACGGTAACACTTTATATCAAATTTCTCCTCTTTTCACACCACTCCTTATACCTACTACCGATATCGAGATTAGTCGTACTCATTCGGGTTTCAATCGGTTGAAAGGATGACGTAACTTATTAGTCATCAGAATGACGAATCAAACCAATCAGCAGTCTCGTTCTACATTTCATCGCGTACGGCCGATTCAAGTGATATAAAAAATAACTCGAATTATTCAAAAGTAAAAATTTGAAATTTGTCTTCGGTTTAGTGATTATATTTTCATTTGAATGTGTGAAAGTTCTCTTTTTCAAGATGGTATGTATTTTTGCATATGAATATGTGAGTTTTCATCACGTTGTTGATCTTTTGGTATTTTTGCATATGAATATGTGAGTTTTCATCACGTTGTTGATCTTTTGCTTCGGTTTATTTCCATATAACGTGTGACAAGACAGCCCCTTTAGTTTTCTCGCAACATTTTTGTTTTATTGTCAATCTTATTCGGTATACTTTGTCACATGTAAAAACTTCACAAACGATAAGATTTACACAAAATTCTCAAACACACGACATGTTTCGCTAACACAGTAGCTTCGTCAGGTGATATACTGGTACAATGAACTGAACTAACGTTGGCTTGCTTAACTTTTATATGACTTACTTTCACAACCTGAAGGATTAGTTACCTGTGGACAGGTACGATAAACCTCCATTTTCGGAAATTAGGCACAATATCTACATTAAAATATGGTATACCGGATTAACTTGAAAGAGTTGATAGCAAATACATATTATTACTCACTAAGAAAACAAATTCAACAGTGGTGAACTATTGAGGTCTAATTGATCATTAAGTAAAATGTCAAAATTTTTGAGTTTGTTGATTTCAAATGATTCAAAATGATTGAGTTTCAGTCCTTTATATTCTACGTGCAGAATTTCGAAATTATCATCAAAACTATGGTTTTCTTCTAATATATGGTTGGCGTATGTTGAATTTGTTTTCTTTTTCATAAAATTCATCCTATGTTCATGAATGCGCTGATTAAACGTACGACCTGTCTGACCGATATATACTTTAGGACAAGATCCGCAGTTGAGTTTTTATACCCCTGATTTTTCGAATTTAGGAGTTTTGTCTTTATTATTCTTGATAAATCGTCCCAACGTGTTATTTGTTCTATATGCCCCTTTCAAGTCCTGTTTATGTAGAAATGAAGCTAATTTCCCAGTTGATGATCCAAAATAGGTTAAAGTTTTGAAGTAACGGCCGAGTCAATTAAGAAAAAAATACTTTCTCACATTATTATACAAAATGTCATACTGAAAATGTTCACTTAATTGAATAAATCTAAACGGTATCGCCCTATAGGTTACTCAACGACACCAAGTTGTCTTCCTCTTCTTCTATTTTTATTATTCGTTTTTATTCGTTAGCTGTTCGCTAGCCATATTTTTCATCAACTATATGCAAACTAGATTCAGAATGTACGTCCCGGAAATTAGAAATTGCTTCATCTCGAAAATAAAAACGACTTGGACTTTATCGATCGCCATTCTGTACAACGTGGACATGAAAGAAAATTTCCAGATTCTATGGTAATTCGTTCGAGGAAAACTTCATCCTTACTTTGTTGCAAATGGTCTGCAGGACGGGCAGGAACTGCTTGAACTTTTCCACTTTGGCTCTGACCATTTCGGCGATCCTTTTCGAGCCCGGATTGTCGTTGAGCGTTTTCGCGAGTTTGTACAGGGTGCGCCACACCCCATCCACGTAGTCGGTTATCTGGTCGGCGTCTAGGTCTGCAAATGGTCCATAGTACCTGCAAATTTGAAATCATGAAGCGTCTGGCTCGGCGTCGTATTCTGTTATAGTACTCTTACTATTGAGCAAAGAATACTGTTTTGGATGTATGACAAATTGATATTCATCATACAGTGCGCGGAAAGAAATTCTGAATTGAGGTAACCCAATAAAGAATCTGTGATTAGACGTCTGTAAAAATAACAAGTTTCTCAGATATATTCGGGTCGATTCTTTTATTTTTATCTCTTCGTGGAACATCGAGTGTACCTGAGGAGAATAGGGAGAGGAGGTAGGTATTGGATTGTTTTTTGAGATAACAATATTGTTATGATCATAACATATGCTATGAAATTCTGTATTCTGTTTGGACAGTACCTGCAAGATTGGTTATGAGTTATAAGTGATAGCAATATTGTTAAAAATGGAGAATTTTCGAGCTGAGAACACTGTTTTAACCTCATTTGTTAAGTTTTAGTTACCGTTATTGACATTATTTTATGAAGAAACATAAGAGTTTATGATTATCTAGCCTTCCGCTATCTCGCACTGAAATTTTTAAAATCTTTTTTTTTGATTGATTGTCTTTATCACCCCAAGAAACATAGTTGTTTATAATAGAGATACATAAACAATATACATAGTGTTATACATACAATTATGAAATAACAATAACATATAACAAGTAAAAAAAAAAAATGCAAATAATCATGCAATATCAACCCTATCTTTTATAAATGGGTATTCAAAAAGATATGGAATTATCAAAGTCTCTGAAGCAGATATTTAACTTAATTTTGAATCTAGTTGGTTCCTGTATATTTCTCAGTTGACTTGGTAATGAGTTGTATTGAATGATTCCTGTATGAAAAATGGATTGTTTGCCAATATTTGATTTATACCTATTTGCTATTAGTTAATTTGATTGTCTTGTTCCATGATTATGAAATGAATTGATTTCATTGAAATTTAAATTCGTAATTTTCAATTTATATAGGACAAATTGAATAAAACAACATATTTTAAGTTTGTATAGTGATATCAGATCTAATAAATCTCTATGTTTGCATAAATTCATGTTTGGTTCTAAAAAATTTATAGTGAAAATACACTTCAATGTTTCATTTTGTTATTTCATTAGTGGACTCAAACGTGAAATATTGGTACTTCCCCATATAGATTTAAGAAAGAAAGACATAAATACTCTTCAAGTAACTAGTAGAAATTGAATTCCAAATTTTGAATAAAATGCCTGTAATGGGATTAAGTTTGTTTCGCAAATTGTGTATGTGTATTCCATAATTGTCATTCATCAATATGAAGACCTAAACATTTTGTAACATCTGTATAAAAATAATATTATCCAAATGGACAAACTCTTTGTATTTGGTGAATTAGATTGTATTTGTGCAATTGGTGCAAGGTTTCAATCATGTAATAAGGAAACAACCAAGATCCGGATGAAAATTATCGTATTTTTTTTTTTGAAAAGTACCCGATTCATATAACCAGAAAAACTCACGTTGTTGGCTTATTCAAGCGAAATAGCTTGGTAAACTTTCCAGGCAACTCAAATAGTTGGCTGGTGTCTCTGATGATATACCGAAATTGTAGTCCCATAATTCCTCTATTAATTGAAACTTCAAGGAAAGATTTTCAAGTAATTGATCGCACAAGTGAAGTTACAATATGTTTATAATCACTTATTTCAAAAATTTTCAAACACTTAAACGAAATTGTAATGCAAAAACAAAGAATACACTGCAAATTCAAACATTATTAAGAGATGGCAAGCACAAAATTGATGAGAAAGCAAGAAAGCTGACAATATGTCGACAGATCATATTGCCTAAAATCGATTATTAGAATTCTAACTTTTCGAATCTTGCTGTGATAGCAATATCTTCTCCACAACCATATTGCTATATTTAAAAAGAATCGACCCGATTATGAACATGGAAAAACTGGATACATTTAAACAAATGAATTGCGGATTCGCATTCTCTATGTGATGCAAACATTAATTATTTCTCTATATATTCAATAGGAAACAACTACTTTCCTGGCTATATGCCTATGTGCCAAAAAATTCTGAAGCTGAGAATTTGCATTATCTCAGATGAAACATTACGTAAATTACCTATATAATATCATTCTGAATATTCAACAAAAAACAACTACTTTCCTTTCCATTTATGTTGAACATCCAAGAGACGGATATGATATTTTTCATATCATTATACATCATATTATTTATCTGATTTGAAAGAACGTCATCTAATGACCTTGGCAACCGCGAATATTGTACTTTTCAAAACAAAAAGCGAGTGTCAATGGGTATTATCATCAATCGAAAAATGTCTCACCAAATATCGTAATTTTCATGGAACTCCAGAACTGTGTGCCATAATTTGTCGTATGGTTCGATAACACTCAACATTTTATACAGATTTATGAATGGGGAAATATCTATATCCAACAGCTGTTCTTCTTCATTTATTTGTTCCGCTTCCATCTTATCTTCCTAAGAAAAAAAAAGATCTTATAAAATTCTTCATTTCTAGTGGAACGTTAATTTGTAATAAGACATGAATGTGACACAGTGAAAAACACTCAGAGGAGACCAAAGAGCTGGTCAATACTAGGGTTCCTTGATGCAAACTGACGTATTTGTCATCTAACAGGGTACGGACAGATCATAGCTCCTTTCTCTTTTAATCATCTAGTGACTCTGGTTTCGTGTATTGGCGTCCCTGACATGACATTGCTGTCACGTCACATTCATAGGCGTTAAAAGAGATCCTACAAAATTTTGATTTCATACTTTATCTTAATACGACATTATTCAATTTTGTCTTGGAAGGATGATAAAATGTACTGCGTTAGGCCGTCACAATCAGTTGGATGGCAAATTTGTATTTGTCAGCTTTCCATCAAATGCAAATTAACTTAGAACATGGAAAGTGGAGTGACCGAATGGGGAAAATTGGTAAATACATGACAAAATATTCGACGTAAAACTAATACGAAATCACATATCATACTTTCTCATTGGGCCTATAATTATTCACTCCACAAGTTTTTGAATGCATTTTAGTAGAAACAGTTTTGATTAAAATGGAGGATTAAAAAAGGGGCATGTTGCAGATCGATAAGCTCGATTATATAAGAGAAAAATGGACATATAGTAACCGATATTTTCAATAAGTGATTAGAAATGATAAGTAGGCAAAAGTACAGAGTTCGTTCAGCACTAAGAGACTTACCGAAGAAATATGGCTCTCGAAGGTTCTAGTTCGGCTGCAGGCGTTGAAGAAAGGGCCCTTTCAGAGATCGTCGTCGTTGGATGTGGTAATTTTCCTTAAACTCCGTACACAGAACAGGTGTACTTAAAGCATATATCTAATGCGGTTTTCATTGTCTTTCACGAACAATCACATAATAGTTATTTATGTATCAAGGGCGTAAAGTAGGCGTTTATGACCTGTGGCGTAAATAATGGCCCGATGGCGCTAGCCGAGGGCCATTACACGCTGAAGGCCATAAACGCATTTCACGCACGAGATACATACAAAATTTTATGCACTAGTGGTTTATTTTCTGACTCATAAGTAATGACTACAACTTTCGATATACTAATATTCCCCAGAATTTAATTTGTTACGTATAAATTCAGTAATCAAGAGAAGCGTAATGTTCATGGATGATTTACATATGAAAATTATCGTACGAATAGTGCAATCATCGTAATATAGTAAAACTCTTTCAGCTCTAGAAGAGATTCATTCTTCAGAATTTTACAATATGCATACCCAGTATATAAACCTAACATATTTTGACGTTGTCAATCAATCTGATGGTTGTTGTCCATAGCAATACATCCAATAAACGAGCTGAATTGTCATTCTTTGATTGAAAAGTAAAATTAATGATAATAATAGCGAGACTATGGAATCGGATGAAGAAGAAGTTTATGATGTACCGCTGGATATATCAGAATCTAGGAATATGATCATAGGTTTTTCATAAATTGATATGTGGATATAAGGTGACTGAGAACAGCGGGCGGTAAAGTGTACTTTACGGCCCGTGGGCCATAATGAGCCCGCGGGCGGTAAAGTGCTACTTAACGCCCGCAAAACCGGGCGGTAAAGTGCACTTTACGGCCCGCTAGTGCATAAATAACATAACGAGTTAAAGATAGCGGTTTTCAGTTTGTGGAAGAAACAATATAGTGCGGCCTTTTCTCAAGTTCGTGAAAAGCCATTGTCGCAGTACGTTCTCACACTAATTAGACCGGTATTCATACACCAAGGTGAGGGTGCGCGAAATGGTCATCTCAGTGCTGATTGATTAGGCAGGATTTTTAAGTATTTTAATATTAATCTACTGACTCGTTCTGCAACAGGGCATATGCTCTACCATTTACTAAATTATACCTACATTCAGGAAATATTAAGTGTTCGTGAAAAACTGCAAAAATGATTACCAATATATATACAGCACGCATGACATATGAGCACATTAGTGCTTAAGGCTTAGTCTGAAATCAAAATTCATTTATTGATAGGTACTGCCTAAGAACAGTCCCATTTGGTGAAACGTTTTAAACTTCCAGAAAAATTTACTCACTGCCTCACAAAGATTATGCTGGAGTTGAAAAATCAAAAAATCGAAAATTATCATCATCATTTGGATATAATATGTAGAGTTGAATGAGAAATTACATGTGTAAATTATGTATGATACGCCAATGTCCTCAATATAACCTAAAAAACAACAAATGTCAGGAATCTAGTGTTTATCCCCAGAAATGAATAAAGATGGAAACATATAACTGTTTCACAAACACTTTAGAGTGAGACGGGACGAGGATCTGTCCGTACCCTGTTAAGATGACGAATACGTCAATTTACATCAAGGGACCCTAGTCAATGTTAACCAAAGGTGAGGATTCAAACTCCACAATTATTTTTGACTGACTCCTGAAGTTCTAACTCCTTATTTAGGTCAGAGCGGTTGTACTCTGAATATACATAAACGTTGAACAAAAACATAAAATTAATACATCAAGAAAATGAAGATGAAATAAGGCGCTGCAGGGCAAGAATCGAGCGTATCTTATTATTTCACAGTGGTTTTGTCCACCATTCGTAAAAAGTTGTTTGGTCAACTGCTATGAAAAATGGAACTGCTCTGTTATACATATAACCTGGTATATCTTTGAAGGTTCGAAAGCAGAAAAAAATTCTGGGAATAGCTCTAGAATATCACAAGCACAGCAATAACTAGAGGAAAGTTACTTACTCAGAAGAATCACTTCTGACCCACCTCTAACTTTTGGACGATACTCTCCACAGCAGCGACGCTCTCCTCCATCTCTTCCATCGTCAAAATGGGCGGATCCTTCTTCTTGAAGGCGATGAGCAGCTTCTCGTGCTTCTTCAATCTCGCATCGAACGCCGTCCTCTTGTTTCTCAGCACCGTCTCAGCCTGATCCCGCTTCATGTTCAACCGTTGGATGGCCACCTCTATGACTGATTCCATGTCCTTGGGCCACAGGAATACCCGGCTGTTCAGCTGGATGTCCTCGACTGAATCGGAAAAATAGAGAAAACGCCTTCATTGTATTGAGATAAATGGAAATGGATATTTCAGATAAGACTAGAGTTGATCACATGGATAGCAGAGTCAGCTAAATGTAAGTAATCGGGATTATTCGCAGAGTCGAGTGATTCGCAGGATCCAAAATGGATGAAATCATCAGTTTTCCACTGAAAAACACAATAACAATACTGGTGGTCGAAATTGATGCTATTTCTAAGCACTTCACAATGATTGGAGATATTTTATTTTGTATCAGAACCTCTATAATGCTTGTCCCATTTCAATTTTTCATTAAACCACATACCAAGATACTTTATTTGTGTAGTTCTTTTCAATACTTTATTTTTAATTTGGAGATTGACACTAATATTCTGTTCATTTTTCTGATGGAATATTATATTTTCAGTTTTATTGGTATTAATTGATATATGGAGGTACCCTTTGTGAATCGATTGTCAGCTGGCCAGTGCAACTGATGAGACTTATGGCAAGTCGAAACAGTCTGTCTTGCATCAGCTGACAATCGATTCACGAAATTTCCTTAGAATCTCTTAGTCTTGAGATTCTAGGTTTATTACCATCTGTTAGTGGAACATTAAACCACTTTGAGAATTACAGGTGTTGCGATAGTCTACAGAATCTGACATGGATGTCTTTTCTGTAAGCATATAGACGTAGGGGTCTATATGCACGACTAAGTTGCAAGGTATGATTGATGAATCTACCTATACACCTTGCACTTAAGCCACTAGATGGCTATGAAGGCTAGATCGTCCTTCTGCCCCCTCAGGGATTCGAATAGATAAAATGTTTGAATAAAGCCATTTTTAAATCTTTTTCAAATCTTCGTTAATAATATTTTCTAGATTGATGGGGTTTCTGTTTTCGTATAAAAGTACAGTATCATCTGCATATACATGGTGTTTCAGATTCAAATGTACATACGATACCTGATGTAGATAGAGGACACTTTGATGATTCCAAATCACCCCCCATTGATGTGTCTACCGTTGATTTTGGCAAAATCTTCATTGGGTCATAACTATTGAACCACTTTGTATAATGTATCCATACTTGGTAATAATATTCCACTTATATTACCCATTAAAATTGAATAAAAATGGGGATCAGAATTCAGGTCCGTCTTGAGAAAAAACAGAAAACTTCTTCAATTTCAAAAACAACACTCTGTATGGCAAAATGGCGTAGATCTATTTCGATATTGTAAAAGAGCGGGAAAAAATGAATATAGTAACTCACTTTTTAGGAGCGCGCATCCAATTTTACAGATGTTTTATTGTTATTTTTTCAAATACTAAGCTCCATTTTGATGCATTTTTATTGAAATCTTAATTGAAACAATTTTTTCACATATAAATAACAAGTCTTCAAAGTTCAACATCATGAGAGTCAGATTAAGATGAACTATTGATAAATTTGATCGTTTGGCAGAATAACTTGTCTATGGTTTTGGAAATTTTTGATGACTCATTGATTGCATTATTTACTATTAATTCAGGAGCTGCGGTAAAGTAGGCTGTGCAAATAAATCTGATATTCTGACAGTTTATAATCACTTCTGTGATATTATTGGTAACGTTAAGATGATTATTGGAGCTTGTATTGCGTTGTTACATTTCAAAGTGTTCATAATTATGCCATAACACAATAACCTCAACGTTACCAATAATATGACACTAGTGATTATGAACTGTCAGAATTTGAAACTTTTTTGCACAGCCTACTTTTCCGCAGCTCATAAATTAATAGTAAATAATGAAATGAGTCATCAAACATTTCTAAAACCATAGACAAGTTATTCTGCCAAACAATCAAATCTATCAATAGTTCACCTTAATCTGACTCTCATGATGTTGAACTTTGTTATGTTTTGTATTAAAATTGGATTTTGAATTAGGAATTCAATGAAAATGCCTCGAGATGGAGCTGAATATCTATTACAAAATATTATAATAATGCATCTGCCGAATTGGCTGAGCGCTCGTAAAAAGTAGGTCACTATATTCATTTTTTCCCGCAATTTCCAAATATCGAAACAGATCCACAAAATTTTGCCATATATGTAGAGTGTTGTTTTTAAAATAAAAAAGTTTTCGGTTTTTCCTTAAGACGGACCTGGATTCTGATCTTGATTTTTATTTTGTTCTGATGTGTAACATAAGTGGAATATTTCTACCAAGTATGAATAGATTATACAAAGTGGTTAAAAAATTATTACCAGATGATGATTTTGCCAAAATCAAGATAACGTCCTGTATCTTAGTTATAAAAGACGGTAAACCCATGAGTGGTGGGTGATTCGAAACCATTAAAGTGTCCTCTATCTGCAAGTATCGAATCTACATCCAATTTTGAAGCACCCTGTATAGTATAATTACCTGATAATCCAATTTTAGAAATAACTGTGCAAACCTGGAAGATGAGCATAATCCATGAGAAAAACCACATATTCGGCCGTCTTCCTGATCTGCTCCTTCAAGTTGTACATCGTGACATCCCTGGATTCGACGACGTAGTTCTGCAACGCGACCAGATCAGCCACGGTATCAGGACTGCCGCTCACCTTCTGAGACATCTCATCGAACGTGTCGCATATCCTCCTGTTATGATTGTGATTCTCTTGCACGAAAAAGTTCACCGTTTTCTTCCTCAAATTGTCCAAGATGGCGTACAACGCCTCGTTCACTTCGCTGCAGTCTAAATTGAAAAAGTTCAGAGGCACGTTGCGCCTCAAATCGATCACTTCTTCTTTGATATCCTCGTATTTTTTTATTTTCCTAGCGAAATCTTTCAAGACAGGGAACGGCTCAATGGAGAAAAAATCTTCCAGTTCTTTTTCCAGACCACCGTCTAGTATGTAATGGTACTTCGTGTAGGCCTCCAGGTATTTCTTAGGCCCCACATAGTTGGGCGTTATCGAGTCTATCATTTTTCGAAAAACTGCCTGTACAGGGCCCTCGCTTTCCCGCACCGAGAACAAATACTTCTCCGATTTGGAAAACTCGGAAAACATCAACATCTCGATGCGGCTGACTTTGACGTTGACATCCAAAATGCGCTTGAAGCATCTGGTGAGCATCTCCTGGATATCTTCCAGGGTAGGGCTGAGGGTTAGCGAATCCGTCCCTAGGTGCGGTTTCAAGATCAAAGTTATGATTGGGAGGTTGGGAAGGGCGAAATCTGCGTATTCTTCGCCGAAATCATTGCCATCCTAGGAGAAAAGAAGGTATTTCTCTTCATAATAGAAAAATCTAGTAGGCAAGGTATAATAATTGTAATGATGAAGATGGAAAGCCCTAATTTCGAGTGACAATGGAAAATGAAAAAACTCCACCGCCCCGTGTGAGAGTCGAACTCACAACCTCTGGGGGTTACATGCCCAACGCTTTGCCAATGGGCTTATATCACAAAAAACTTTTATTTCATAATTCGATAGAACTCACCCAAACTAGCTCACCACCGCAAACCGTTTCTTGCTGTGAGCTCCCTACGTTTTATAAAAAAATATTGAAATCCCCGATTTTTCGGACCTCTGAAAACGAGGCGATGATGTGACGTCAAAACCCTGATACTGAAACAAGACTATTACAGACAGAGATGAATGATACATGATTTCTGACAGAGTGAATTAGCGCAAGATCACAGTTGAAAGAATTAATATATCAGTTGCCTCAGTTTCCGTCGGGCGTTTGGTATTTTCTTTCAACTATGGCGAGGTGAGGTTTCTACGTCATAAGAGGGTCCGCTTTCAGAAGGTACTATTATTCATGACCAAAAATAAAACGTTCCAGTTAATTTTTCGATCGAATTATATCGTCAATCATTATTTATGTATAAAAAGGTCATTATAAACATGGTTTGAGTTAAAGGTGTACTCGCCCATTGAGCTAACGGAACATCCGTCGATCAATCGGCAGGGAGGTCGAGTTCTCATCACACACCAGGCGGCAGAAACCTTCCAATTCCCGAAGTCACTCGAAATCATGAACTATACCAAGTATCGATGGCAGGATGGTAGTATACAGTCTCCATATTTCCCCGTTCGTTCTCTGGCATTGTCTTTCCTTGTATACGGAAATGTCCGAAGGCAATCATACATAGAAGTCAGTCATGATTTTTGTCGGTTACTCAACCAAAAAGATACATATAATGAAGAAGATGGAAAGCCCTTGAGTAACCGACAAAAATTATGACTGACTCCTAGGTATAATGGGGAAGTTACCTATATTGAGGTTTTTATCCAACTGTGGAGTTTGTAAAAAAGTAATATATACCTATTTCTTATTTTTTTTTGTAAGATCAAATTTCACTTCAGAAAAAAATAAATAAAAGATGATCTTGGATCCTCCACCGTTCCTATGACTTACTTTCTGAAAATCCACATTTACACAGAGCTAAAATACGATTCCCTGTGCCAGAACGACGTTGCCGACATAATCGATATGTCTGGATTTCCGGAAATTGTTCTTTGAATGCATACCTAATAACTTAAATCATAACAGCAATTGGATATAATAGGTTCTTACTAAATCAATCCTTCTTTGTCGAGTATTATGAATAATTCCCATAAATCTGTCATTGGCTGAATGAAGTTGATTACTAATAAAGATAAATTTCATAAATTTCGATAATTTGCGACAGTATCTATAATTTCTCACTATCATTATATTACAATATGTTATTCATAACTTGTTAGTCATTTTTTCGCTAATGAATTCGTTCCTCAATAAAACGGTATACCGGATTAACTTGAAAGAGTTGATATCAAATACACTTACTAAGAAAACAAATTCAACAGTGGTGAACTATTAAGGTCTAATTGATCATTAAGTAAAATGTCAAAATTTTTGAGTTTGTTGATTTCTAATGATTCAAAATGATTGAGTTTCAGTCCTTTATTTTCTACGTGCAGAATTTCGAAATTATCATCAAAAATATGGTTTTCTTCTAATATATGGTTGGCGTATGTTGAATTTGTTTTCTTTTTCATAAAATTCATCTTATGTTCGTGAATGCGCTGATTAAACGTACGACCTGTCTGACCGATATATACCTTAGAACAAAATTCACATTTGAGTTTGTATACCCCTGATTTTTCGAATTTAGAAGTTTTGTCTTTATTATTCTTGATAAACCGTCCCAACGTGTTATTTTATCAAAAATAATAAAGACAAAACTTCTAAATTCGAAAAATCAGGGGTATGCTAACTCAAATGTGGATCTTGTTCTAAGGTATATATCGGTCAGACAGGTCGTACGTTTATTTATCTATTCATTTATTTATTTATTTATTTATTGAAAATGTTACTTCCAGTCAGAATCAAGTTCTGGTATAAGGAAGTATAGTTAACAATAATACCTAAAACTATACAATTATAATAAACTGATGAATAATAAAATATTTGAAAACATTAATTATTAAATTTTGACAAATCATTTCATATTGGTGAGCAAAAATCAGCGCATTCATGAACATAAGATGAATTTTATGAAAAAGAAAACAAAGTCAACATACGTCAACCATAGTTTTGATGATAATTTCGAAATTCTGCACGTAGAAAATAAAGGACTGAAACTCAATCATTTTGAATCATTAGAAATCAACAAACTCAAAAATTTTGACATTTTACTTAATGATCAATTAGACCTTAATAGTTCACCACTGTTAAATTTGTTTTCTTAGTAAGTGTATTTGATATCAACTCTTTCAAGTTAATCCGGTATACCGTTTTATTGAGGAACGAATTCATTAGCGAAAAAATGACTAACAAGTTATGAATAACATATTGTAATATAATGATAGTGAGAAATTATAGATACTGTCGCAAATTATCGAAATTTATGAAATTTATCTTTATTAGTAATCAACTTCATTCAGCCAATGACAGATTTATGGGAATTATTCATAATACTCGACAAAGAAGGATTGATTTAGTAAGAACCTATTATATCCAATTGCTGTTATGATTTAAGTTATTAGGTATGCATTCAAAGAACAATTTCCGGAAATCCAGACATATCGATTATGTCGGCAACGTCGTTCTGGCACAGGGAATCGTATTTTAGCTCTGTGTAAATGTGGATTTTCAGAAAGTAAGTCATAGGAACGGTGGAGGATCCAAGATCATCTTTTATTTATTTTTTTCTGAAGTGAAATTTGATCTTACAAAAAAAATAAGAAATAGGTATATATTACTTTTTTACAAACTCCACAGTTGGATAAAAACCTCAATATAGGTAACTTCCCCATTATACCTAGGAGTCAGTCATAATTTTTGTCGGTTACTCAAGGGCTTTCCATCTTCTTCATTATATGTATCTTTTTGGTTGAGTAACCGACAAAAATCATGACTGACTTCTATGTATGATTGCCTTCGGACATTTCCGTATACAAGGAAAGACAATGCCAGAGAACGAACGGGGAAATATGGAGACTGTATACTACCATCCTGCCATCGATACTTGGTATAGTTCATGATTTCGAGTGACTTCGGGAATTGGAAGTAATAATATGTATTTGATATCAACTCTTTCAAGTTAATCCGGTATACCGTAATTTAATGTAGATATTGTGCCTAATTTCCGAAAATGGAGGTTTATCGTACCGGTCCACAGGTAACTAATCCTTCAGGTTGGGTAGGTAAGATATATAAAAGTTAAGCAAGCCAACGTTAGTTTAGTTCATTGTACCAGTATATCACCTGACGAAGCTACTGTGTTAGCGAAACATGTCGTGTGTTCAATAAATTTTGTGGAAATCTTATCGTTTGTGAAGTTTTTACATTTATCATGGATTTCCATCAAGTAACGGCCGAGTCAATTCAAAAAAAAAAATCAGTGACCTCTATTTCCAACTAAGTTATTTAATCGTTATTAATTCTAAACATTTTTCCTGCCAAAATGTAACCTTCCTTTCAAGTTGGTGAACAAATATTTCTTGTGTTGATACATTTTAAGTATATTATTGGTCATACTTACGCATTCAGTTTAATGAAAGTAGAATTGACGGAAAAACCATTGTTTATGCAATGATAAAATAGCTCGATTTATTGAAGCTATTTGAATTTGAGTAGAAACTGGAAATTCATCAGTTTGCAATTCATTGAAATAAGAATCGAGAGGCAAGATCTGCTTATTCACTACTAGATACTAGATACTAGAAATTTATTAGATCTGATATCACTATACAAACTTAAAATATGTTGTTTTATTCAATTTGTACTATATGAATTGAGAATTTCGAATTTAAATTCCATAGAAATTAACTCATTACATAATCATGAAACAGGACAATCAAATTTACTAATAGCAAATACTTATAGGTCAAATATTGGCAAACAATCCCTTT
The DNA here is from genome assembly GCA_918026855.4 of Phaedon cochleariae. Taxonomy (NCBI): domain Eukaryota; kingdom Metazoa; phylum Arthropoda; class Insecta; order Coleoptera; family Chrysomelidae; genus Phaedon; species Phaedon cochleariae. The sequence goes on along the minus strand of OU896714.1, from coordinate 50,535,169 downwards.
TTCATACAGGAATCGTTCTATACAACTCATTACCAAGTCAATTGAGGAATATACAGGAAACAACTACATTCAAAATTAACTTGAAAAAATATCTGCTTCAGAGTCTTTGATAATTTCATTTCTTATTCGAATACCTACTCATAAAAGACAAGGTTGATATTGCATGATTATTTGCATTAATTTTTTTGTTTACTTGTTATATCTGATTATTATTTCATAATTGTATGTATAACATTATGTATATTGTTTATGTACCCCTATTGTAAACAACTATGCTTCTTGCTGTTGTTTAGTTGAAAAGTATAAACAAAGAATACCTTGAATCTTTGAAAAAGATTAGCGAAGTGCTCCAAACTCCTCATCACCAATCCCCTTAACTCCTTCGCCAACAGCATATTCACGCAGTCGAAGAACTCCTCGATGATCTCCGTGGAATCGGAGGACGAGCGCGGGACCAACGGCCTCCACGCGGCCTTGTACTTCAGAAAGATGTCCGCGCACGCGGGCAGCCACTGTTCCAGCAGAAGTTTCCGTGATTCGGCGCAAATGTCGTTGACGCGGCGTTCGAAAATGGCGGGGGAGAGGGGCTCGTCGGTCTCGAGGAGGGTCGATAGGGGCAGGATGTGCATTTGGTCATACCTCAAAGAATGAAATTTGAATTAAAAATAATCCTTTTTCAATACTTTTTTGGACTTTATATAATAGTTTGATACTTGTATATATAGGTTTATCAACAGAATCGATGAATTTGCAATTCGAATTGCAATTCTTATATCAATTATCATATATCATATAGCCATACAAATATAGTCTACTAACTATCAAGCATCGAACACATTGGTCCTTCGAGCCGGATATATTCAAATCAAACCTTCAAGACTGCCAAGTTCTTCACACAGGATATAGAGTAGCGCACGTAAAAATCTGTTCAAAAACACAAATTCTAAGGGAATGTTACGAAACAATGGGCGAGTGGACTGATAATGAATTATTGGCATTCAATTACTCCACTGTGTCGTTAGGAACCTAAATTGATTTTTAAAACACTTCTCACGCTTGTTTTATGTAAAACGATATAGTTGATGATATAAAAAGTGACTTGAAAATGATATCATCTTGGCTACAAATTCATAAGCTGACCCTTAACTATGACAAATCTACGTATATGTATATTTCAAAAAGAAAAACTGATATGTCGAAAACAACAATATTTTTCAACCAGAAAGCCATAAAATATTTAGATATTACAAAATTCTTAGGTCTTTATATTGATGAACAATTATCGTGGACTAAACATATAGATCACCTGAGAAAAAAGCTCAATCCAATTACTGGCATTTTATACAAAATTCGAAATTTCATTCCTCTTAGATATTTGAAGAATATATATTTCTGTCTGATTTACTCAAAATTACAATATTTAATATCAATTTGGGGAAGCACAAGTATATCACATTTGAAACCATTAATGAAATTACAAAATAAAACAATTAAGTGCATTTACAATTTACATTACCTGGAACCAACTATTAATCTTTACAAACCAAAAAATCTGTTGAATTTATCATCTTTATATAAAATGAAAATTTGTTCTTTCATCCATTTTGTGAGAAAAAAAATAAAAATATCCAACTTGAACTTTACTGAAGTAAATACAATTCATACTCATGCAACGAGACAGTTGAATTCATTAATAGCAAACCCATATAACTCCATTATTGGCAAACGATCAGTATTCTACAACGGAATCATTTTATATAATTCATTACCTTATGATTTGAAACATATTGATGATGAAACAAGATTCAAAGTCAATATGAAAAAATATATACTCATGACACAATAAACGGAGCAATTTATTCTCATTTGAATACTTGGAATGGTTTTATTTTAATTATTATGTTATATTGACATAACTTGTTAATTAGTTTTTTTTTTATTGTTTTATATATATATATATATATATATATATATATATATATATATATATATCATATGTTTATGTATCCCTATTATAAACAAATATGTTTCTTGGGGTAATAAAGAACAACAACAACAAGAATTACGTCTAATAAATGGTGACGTTTGTTTTTATGCTGTTTTGTAATTGGTCAGATAATCTTCAATTTCCACTCATGAAGCAAGGTTGTCGAGTCACCAATCATAATCTATTTATAAAAAAGATGTTAGAGTCATGTCGTTGAATAAAACATAATAGGAGGAACCCATGATGTTATTGTTCCTTCTTGAGTTTATCGAGCAACCAGCATGTCCGAATATTTCTTATTCTCCATAACAACATATCATATGGATGTTGGAGACTTGGCAACATTGTGCTGAATGCTGAGAACTGACAAGACCACGCCCACAATTCGTTCGCCGTGGTTGTCACGTTCACCGATTCAAATGTCCTCTATAGTGTGAATTAATATAATTATTATTCACACAAATTTATTATAAGTACTAAGCCACAAATCATAAGGGAACATTTTGAGACAATTGAATTTTTATTGCTAATTGAGAATTTATGAATTATCGAATAACTAACATTTCTGAAATTCCGAATCGTATTTCAACAAATGGCAACTGTGCTATGGTCTGCCCCTACTGAATTTGAACATTTATTGTGGAATAATTGATGATTTTAGCACCTAAAAATCGACCAAAAAAATTTCAACAAATATGGAATTGTAAGGTATTTGAGTGATGATTCTATTTAAGAAATGAAAAAAATCTTACTTTTTATACCAAAGATCCCGGATACTTCTCACAACTATATTACCATTGTGATAGTGTTTTTCCATGAACTGTGTGCTCAAGCAATACTGAGTATGCCAAGGTACTGGTGCTCTTATTAGGAGAATTGGAAAATCTATTGGGAATGTATGAAACTGCAACCTAAAAATAGAATGAATTGCTTAGCAAATTACCAATGATTTTGTAGTGCATCACTGCACTTTTTGAAAAATACTCGTTAGTACAAAAATAGTAATCATATACCAAGGTATACAATAACTTTTTATACACAAATGTAGTAAAAAAATATCGTGATTACCCAGATTCGTGATAGAGTCTCAATTCAGAATTTCTTTCCACGCCCTGTATGATGAATGTCAATTTATCATACACCCAAAAGCATTCTTGACTACCTTAGTCGGTAACCGCTCGAAAATGATAAGCATTGGTCAATGTCCGAGGGATATTCGGCGGGAAATAATTTGAAGTTGTCATAGTCGATCGTGTTGTCAAAGTGATTGATAATTGCACAATGCAAAATTTATTTTCAGCAGTAATATCCTTAGGACATTGATAATAGACGTTGTAATTTTATAATAATCAAAAGCAGGTTCCTCGGTGACAGCCCGGAGCCGAAGGATAATAATTACAAAACTCTCCGCCATATTGGATCCGCCATATTGGATCCGCCATCTCGAATTTTCAAATTTTGACGAGAGAATCATAATCTTCAACCCCGAAAACCCCCAGATACAAATGTTGAATAGATTCGGATCATAATTACAAAACTCGTCCGCCATATCGAATCCGCCATTTTGAATTAATCAATTTTGACGAAGGAATCATAATCTCCAGATACCAATTTTGAATAGAATTGGATATAATTACAAAACTCGTCAGTCATTTTGGAGCCGCTATTTTGTTTTTTTGTCTAACAAGAATTTCAAGATGCATTGCCACCAGAATTATGAAGACATGCCTAATTTCAAATCAATCGGCCCAGATAACACAAGGACATCCAATGGCTATCCACTGGAGATTCTTCATGAATGGTATGTATGTACTATGGACATCAATTTTATATCCAAGAAATATCTTATGGACGTCCGATGGATGTCCAAAACGTGAAAACCTGTACATCCAGATGGATTACCTTCAAGAATATCCATGAGATATCCTCCAAAGAGGTCCATAAGATATCGTTCAAAGATATCCATGATATATCCTTCGATGATATTCATAAGACATCCTTCAAAGATATCCATGAAATATCCTCCAGGAATATCCCATAAGGCATACTTCTGAAATATCCATAGAACATCATTCAGGAATATCCATAAGACATACTTCAGAGATATCCATAAAATATCCTTCGATCCTTCGATGATATCCATAAGACATCCTTCAAAGGTACCCCTTGAATATCTTTCAGGAATATATCCATGAGATATACATCAAATTGAGTACATTCAAAATTGCTGTGGATCTGATCTGATGGATATCCTTAAGATATCTACTGAATGATATCCATTTCAAATCCTGCGATGGATATCTCATGGATGTCCACTTCAAATCCAGGGATATCTCGACCGAAATTGGACATGTAGAGGATATCCACAGGATATCCTGTGTTATCTGGGCGGTTACATACATACAGGTGAAGCTAATATAATAGTAGATTGTTTTATTAGGATCAAAAGTGACACTTTGTTTGACAAGCGAATTTTGCATTTGCGAGGCGGAGCGTTTAGCGAAGCCGAGCGAAAGCAAAATTTGCGAGTCGAACAAAGTCACTTTTGATCCGAATGAAATATGCTATTTTTTCTGCAACCGAAACAATTGACTCGAAATAAACATGTGAAGTAACCACCAATGCCGTGCCTAATGTATGCAATGCAACAAATATTGACAAATAATCCATGTGGTGAGAATATTCTACCTGCATTAACAGCAGGTTTGGTTTTCTAGGATGTTCGAATTGTAGTTTCAATATAAATACAACCACAGAGTGACATACTTGTGTATGGACCAGGTGCTCTAATGCCAAAAACCGCGCCAGTGCCAGCTATAGGAACAATACGTGGAAAATGTTAGGTTAGTGAGCATATCAACAATGCTAGTAGTGATTATTTATTCCTCTCCATACTACACAGTGTTCGACTTGATAATCAAATGAAGCTAAACAAATATCGTTGTTTGACACAAAAAAACTATTGCTTGCCGTGATTATACAAAAACAAGTTATCCATCCCGAGAATAACGAATGAAATACAGATCACGCAAGTATTTGAATCTTGAAGGCTTCCCTGATCAAAACAAAAATACTTAACTGAGATGTTTATAATTTCAATACTAAACTATAATAGGGTGTATTTATATCTCCAGCATGGTTATGAAATGCCAAATCTGCTGAAATCGGAAACAAATCAGGTATGCGTCTCAACCCAAATAACCAACCGTCACAATGTTGTTTATTCTTGATGACGTCCAGTAGATCCTTATTAGTTCCTAGGAGCTAAAGTTCGACTTTAGCTCCTAGGAACTAAAATTCAACTTTAGCTCCTAGGAACTAAATATGTTGCCTAGCAACATACCTATTTTTGTGACAGTAATAGAAACGTCAATTTAAGAGCTAATTTTGGTATCAAAATGGACGACTTTTGTGTCGGTTGCAGAAAAACGTTTTTATTCAAAATAATAAAAAAACGACACACTGTGTAACTTGCCTCTTCATTTCCGCTGGATCCTGAAGTACATAAGTCAGCAGATGCTTCCTCATGAAGATACAGTACAGCTTCATGACGTCCCTCTCATCTGCAGCAACCATCGCTCTGAACTCCTTCAGTTTGGTGAGTTTTGGCGGTATCTTAGATCTGAAGCAAGCGAAAAAGCTTCTGTCGTATGCTGCCACGTACTCCGGACCTATGCCCTCCGTCAAATAATATACTATGCGTTGTAGATCTTTCTGCTTGATCATTTTGTTGGTGTCTTTGGCTGCCTGCTTGCGCAGGTGGTGTTTCTGCCAGTCGGGGTCCTTGGGCAGGATGGCTTCCAGTTTTTCCAACATTTTTCTTTCCAGCGCGAACCCTAATGGTAAAAAAAAATTGGAATACAAATTCCCACAAGTAGCGGAAGAAAAGTGGCGTGAACATTTTTGCCGAGATATAGGCAGATAACACTATTTTTCTTCTTCTTATATTGAAATGATAAGATTTGACGTTTTGATAATATACAGGGTGATTCACTATAGGTTTCACCCTGAAACTTTCTCCTTCATAAAGATATTCGAAAGTTGCAGAAGTAAGTTTGAGGATATTTGGAACAAATCCCAAATATCCTCAGAAAGTAATAACTGAAACTGAACGAACAGAATGAAAGAGATGATTTTTTTTCTTGTTCTGGTTCCCACGAAAAGGGATATTCTGTAATGTTCAGAGAACATCGTGAGAACAAGGGAAATAAAGTAGAAATTGGTGTTCTTCTTAAATTTCTGGAGGTTATATGCCTCGGGGAACACCTCCCTTGGCAATGTGTTCCAGAGCCTCGCTGTTCGTTGGATGAACGAGTCTTTGGAAATAGATGTTCTGCAGATCTCCAAAATGACCACGAAAGGGTGCGAAGCCTCAACTCGGCGGGTTAATCTCGCGGGGAATAACATAACATTGAAATCATTGGAGAAGAAAATAACAACCAGAAGGGAAAAATCAAGGAATCTGCTTGCATTCTTCTGAACGGACACAATAGCATTGCTTCCTGTTAATGTTATTCATGTTTGAGTTCACATGTTATATTATACAGATGGCTGAAGGGAATAGCTCAATTATCCTTATTCATTACTCTATTACTATTCTCAAATATCTCTAAGGTTAGTAAGGTTTCATCTGCATCTAATTTTCTAACATTATTAACTTGCTTCACTAATTTGAGGTTATTAATATGTGTCTTATGATTGTGATTGGACATGTGTTCGGCTACACACGATTTATTTAACCTGCCATATTTCAAATGTGCTAAGTGTTCTTTGAACCTTGTTTTTATGGGACGCCTGGTTTGGCCTATATTTATGTTTTATCACAATCATTACAACTAATTTCATATATTCCTGACTTTTCAAGTGTGTCCACCTTATCTTCTAGATTACCTAATAAATTGCCTATTGTAGTGTATTATCATGCCAAAGGTTCCGGTCTTCGATATGAAAATCAACATATTCATTGATACAGAGTGGTCCTCAAAGAACAACTTCAGCCAAAAGAGTGTTTTTCTACTCACATAACTGAAATGGCATTTAGCGTACGGATATGTACCACGCTAAATGATCGATTAATCACGGATTGTCGATCTGTGATTTATTCAAAATATTAAACACGTTACCATGGCAACACGATTTCTTAAACACATTACCATGGCAACACAGTTCATTAAACACAGCTTCAGTAATTCGAGACATGTCTGGCCTGTCAATTGTATTAACTGTCAACTGTTATTTTCAAATTTTGTATGAGAATTATTCAAACAATATTCGTTTGCATCAATTCTTCATTAAAAATATATGCGAAATGTAGACAAAAGTGAAATCGAAGAGAATGTTCTGGTACTTGCATATCTCCAAGAAGTGTAAAAATGAAGCATCCATCTCTGAGAACAATTTATTTATTCTGCGCTTAGCATGACAATGAACGTGAAACAAAGGTTAGTAAGCAATGGACTGGACACATCTACAACCAATATCACTAATACGTGTCTCGCTGGTTGCATGCAGTTGCATGTATTATGTTCTCAATTCCCATTCCTTTCGAATTATTTTGTAGGTTAGCAGGAATAGCAGGTATGTTTATGTAATTTTCGGAGTTCGTAGAAAAAGCATAGTATGTAACGCGTTTATAAACTCTTCTAGACACTCGTATATTGAACACTCGCTCCGCTCTGCTCCGCTCGTGCTTAAAATACTCGTTACTAAAAGGACGTTTATTACACTTGTTACATAATATACTATTTTCGTAGTTTTATTTTTTATTTTTATGATGCTTATATTTTTTCCCAGTTTTATTAGCATAAAATATAAAACCTATACCAACCTTCCCATTTCAAGAGTTCGAATTTCCTGCACATGGATTTTTCCTTCGCTATTTTCAACTTTTTCTCCATTCGCCTCTGATGATAGCGTCCCGACAAAAGATCCTCGACATCAACGAACATGTTCGCCGTTTCAAGGGCTTTGCTTTTCTCTTCTGCCTGCCTCTGCTCATTTTCAATCTGTTTGCGGGACTTTTTCGGAGGGTATTGCAGTTTACCTAAAAAAAAATTGGGCGAGTGCGAGTTTTACTCGCATAACAAACATTATAGTTTTTTTCGTTTTTGAACTGAAGTTATAAGGAAAAATGATATGAAATTTATCTATCTTTATACATCCGTGTTTTTCAGAAAGTTGGCATCATATCGGAAAAACTTTTAATGATAATATACAGTGTGTCCCACTTACCATGCTCACCATGGGTATCTTTTTAACGGTGAGAGATACGAGGTCGGTTAAATGACTCCAAATGTGGTGTTTGTCAAGGCCAACTATAATGTGAAAAAATATTTTGATGAAATCCATTCGTTTTTATTTTATACGCAAAAAACAGATTTTGATCATTTTCTTGTCTCCTCCGTAACTTCCGAATTTCACATTCTCATAGCAGTTTTTCAAAGTGATTTCGAAAAAAATATGAAATTTATACCAACTCTTCTAGAATTTGAGATATCAGCACCAACTTCAGTTTTTCAAATGTAGGTCATAGCTCACTATGACTTAGTTACAAATAACTTTTTTTTCTCTTACAGATGATATGTCGCAGTAATAGTTTTGTGTTGATAACAACGGAATTATCGTCATTTATACAAAAACAAAAAATTATTTGGAAGCCGCCATCTTGAATTTATGGATTTTAACAAAAAAATCATAATCTCCGACTTCAAAATCCCCACTTACCAATTTTGAATGGAATCGGACCAAATCTTATCCGCCATCTTGGAGCAGCCATTTTTCAACAAAAATTCCATAATGTATTGTCACCGAAATTATGAACACCTGTCAAATTTTAAGTTAATCGGAGTTATGGAATTTTTGTTGAAATTAAAAAAAAATCATTTGTAGGAGAAAAAAAAGTTATTTGTAACTAAGTCATAGTGAGCTATGACCTACATTTGAAAAACTAAAGTTGGTGCTGATATCTCAAATTCTAGAAGAGTTGGTATAAATTTCATATTTTTTTCGAAATCACTTTGAAAAACTGCTATGAGAATGTGAAATTCCTATTTGAATATTTTCATAAATAAAGAAGTTACGGAGGAGACATGAAAATGATAAAAAGATAAAAACCTGTTTTTTGCGTATAAAACAAAAACAAATAGATTTATTCAAAATATTTTTCCACATTATAGTTGGCCTTGACAAACTCCACATTTGGTGTCATTTAACCGACCGCGTATCTCTCACCGTTAAAAAGATACCCATGGTGAGCATGGTAAGTGGGACACACTGTATATCGATATTCGAGTTGGAACTCAATATCACGAAACAGATTGCAGACAACAACTGTTATAACGTTGGCTGGCTTTCGTCTCAATTTTTTTGCACCTGCCGCAGTTATTTTCATCATTGATTTTTTTCTCGAACGCGAATATTTAGGAAATTCGTTTTCTCGAAAAAAATTCCGGAAATAATTGAAGCTCTCGTGATATTATAAGTCCAAAGGACCCCGCACTTTTAGTACGTAAAATGGTTCTCGGTGAAATTCTCTGAATTTTCAGTATGTTGTAGAATGCGATGAACTGATTGAACCTGCAGGATCGTAAAGTTCTTTGATGAACAGATTCTGAGATACAGGGCGTTGAAGTTACAAATCGGTATTTTTCATTTAATTATTTTCTCGAAATTCAAAGATGCCAAGTACAATTTTTTTCGCTCATATCATCAACGAACCTCCATATTACTCAACATAATTCAGATGGTTCAGATAATGTAATTGTTTACAGAGTGAAACATATAAACATTTCAGTGATGTCTGAAAATTCGATGTAATAATGAAATATCGAAAAAATAATTCAGGCATGCAATATACTATTCTCATTCCATCATGAATCACAATTCATACATTTCATACAGGGTGATTTGAAAAATTGGTGACACCTAAGACCGATTTATTCATACACATCCTGTATATTCGAGTGAATTGTTAGACTCCCAAGATAGCTGATACCGTATGGACATGATTTCGTTGAGATATATAGGGTGATCATGAAGATTTTCGATGATGAAAATGACAAAAAATCGTGTTTTTTGAAATCACCCTGTTATTCATGATTAACTCGGTGAAATTCCCTAATTACTTTTTAATATATCCATCATTCGCTCCTCAACGCTGTCTTGAAAATTCAGTTTCCTATCATGACGGGTGTCATAGCTATTGATTCAGGAACTTACCATTTGCATGAAGAGTTGAAGAGACTTGTTCAGTTATATTCGCATAGTGGCCGATATTTTTCTCAAATAGTGAAACATGAGAATGTGGAGACGAAAATAAGTTTAGTATTCATATACAGGGTGAACATAAGAAATTCAATGACAATAGCATATATAGGAATTTAATAATATTAATATAATGTACAGATAGGCGAATTTCGTTGGTATACAAGCTCTGCCAAAATGAAAAACGAACAATACCTAGGAGATGGGAGAATGATTCGGTCTTTCACGCTTCCATTTCTAATAGGGAGAGTTGAATCCTGGTATCGAAATTCGCCTAACTATCTGTACATTATATTAATATTATTAAATTCATATATCTGCTATTGTTATTGAATTTCTTATGTTCACCCTGTATATGAATGCTAAACTTATTTTCGTCTCCACATTCTCATGTTTCACTATTTGAGAAAAATATCGGCCACTATGCGAATATAACTGAACAAGTCTCTTCAACTCTTCATGCAAATGGTAAGTTCCTGAATCAATAGCTATGACACCCGTCATGATAGGAAACTGAATTTTCAAGACAGCGTTGAGGAGCGAATGATGGATATATTAAAAAATAATTAGGGAATTTCACCGAGTTTATCATGAATAACAGGGTGATTTCAAAAAACACGATTTTTAGTCATTTTCATCATCGAAAATCTTCATGATCACCCTATATATCTCAACGAAATCATGTTCATACGGTATCAGCTATCTTGGAAGTCTAACAATTAACTCGAATATACAGGATGTGTATGAATAAATCGGTCTTAGGTGTCACCAATTTTTCAAATCACCCTGTATGAAATGTATGAATTGTGATTCATGATGGAATGAGAATAGTATATTGCATGCCGGAATTATTTTTTCGATATTTCATTATAACATCGAATTTTCAGACATCACTGAAATGTTTATATGTTTCACTCTGTAAACAATTACATTATCTGAACCATCTGAATTATGTTGAGTAATATGGAGGTTCGTTGATGATATGAGCGAAAAAAATTGTACTTGGCATCTTTGAATTTCGAGAAAATAATTAAATGAAAAATACCGATTTGTAACTTCAACGCCCTGTATCTCAGAATCTGTTCATCAAAGAACTTAACGATTCTGCAGGTTCAATCAGTTCATCGAATTCTACAACATACTGAAAATTCAGAAAATTTCACCGAGAACCATTTTACGTACTAAAAGTGCGGGGTCCTTTCACACCAAACATTTTCGATCAATTCAAAGCCTGTATTTCGTATCGTTACCATAGCAACTAAACAAATTTCTTGGGAATTTTCTCCTCCTCTTTGGGGGACGGAGCATGAAACTTCACTGGAAATTTTTTGACGTTAATAAGTAAAATGACATTTACATTCAACTTCAGATTATTTCGAGTTCATTCTATAAGTCAATGAATAAAAATCATTTAACAACAGTATGTATACTTGCAAATTCCAAATTTACAAAAACACATGTTGTTACTATACGTTAGTTCTTACATTTCATCACAAACAACCTCGGGTACGGTTGAATTTTGTGATAGGCATTGGAATAAACGCGAAAAAAATTGATCATCATTCCAAACAGAGTGTTTACTAAAACACGGATGTCTTGTTTTGGTATTTAGTGCTGTGGAAACTTTCAAACAATGAAATAGCAGAAGTGGACTCTTTTATACAAATTCATTTTGTTTTCACGCTAGTGAGTGTTTTTTTTTTCATCATTTCATTATACCGTCCTTTTCTCCTTTGCTTTTCTAGCTATATTCCTGATATTTATAGCATCGAATATGCTCACATTTTAGGTTTTTTTCATCATCCGGTTTTCCTGGAAATGACATTAACTTTTGATTTTCAAATGGGACACCATGTATTTTTTCCATAATCGGTTGGGGATTATCATAACGAATTTAACGATACCGGGTTTGATTGGGTTATTTCGAACGATTACAAGATTCAGAATACTGATCACCCTGCATCTGTTCCAATTAAGTGTCAGTAAATAGTAAATCAGTGTCAGTTGTTGCTAAAAATATTTTTGAACGATGTCTTCCTCGAAAATATAGCTGACGTGTTTCAGCGTTTCTATATAATCCGGTTCTGTCGACCTAAAGATCCGCTGTTTCGTTTCCATTGCCCCACCCTGTATATTCTCAAATGTGATATTTTTTTAAACAAAAATTGTTTGCCTGTATGGTGAATTGTTTCTCGACTTGTATGTGAGAAGCGTTCGATTTCTCCACAACATACTGTCCGGTTGAATTCTTTCATATCACGAATTATGTCGCCACTCAACATAGGTTCCCACAAGAAGATGCTGACATTGCTGATCCCACAGTTTGGATTCCCTGAATCCACCGTTTCCATGAAATCAGCAAGATCGTCGTGTACCCAGCGAGAGCCGTTCTGCAGTCAGTTCTTAACTCAACTCCGTATGTTAAACATCTCTTGTACATAATTTGTCAATCATACGTGTATACGAAAAATAAAGTTTTTAAAAAGGGACTTCGAGCTGTCGGAAATATTATTGGCGCAGTCGGTAGGATATCCGGGTTATCGCGTATCGAACGTGGTGATTTCGTTTTAACGATTGACTGGATATCGAAAATTGTTGGTTCGTTGTGGAGGTGTTTGAAGAGGACCGTCTAGCAGAGACCCGTCTGAAGCCCTACATCAACGAAGCATCGAGAATTGGAACCATATCGTCCATTTCTGCAAAGATCGAACTTCTGGAGGAGACAGGAATCGCAAATCCAGGACTCATCTTTATACCTATTAGGAAGGATATGCTTGAAGTAACTCTATTATTATTGTGAGTACATACTTGAATGTCTATCGAAGATTTATCAAGAATTCTTGAAAGTATAAATTTGCGTGATCCTTCAACTGACTCTGAAACTGATCGTACTCCCGAAAATTTATTTAAAACCGAATCTATAATGAATCAATTCAAATCTGAATATTTGAACTGTATCCCCGAATTCAACGGGAATCCAAATGAATTAAATCGATATATTTCAATTTGTGATCAAATTATTACAAATTTTTATGATGCTGCTAATCCTGGTAGTTTCCATAATACTTACTTATTGAATTCTCTTATATCTAAACTGACTGGCAATGCTAGATTGGTTGTAAATATTCAGCTAGCAACTAATTGGAATGATCTGAAAGAAACACTTCAGAGAAATTTCGCTGATCAACGAGACGAAGCTTGTCTCAATAGGGACTTAGTAATGTTGAGACAAAGTCAAAACGAAAGACCACAGCAATTTTATGATCGATGCCTGAAAATCCTGAACCTCATTTGTAGTCATGTAGATATTCACGAAGCAAATCATGAAGCGAAAGTTCTGAAACGCAATTTGTATAACGAATTAACACTTAAAACATTTTTATCAGGTCTTAAAGAACCACTAGGTACCACTATACGTTGTATGAGACCTCGAAGTCTAAGCGAGGCCCTGCAACTCGTTATCCAAGAAGACAATACACATTACTTTCAGAATATGCATCAAAATAGACAAATGCCGAGACAAAATAATATCCCGACAAGGCAATCACCGCAACAAAGATTTTCTAATAATTATTCAAATGATACTTTCAATAATCCAAATAATCAATTCAGAAACCAACATTCACAAAATATGTCATTCCCTTCTCAACCTATCAATGTGCAACCTAGAGAAAATAATCGCCCACAAAGATTTTTCACAAATGCTCAAGTATTTGGTCGAAACAATCAACAAAATAGGAATGTTTTCAGACCAAACCCTAATAGTAGCTTTGATAGGCCTACGCCAATGAGCGTGAGCACTAGAAATACTTTCAGGCCCACGCCAATGAGTGTAAACACTACAAATACTTTTAGACCTGCACAAAATAACCAAAACTATCAAAATTCACGATCATTCGATAATAATAGAAGAACTTTTGCTTCAGGAGAATTAAACAACACAGAACTAGAGGAAAATTATGAAAATTTCGAAGAACAATACGATAACGTACAAAATGACTATACATTACAGGAACAAGCTTTCGATAATGAAAATGCTGCCGGTACGAGTGAAAATTTTCAGAAATCCCATCACAGCACCAATCCAGCTTAGAGTCACATATCATTCCATTTAATACTACTAATGCAAGCGAATTACCATATATTATTTTACCCGAATATAATATAAAAGTTTTACTTGATTCTGGTTCGACGAAATCGTTCATTGACCCAGATATAGCTCATAAGTTTTTTCCTAGCTTAATAAGAAACGACCCATTTGTCGTATCTACAGTATTTCAAAAGTCGGCACATAAGTTTAGTGCGTGCATTCCCGCTTCAAAAATATTCAATTTGCAAAAGAATAAAACCTTGAAATTTTTTCTATTCAAATTCCATAATGTCTTCAGAGGATTGATTGGACTAGATAGTTTGAAATCGTTACAAGCAACTATTGATTTCGATAAAGGATATTTGATTACGCCACACTCAAAAATAAAATTGCTTTTTCAAAAAACACAAACGGACCTTAACCTAATAAAAATCGATGCTAGATCGGAACAAATTATCAAAATAAAAACATCTATAAGTAATGGCGAGATAATCATTCCCCACCACAAATTTCACAACTGTGAAATACCGGAATGCCTCACAATTGCAAAAAACGGGTATGCTTTGACAACTATTCTGAATAATACTGTAGATAATGTAACTTTAGATTTTTCGGAGCCTATACTCGTAGAAAAGTTTGATCGTAAACATATTCAAGAAGCAGAACTTCATAATTTCGAAGAATTTCCTAATGACTATTTGAATGTATCGAAAATTAGAATAGATCACTTAAATCAAGAAGAACGTAATGAAATACTCAAGTTGTGTAAGGAATTCGCAGATATATTTTATAATGATGATGACCCACTAACTTTTACTAACCGTATTAAACATCAAATAAAAACTGTAGACGAACTACCAGTATATTCAAAGTCCTATCGTTATCCATTCATTCATAAACAAGAGGTAGAAAATCAAATCAAGAAAATGTTGGACCAAAATATCATAAGACCAAGTAGTTCCCCGTGGTCGTCTCCTATATGGGTCGTACCAAAAAAGGCTGATGCTTCGGGTAAACAAAAGTGGAGAGTGGTGGTTGATTACCGTAAGCTCAACGAAAAAACTGTTGATGATAAGTACCCTCTCCCCAACATAACTGACCTTCTCGACAAACTAGGAAAATGCCAGTATTTTACTACTCTTGATCTGGCCAGTGGCTTTCACCAGATAGAGATGGATGACAAGGACGTAGAAAAAACAGCTTTTAATACGGAAAACGGGCATTATGAATATCTGCGCATGCCCTTCGGGCTTAAAAACGCGCCAGCCACTTTTCAAAGAATTATGGATAACATTTTACGTGGAATCCAGAACGAAAAGTGTCTAGTGTACTTGGATGATATAATCGTTTTTTCGACATCGTTACAAGAACACCTAGAGAGGCTGAGATGTGTTTTTCAAAGGTTACGAGACTCCAACTTTAAGATACAACTTGACAAATCCGAGTTTTTGCGAAAAGAAGTAGCATACTTGGGTCACGTTGTGACTCCTGAGGGCGTTAAACCCAACCCCGATAAAATACGATCAATTAAACAATTCCCAGTACCGAATAGTACGAAACAAATAAAAGGTTTCTTAGGATTACTTGGGTATTATCGTAGGTTTATAAACAACTTCGCGAAAATTACAAAGCCGCTCACTAAGTGTCTCAAGAAAGGAGCTAAGATCGAGCATAATCAAGAATTTTTAGACTGTTTTAATATGTGCAAAAACCTGCTAATCAATGAACCGATATTACAATATCCGGATTTTTCAAAACCTTTTGTTTTGACGACGGACGCAAGTAATTTTGCTTTGGGCGCTGTTCTGTCTCAAGGGCCAATTGGTAGTGATCTACCTATCGGCTATGCGTCTCGTACCTTGAACGATTCGGAACAGAATTATTCAACTATCGAGAAAGAGTTACTTGCGATAGTTTGGGCCACAAAATATTTTCGCCCGTATTTGTTTGGCAGAAAATTCGACATTGTAACTGACCATAAACCTCTGGAATGGCTTTTTTCTCTAAAAGACCCGAACTCGAAACTCACCAGATGGCGAATAAAATTAGAGGAGTATGACTATAATATCAAATATAAAAAAGGAAAGCTAAATTCAAACGCAGACGCACTGTCCCGCGTAGAAATTCATACTAAAACAGTTTCGGACGAAATAGAAGACCTAGTGAGAGACCTTTCGACACAACCAACTAACCCTGAGAATGAACAAATAATCCGAGACATTTTTGACTCGACCGATGTTAATAAACAACGTGACTTGGACCAAATTTCCATGCAAGTACAAGTAGACGAATCCATTCGAGACGTAGAACAAGGAAATAATGGACAAGACGACGAAAATGACACGATACACTCTAATGCAGAACAACACCCTGTAGTAGGTATTCCAACATCAGACTCACCAGTAAACTACGGTCAAAATCAAATCATTATATCAACAGTGTTACATTCTCCTGCCAAGCCAAAAATCACCATTTTATTCGAAAGAAAACAGCGCATTAAAATGCAAATTTCTGAAAACAACTTTGAAAATGATATTATTCGATTAATCAAAGAATATATTGCACCAAATGTCCAATATCACATTTATTTCGAAAATCCGAATATTTACGAGAGATTTTCTGTAGTTTTACAAACTAATTTGAAATGACCTTCCATTAAATTCAAAAAATGCAACAAATTATTAATTGACGTGACAGACAAAAACGACATAGAGGAATTGATCAAAAATTATCATGAAAGCAAATCAAACCACCGCGGAATCGACGAAACCTTCAACAGAATCAAAGACAAATATTATTGGCCCCATATCAAGGAATCAGTACAAACATATATCAATAACTGTGAAATTTGTCAGCAAAGTAAATATGAACGACACCCTGTACGAATGACAATGAACATTACACCAACAGCGTCAAAACCTTTTGAAATAATTCATTTAGATACATTCACCCTCGAACAGTCAAAATTTCTAACTATTGTTGATAGCTTTTCAAAATACGCTCAGGCATATTATTTGAACTCGTCCTGTGGCACTGAAATTGTCGATAATCTGATTAATTTCTTTTCACATCATGGTACCCCTAAACAAATAGTAGTTGACAACGGCACTGAGTTCAAAAACTCTGTGGTAACAGAACTCTTAAAATTACACAAAATTGACACTCACTTTTGTAGTCCAAATCACCCTCAATCCAATGGAATTGTCGAAAGATTCCACTCGACGTTGATTGAACATATTCGGATATTAAATACAAAAGGATTCTTGAAAACTCCAATCAGAAAGAAAATAACTTATGCAATTTTAGCCTATAATCATTCTGTACACTCCGCAACAAAATTCAAACCTATTGATATAATCAATGGACATATTACAGATAACAATCCTTTTAATATGGAGATTGATCAGATATTGGTGAATGACTATATCAATGATCATAGAGAAAAATCGAAATTACTGTATTCCAAAATTAATTCAGACCTCATCACGCTCAAAACCAAGACTATAGAAAAACTCAATGTTAACCGAGACAAACCCGAAATATTTCAACCAGAACAGAAAACCTTCGTGAAAAAACATATCAGACAAAAACAAGCGAATAAATTCAACAAATCTACACAATTGAAAACGGTCAATAACGACTCGAAAACAGCTTCGACTTCAACACAAGAAAAAATACATATGGACAATTTAAAACGCCCACTGAAACAGACATATACTTTCAAAAAATAAAAACGTTTCGTCTCTGTTATTTCAGAATCCCGGGGATCCTCGGCCTCCAGGAAAAAATTCAACTTCAAAAGCTAGAAAATAATCCAGGCCTCATTCCAGTTAAACTCGGAACAGCCAAAGTCGAACAATATACACATACACTTATTCATTATTATGATATGAATCCCATAATCTCTGAAATCGGGAAATTAAGATCAAAATCTCAAAATCTTACTAGCCTTATACTAACCAATAAAGATTATTCTTTCGATACATCAAACTATCTAAAAATCCTACAATTTACTGAAGAAAAAGTTGAGACAAAATTGAAGAATATACTTCCACATCATAATATTCACAAAAGAGGCTTAATTGACGGTCTGGGCTCAATCTTCAAGTCCGTTACTGGCAATTTAGATGCCTATGATGGTCAACGGTATGAACAATTGATTTCTCAACTAGAATCAAATCAAAAACAAATTGTTTCAAATATGGGTAAACAATATTCTCTATCTCTGAATGTCATAGATAAATTTAATAAAACAATCCAAAGGATCAATCATAATGAGCAATTGATCACTTCAAAATTGAACCAAATAGCACTGATAGTCGAAAGTCATACATATAGAGAGAATTCAATGCTAATAAAAGATATTCTCAATCAAATTATAAATATGTACGAAATAATTAACTCCATTCTTCAGGACATTGAAAATTCCATCACATTTTCGAAAATACAAGTTATGCATCCGAGCATTATTTCAATAAATGAGCTGTTTACAGAATTGAAAAAATTGAATAACCAAACTGAATCTAAACAATTACCATTCGCAGTAACATTCAATAATACAGAATATTTTGAGAGACTGATCAAAATCGATAGCTATTTACTCAATAATAAAATCACATATATTCTTCATATTCCAATAACGTTTCCTTTTGATTTTGAATTATATCACTTTTATTCAACACCAGTATATTCAAAGGGTCAGTTTAAGGCAATCATTCCAAAGAATAAATTTTTGATAAAAAACGAGATGTACTTTGCATTCCTGAGTGATACTTGCAAAGAAATCCTTCCTCGATGGTACATTTGCGACAAACAAGAACTACGAGAAGTCGAAGACGGTCCCTGCGAAATCCAACTGCTTAATATCAAGAACACCTCCACATGCCACCAGACTCGGGTCCACTTGACCAGACCACTGCTGAACCACCTCGACGCATCCAATCAATGGATTGGATTATTCCCATCCGAATCAACCACGAAACTCAGATGCCATAGACAAGAAGAAATTCGGAAACTGATTGGCACGTTCCTCATCGAAATTCCTATGGGTTGCCAATTCACCACCGATCAGTTCACCATAACAAACGAACAACAATATTCAAATCCAAATCAGCCAATCCTATTCCCCGATTTAGACACTGCCATCACGATGTCACCAAAAACCAATATCGACATCGAGTTAGAAGACCTCCGATTAGACGAACTGCAAGAAATCCGGACCCAAGTGATAGAAAATCAACCCGATTTTCACTTCAACGGGATTCCTCCCTATGTCCCCAGTGCCTGGACAATCATCATATATGGACTTCTAGTTGCTGCCGCATGCTACCTAGGATACAAGAAGATAGCCAATAGGGTTCGAGCTGCAACAACCCCAGAGTTAGACCACCGCGATGTTCGTCTTCCTCTCTAACCCTCGGAAGCCGAAACTATGGGGGGAGGAATTATGTCGCCACTCAACATAGGTTCCCACAAGAAGATGCTGACATTGCTGATCCCACAGTTTGGATTCCCTGAATCCACCGTTTCCATGAAATCAGCAAGATCGTCGTGTACCCAGCGAGAGCCGTTCTGCAGTCAGTTCTTAACTCAACTCCGTATGTTAAACATCTCTTGTACATAATTTGTCAATCATACGTGTATACGAAAAATAAAGTTTTTAAAAAGGGACTTCGAGCTATCGGAAATATTATTCACGAGTTATTTTTGTAAAAGATATATTTTCAGCCTGTGGTGAATTCATTCATAATATCTTGGGAGATTTTCTAAAAAAAATCCACCACTCTCCGTGTTCAATTCTTCATCTGGTATTTCGTATACTATACAGGGTGTTTGGTTCACCGACGTATATCTGAAAGGGACTGATAGGTAAGACCATTTCGAATATATTTAACCATAGAAAATATTATACAAAAGTGTTACGAACGAATTTTGAAAACGAGTTTCTGTAACATACAACTTCGTGTTCATTAGAGCGATGATTTCTTCAAAAATGTTACAGTTCGTATAACAGAAAATATGTTTAAATATTTTCAGAATCACATCACATACCACCCAGATATACGTCGGTGAACCAAACACCATGTATATATTTTTCCCCGTACAATTTCATTATCATCATTAGTCATAGACTCGGTCATAGATGAATCATTTGTTCGGAAATTAATCGGTTAGCAGCATGATTCAAGATATTATTCATTCATTCGGGATCAGTGGTTAATCAAGACAGTTTCATATTAAATGTCATCACCAACGGTCGAATTTTGTGACAGGCATTGAAAAATACGCGAAAGGAATAATTAATAATCATTCCAAACAGTGTTCACTAAAAAATGAGTGATAGTATCGTGTTTTCGTGTTTCTCATCCAAATCAGTGAATACATAATCGCGATCGTGTTACGTTTATTTTTTTATTGTTTTTTGTATTCTTGTTTTTCATTTTCACTATACGTTTCTATTATTTATACAGGGTGTCCCGGAATTAGCCTGCCAAACTTCATCAGCGGCTTTTACGGCCAAAAATAGAAAGGAATGAACATGAGTCGAGAAATGTCTCCTAAGCTACGGCCCCCTGAAAGGGGGCTCCTGAAGATTATAGTTCCTAAATGTACTTGACACTGCTGTTTTGACGTTTTTTGTATATTAGAGTACGGACACTAGACAAGCAGTGACAATCAAACATAACCACAAGCGATTTTGAAGCAAATCATATGTTTCGCCAGACAAGGACAATAATATGTTTTTCGCTTAGATAAAGGATCCTCGCATCTTCCGTCCTCCACAAGTCCTGGGAAGAGTACATCCATATATCTTTCTCTCCCGTTGATTTTTGTATGAGAGTACATAGCGTCTCCTCAAGTGGGTAAAAGGGTACGGTAAATTGATTAGAAAATTATTTCTTCTCGAAATATTGAATGATAAGGCTGAACGACCTCAATGGAGGTCGATATCAAGTTAGTAGGTACATAATATATATCAACGAAATACATATAGTATTCCTATGAAATTAGTCTCTTATATGTAGGTATATATATTCGTTCAGTTGAAATTTTTGTTTATCACAAAAGTTCAGAATGGGGAAAAAACTGATACATTTCAAGAAACATACTTTTATTCAGTGTGGACTAATTTCACTTGTAGGTACAAGAGTGGTATGTAATAAGTAATTAATAAATAAACAGATGATATGGCCACAATAAATGCTGATTTCAGTTAGGATAAATGATATAGGTTCTCCAAGATATACGGAAGTAGGTATAAATCGACTTCAGCGATCGACTCACTATAGATCGCCGTTCACATTGCTAAAGGGGATTGTTGCTTGAACCCGGAAGATCATTTTCAATACCTAACATAAATGGCGCACTTGTTAAGCGTTCTTGTTCTGTGCTCTGATAATATTTTGCTGGTATCATGGTACCCAAGAAGTGGTTCAAAATCCACTACGAGCTATGTATGTAGTCGTCTAGCACTTCTCAACTACGCATGAACATGCACATTCAGACTTGGGATTTCAACTTTGAAGAAGTTATACACGAACAATATATTCAACTCTTTGATATAGATACATCAATATCTGGTACATCAGAGTTCCACAAAGTGACTATATGTGTTCACAAAATTATTATAAGTGTTCGTATACGAAGATGATATAAAGAATTCTTGGTGGAACAGGGATGTGAAATCAGTTTGAGTCAGTCAATTCAGGAAGTTGCTGCTATTTCATCATCAGATTATCGACCATGACCTCCATGCAAGCTATTGTAATCTCTGCTCCATCATTCCATCACAAGCAATAACCAGAGTCTAAATTGGAATAAAAGGTTCTCTTCGATACTCGCTCAGTTCATTAATTGTGGTTTCGGCTCTTTCTCTCAATACGATTCTATTCGTCAACTTCCTACCAAGAAATTTAAATACCTCGCAAATTTTGTGGCCTGAACCTAAATTCTATGCCGGCTGCATCATATTCTGTTTTCATTTTTGTAGAATTACGTTATCTGATGAAAATTCGAATAGAGTGAATTGATTTCCCGTGTTCTCACAGTTGGAAACTGCACAAACTTGCATCTTTATCCTAATTCTCTCAATCAGTCAAACCTTTGAAATTTATGTCATGTACGACCGTGTACTGTCGGTTTCTGCTTTTTCCATCAATTTATTTGTGGTTATGTCTGATTGTCAGTGCTTGTCATAGTGTCCGTACTCTGATATACAAAAAACGTCAAAATCAGCAGTGTCGAGTACATTTAGGAACTCTACTGAGATGATATTTCTTAAGTATTTCCGGAACCCCATGTGTTAAAAAGATGCAATTCGGTACAAGAACTAAAATTTTCATGCCCAATGCAGTGATGATGAAATCATTTCGAAACTTCAATCACGAGTGTATAATATAGGGTGGGACTACATTGAATATAGCTAAAAAAAATTGTATGCATATTTTTCGACAATTTAATCTCGAATTATGAAATTTCACACCTCTTTACAGAAAAAAGGTACTCTTGTTTAGTGCCGATCAGATGTATTATTATCGAGTAGAAGCAATTTAAAAATATTGTTGGGTTAAAGGAAGTACTTGATTTTTTTATAGCCACTATGATTCGAAAATTGGCAACGTTATGCATAAGATGTGAGTGCATCAATATTTTGAAATCGATTTCACTCGAAAATGATACATCTGATCGATGCGGAACATTTCTGTGAAATGGTGTGGATTTTAATAATCCGAGATTGAATTGTCACAAAATATGCATACGACAAAGTTTGAGCAATATCTAATGTAGTCCCACCCTGTATTATACACTCCTGAATGAAACTTTGAAATGATTTTATGCTCACTGCATTGGGCATGGAAAGTTTAGTTCTTGTACCAAATTGCGTCATTTTATCACGTGGCATTTCGGAAATATTCAAGAACTATCATCTTCAGAAACCCCCTTTAAGGGGGCCGTAGCTCCCTTAGGAGACATTTCCCGTCTCATGTTCATTGAAACTTTTCTTCCTATTTTTGATCGAAGAAGCCGCTAGTGAAGTTTGGCAGGCTAATTTCGGGACACCCTGTATAGGTACTCAAATATTAATCTCAAGTACCAATGTAACTGTATTTTGTGATATTTGTTAGTATTTTTGAATGGAGAATATTTTTTATGAGAATGTTTCTTTAGTTTTTGTTTCTATTTTGTTGGAAATAGATTCTTTTCTGCGAACGTTGCAGAAAAATTTTTTGGGTAATGTTCTAATTCAACATCCATGTACCGCATCTAATGATAATCATATTTGATTCATATGATTCGATATTGAATATGTGATGTTTAGTTGCAGATCCGAGAAGCACAGTGTTTGATACTTGACACAAAATCCGAAAAAACCATCCAGTCAAGCCGAACCGAAGGAACGATCCACAAAGAAAAATGACCATGCAGAGTATAATTCTCTGAATTCAGACCACCATGTTCGTAAGGTAGGCGATATATTGATTTCTTTTCCAGATTCTCAAGCAAACAGATAGACATATATTCACCATTATGTCTCTATGGAAACACGACAAGTACCCTTACGAGGGGAGAGTACCAACTTTGCGATCATAAACCCTCTCTGCAAAGGAGGTAGGCGCTAGATGGGTTAGGTATGTACAGTGTTTTTCATCGCAGAGAAAATTGTTGCTTATCTGCCTGCCTCGTATTCATTGAGATAGTTGATTAATTAATAAATTACGAAAATATATCGCATTCCAGTTACGAATAATGAAAACAATATGCAGACTCTTTATTCCATGTTTGTCTCACGATTCAAATTTCAAATTGATACTTAGTTTTAGATCCGAGCAGCATAGTATTTGGCATTCCAGGTCTCGATTATAACCCACGTAATGTGGAGATGTGGATGAACTCTACTGAGAAAACTTCTATTCGGAAACAAAACTTATATGTTGCAATCCAACTACGAACGTTGCAAAAATATTCAGGGGAGTTTCTAATTCAACATCCATGTATGTACAGCATCTAATAATGATCATCTTTTATTCATATGATTCGATATTTGATATGTGATGTGCAGTTGCAGATCCGAGAAGCACTGTGTTTGATACTTGAAACAAAATCCGAGAAAGCCATCCAGTCAAGCCGAACCGAAGGAACGATCCACAGAGAAAAATGACCAGAGTTTACTTCTTTGAATTCAGATCACCATGCTCGTACGGAAGGCGATATATTGATTTTTTTTTTCAGATTCTCATGCAAACAGATAGACAGATATTCACCTTTATGTCTCTATGGAAACACGACAGGTACCCTTACGAGGGGAGAGTACCAACTTTGCGTTCATAAACCCTCTCTGCAAAGGAGGTAGGCGCTAGATGGGTTAGGTATATACAGTGTTTTTCATCGCAGAGAAAATTGTTGCTTATCTGCCTGCCTCGTTTTCATTGAGATAGTTGATTAATTGATAAATTACAAAAATATATCGCATTCCAGTTACGAATGTTGAAAAGAATATCCAAACTCTTCATCCCATGTTCGTCTCACGATACAAATTTCAAATTAATACTTAGTTTTAGGTCCGAGCAGCACAGTGTTTGGGATTCCAGGTCTTCATTATAAATCACGTCAAGTGGAAATGTGGATGAAGCCTACTGAGGAAACTTCTATTCGGAAACAAAACTTATATGTTGCAATCCAACTACGAACGTTACAAAAATATTTAGGGGAGTTTCTAATTCAACATCCATGTATGTACAGCATCTAATAATGATCATCTTTTATTCATATGATTCGATATTTGATATGTGATGTGCAGTTGCAGATCCGAGAAGCACTGTGTTTGATACTTGAAACAAAATCCGAGAAAGCCATCCAGTCAAGCCGAACCGAAGGAACGATCCACAGAGAAAAATGACCAGAGTTTACTTCTTTGAATTCAGATCACCATGCTCGTACGGAAGGCGATATATTGATTTTTTTTTTCAGATTCTGATGCAAACAGATAGACAGATATTCACCTTTATGTCTCTATGGAAACACGACAGGTACCATTACGAGGGGAGAGTACCAACTTTGCGTTCATAAACCCTCTCTGCAAAGGAGGTAGGCGCTAGATGGGTTAGGTATATACAGTGTTTTTCATCGCAGAGAAAATTGTTGCTTATCTGCCTGCCTCGTTTTCATTGAGATAGTTGATTAATTGATAAATTACATAAATATATCGCATTCCAGTTACGAATGTTGAAAAGAATATCCAAACTCTTCATCTTATGTTCGTCTCACGATACAAATTTCAAATTAATACTTAGTTTTAGGTCCGAGCAGCACAGTGTTTGGGATTCCAGGTCTTTATTATAAATCACGTCAAGTGGAAATGTGGATGAAGCCTACTGAGGAAACTTCTATTCGGAAACAAAACTTATATATTGCAATCCAACTACGAACGTTGCGAAAATATTCAGGGGAGTTTCTAATTCAACATCCATGTATGTACAGCATGTAATAATGATCATCTTTTATTCATATGATTCGATATTTGATATGTGATGTGCAGTTGCAGATCCGAGAAGCACAGTGTTTGATACTTGAAACAAAATCCGAGAAAGCCATCCAGTCAAGCCGAGCCGAAGGAACGATCTACAGAGAAAAATGACCAGAGTATACTTCTTTGAATTCAGATCACCATGCTCGTACGGAAGACGATATATTGATTTTTTCTTCAGATTCTCATGCAAACAGATAGACAGATATTCACCTTTATGTCTCTATGGGAACACGACAGGTACCCTTACGAGGGGAGAGTACCAACTTTGCGTTCATAAACCCTCTCTGCAAAGGAGGTAGGCGCTAGATGGGTTAGGTATATACAGTGTTTTTCATCGCAGAGAAAATTGTTGCTTATCTGCCTGCCTCGTTTTCATTGAGATAGTTGATTAATTGATAAATTACAAAAATATATCGCATTCCAGTTACGAATGTTGGAAACAATATCCAGACTCTTCATCCCATGTTCGTCCCACGATACAAATTTCAAATTAATACTTAGTTTTAGGTCCGAGCAGCACAGTGTTTGGGGTTCCAGGTCTTTATTATAAATCACGTCAAGTCGAAATGTGGATGAAGCCTACCGAGGAAACTTCTATTCGGAAACAAAACTTATATGTTGCAATCCAACTACGAACGTTGCAAAAATATTTAGGGGAGTTTCTAATTCAACATCCATGTATGTACAGCATCTAATAATGATCATCTTTTATTCATATGATTCGATATTTGATATGTGATGTGCAGTTGCAGATCCGAGAAGCACTGTGTTTGATACTTGAAACAAAATCCGAGAAAGCCATCCAGTCAAGCCGAACCGAAGGAACGATCCACAGAGAAAAATGACCAGAGTTTACTTCTTTGAATTCAGATCACCATGCTCGTACGGAAGGCGATATATTGATTTTTTTTTTTCAGATTCTGATGCAAACAGATAGACAGTTATTCACCTTTATGTCTCTATGGAAACACGACAGGTACCCTTACGAGGGGAGAGTACCAACTTTGCGTTCATAAACCCTCTCTGCAAAGGAGGTAGGCGCTAGATGGGTTAGGTATATACAGTGTTTTTCATCGCAGAGAAAATTGTTGCTCATCTGCCTGCCTCGTTTTCATTGAGATAGTTGATTAATTGATAAATTACAAAAATATATCGCATTCCAGTTACGA
This sequence comes from Phaedon cochleariae, assembly GCA_918026855.4. Lineage (NCBI taxonomy): Eukaryota > Metazoa > Arthropoda > Insecta > Coleoptera > Chrysomelidae > Phaedon > Phaedon cochleariae. Next base: position 50,508,134 of record OU896714.1, on the reverse strand, counting down.
ATGTTGAAAAGAATATCCAAACTCTTCATCCCATGTTCGTCTCACGATACAAATTTCAAATTAATACTTAGTTTTAGGTCCGAGCAGCACAGTGTTTGGGATTCCAGGTCTTCATTATAAATCACGTCAAGTGGAAATGTGGATGAAGCCTGCTGAGGAAACTTCTATTCGGAAACAAAACTTATATGTTGCAATCCAACTACGAACGTTGCAAAAATATTCAGGGGAGTTTCTAATTCAACATCCATGTATGTACAGCATCTAATAATGATCATCTTTTATTCATATGATTCGATATTTGATATGTGATGTGCAGTTTCAGATCCGAGAAGCACAGTGTTTGATAATTGAAACAAAATCCGAGAAAGCCATCCAGTCAAGCCGAACCGAAGGAACGATCCACAGAGAAAAATGACCAGAGTATACTTCTTCGAATTCAGATCACCATGCCTCGTATTCATTGAGATAGTTGATTATTAATTAATAAATTACGAAAATATATCGCATTCCAGTTACGAATGTTGAAAACAATATGCAGACTCTTCATTCCTTGTTCGTTTCACGATTCAAATTTCAAATAGGTACTTAGTTTTAGATCCGAGAAGCACAGTGTCTGGCATTCCAGGTCTTGATTATAACCCACGTAATGTGGAGATGTGGATGAACCATACTGAGGAAACTTCTATACGGAAACAAAACTTATTTGCTGCAATCCAACTACCAACGTTGCAAAAAATATTCAGGTAAGTTTCTAATTCAACTTCCATGAACCGAATCCAATAATAACCATCTTTGATTCATATGATTCGATATTCAATTTGTGATGTTAAAAATATCACACTGAAATATCATATCGCAAGTATACCTACATAATATTATATGGTGAACTGTTGATGAATGATTTTTATTTGTTGATTTATAGAATTGACTTGAAATAATCTGAAGTTGAATGTAAATGTCTTTCAACCTATAAACGTCAAAAAATGTCCAGTGTAATTTCATGCTCCGTCCCCCAAGGAGGAAAAAATTTCCAAGAAATTTGTTTAGTTGCTATGGTAAGGATAGGAAATACAGGCTTTAAATTGATCGAAAATGTTTGGCGTGGAATTTTTTCAGGAATATGTCATTTAAATATTTCAAAGTTATTATATGTTACATCCTGTATATATTAATCTTTCTTTGATCCATGATGAAAATAGACTGGTGTAACCACTTGTCAATTGTTTCTTTCCAAAACGTGTAGACCGCGAAACACCGTAGCAAGGCTGCACCGGATTGACTGTAGATGGCGTAGGGAACATCGTGCCACATATACTTCACAGATATAATGAAAATTTCACGTCTTTTTCATTAAATCAATCACTTTTTCTCAATGTTTTTAAATTACAAATCAATATACGTAAATGTAAACAACAAAACAAAACAAAACAACCATTGTGTAGCAAGATCACTTCTGGAACAGCGACATCTAGCGTTAGTTTTGCGCGGCCTTACTACGGTGATAGAATTCGACATAATCAAGTAGGCCAGAGGTCTACAAAAATGTCTAGGGTTTTGTAAGAGGGAGCTATTTCACCATACATATATCCACCTTTCTTTGATCTTACCATCTTCACCTAGAGGACTAGGATTAAGTTTCTTTTTTCTTCCTGGCAGTTCTTTTATTCGTAAAAATTTGGCAGCAGGTGTGAAAGTGGCACCTGTAAGTTGATATTTGAATAATCAGAAATTGAACATCTCATACAGGCCATCATATGAATTATTCAAAATCATCCATATTTTCAAGCTTGTGCAAGAAATATCTATTTACATGTTTATACAAGTTGAAGAAACATGATGTATTATCATTTTGGAAAAGATTTGATAAATTCATGAATTAATGACAGTTAATGAGCAATTTTATTGGGAATAGATGACAATCACAAATGCGGCATTCTATCTCTGGATCTGTGTAAGGCCTTTGACACTGTAAATCATTATATTTTATTGACTAAACTATCATTAATAGGTGTCAGAGGCAAAATTCACGATTGGTTTCAAAATTATTTGAAGAATAGGAAACAGTATGTTGATGTGAATAATACTTGTAGTTCCTAGATGAATATTACATGTGGTGTACCGCAAGGGTCAGGTTTGGGGCCGATTTTATTTTTAATTTATATTAACTCAAAATCTACTTTAAGATTGAAAGGAAAACTAAAATTATTTGCAGATGATACAATAATCTTTACTCCAAAAGATTCTAACGATATCAATAATGATATTAAAAATGATTTGAAACAAATATCATCTTGGCTAACGACCAATAAGTTGACTCTTAATTATAGTAAATCTACGTATATGTACATCTCAAAAAGAACAACGGATATATTGAATCATACCCCAATATGTTTCAATAACAAATCCATTGAATATACAAATGTAACAAAATTTTCAGGTCTTTATATTGATGAACAGTTATCGTGGACTCTACATATAGATCAATTGAGGAAAAAATTGAATCCTATTGCTGGTATTATATATAAAATTCGAAATTTCATTCCTATTAGATACCTAAAGAGTATTTATTTCTGTATTTTTTATTCAAATATAGAATATCTAATATCTATTTGGGGAAATACAAATATTTCACGTTTGAAGCCACTCATGAAATTACAAAATAAAACAATAAAGTGTATTTTCAATTTACCTTTTTTGGAATCAACTGTGAATCTATACAAAGCTAAAGACTTGCTGAATCTAGTTTCATTATATAAACTCAAAATTTGTTGTTTTATTCATTTTGTCAGGAAAGAATTGAAAATATCGAATTTGAATTTTAATGAAGTAAACTTGTATTTGTAGTAAACTTCAATTCCATATCTACTAATAGTAATCATTCACAATTTGATTACTTGTAATAGATTATAATATTTTCATTTTATATTTTATTATAATTTTTTTCATGGAAAATAATAATTGTGCAATCATTATTGTTTTGATTTATTATGTTATATGTATGTTTTGTTGTATATATCCCTATTATTAACAATAATGTTTCTTGGGGTAATAAAGACAATCGAAAAATTATAATTGATGCTAAAACAGTAACAGCAACTAGGTATATCAAATTTCTTTCACACATCTGTTGAGTTTTATCCTTCCAGCAAAACAAGACATGCACAGTTATTATCAAATTGAAATATTCAGTCTAGAATTTAATCCAATGGTAGGTATATTGAAAGCTTCTGCTTAGTATAGAAAATACAAAAATCTCAAAAAAAATATTTGTGACACCCCTACTGTAAAGTAAATGAAGAAAAATATAGAAGAACTTATAGATGAGATGCCTACTGTGTTAAAACTGAGCTATCAAGTTTCTGGCAGGTATCTAGATTTAAATTCAATGCAACAATATGAAAGATTTTTGTAATTTCTACTGGCATCTGAACTTTTTGAGTGGTTTGTTTCTGGTTTATTTCAATATTATTAGGTGTTTCAACAGTTTTTCAATATTGGATATCCTTAAATGAAGCTAATGCAACTGGAATATTAATTTATCTCTATTAACTGAGGAGTGAGAGTGTGCTTTGATATTTCAGAGTTCAGATGATTAGGTACAGTGATATGGGGTGCATTTCTCATGTTCTACCTGAAGGCAATCCTTAAAATGTGACTCTAGTTTTAGAACATGGGAGCGAGTTGAAATATTTATTTTACTCACTTGCTGTGTTGATATTTGATACTATTACTATTAGTATTGGAATTATTACTAGTATTAGGTGTAAAGTTGAAGAATGTTTTTTTCAACATTTTTCGAAATCAACAGAATAAACACAGGAACAAAACGATAATGACACAGAACAAATCAAAACAAACAGGCATGGCACACAGAACGAAAGTTTAACCCAACATAGAACGCACAAAGAACCACAATTCGTTCCCGCGTTACCAAAATATTCAAAATTCAAATCTCAAATTATTCAAAATCTCAAAAAATTTGGATCAAATTATTCCTCCTGAATATAAGCACATGAGTGTGCTGAACATGGTCTCAGGGCTCTTTTTGTCTCATTTGTGTCTTATTCAAGATTCAAATAATGAGGAATACAAAATACAATCATCCAAAAAGTCGTATTTTAAAAACTCAAATTAGAAATCACCTATGGTTTCCGTAGGTTCGTAAAATATTTGCGTTTCCTTCTCAACTGTTGCTTTGGTCCATGATTTTTTGGCAAAAATAGGCGGGTATTGTATCGCTTGCTCCCTTTCGTACAAAAAACTGTTGGAGACTTCTTCTTCAAGTCTGGCAACTGGCAGCCATGGACTTTTCTGTGCAAACATTTTACCGAATGTTTGATAATCATATTCGGTGTTTTCCATATTCACAAATAATAAGTTGATGTTTAATCGATGAAATGTCATCGACTCATCAAGCTATCACCACGACAACTCAAGCAAAATAATCTAGCCATTCTATGATAGTACGAATTCTGTGTCATGCGTGGTGTCTATTTTCATCATGGTAGCACCTAAGCACCTGCACACGTAAAGTATTTTGTGGCGTAGCCAATCCAAGGCGAGAAGAGGCTCAACGCTCAACGCAAAAACGCCACTGACATAACTACTACCTAGACAGAGTGAAGAATGAAGATATCGATATCACAAGGGATTGTGCACAGGAGATCGAACGGTCAACATTGTCAACATGAATCATGCGCATTTAGAACCTATCATATATTTTACTCTGTCTATGTTCGGTGCCCAGTGCACAGTCATTTTCAGGCAACCAATTCACCCGAGATTTGCGATCTCCGCAAAAACACGGGTGCGTTTTTCATTCCAACATTTTATCATGCGCATGAATCGAAGAAACCATCAAACTGTTGCAAAATTCCGCTGGAATGTTGATGGACATCCATCAAACTGTTGTAATAAAATGCGCACTTTTAAATCGCTTTTCGAAAATCCAGCAGTTTGGAGGAGATTGACATGACAGTTGACACATTTTAGTGTTGTTTTTTGTTTTGATTGGATAGAAAACAATTAATATTGAGGATTTTTGATATTCTTGAGAGATTTTAGAAGAAAGAGTCAGTGTTAATCAATAAAATCGAATAAGCCTCTTCTGATTCTCAAGATACATGATGACTGACACACAACAAAATCCGTGTTTCCATCAATGTGTTGTATAAACAGTATGAACCATTGTTCAATCGTTCCAGCATAAATTCCAACAGAACAATTGGTGACGTCACGACAAAAAACCGCATCTATCAGTGCGCACTTTCTTCGATGGAATGAAAAACACGCCCGTACTATGTGCAATGGGCTTTAAAGTGTTTTAACTGTTTTGTGATGATCGAGAGTTAAAAGTCAAGATATTTGACATTAGTTTGAATGTCGATGTCATTTGTCATTCACAGCTGGTGGTGATGTGATTTGATTTTGATGAGCTGTCACAAAATGGAGGTTAGAATAATAAAAATTGTTCTCTAAAGAACAATTAATTATCTTTGTTGAAGTGTTGTTACGAATTCTTATGGTCAGAGAAAGGAAAAATAGTTGATGTATCGCTTCTGAAGTAGCTTTATCACATAATGGCTAGCCCTCGAACTCGTCGTGTTTTACAAGAGTTGAAACCCCATAATGAGAATGATGTAAGTTCAATTACCTTCTAAAAATCTCAACGTAGGTGGTCCGAACATCAAGTTATCATTATTCAACGATATCTCTGTTCTTGTTTTATGATTTTTTCAGAAATGCTTTGAATGTGGCACTCATAATCCTCAGTGGGTCTCTGTAACATATGGAATATGGATCTGCTTAGAATGCTCAGGAAAGCACCGTGGCTTAGGTGTTCACTTGTCATTCGTGAGATCAGTAACAATGGACAAATGGAAAGACATTGAATTAGAGAAAATGAAAGCAGGTGGAAACAGGAATGCCAGAGTATTCTTTGAAGCACAGCCTGACTGGGATGACAACATGACCATTCAACAAAAATACAACACTAAAGCAGCAGCACTCTACAAAGATAAAGTAACATTCCCTCTTTTTATCTTGCAGGACTGATATTTGTATTGGTTGTATTTGTAGATTGCAACTGTAGCACAAGGGAAGTCATGGGATGAAAAAAAATCACCAGCTCAAAATTTTGTTGGCAGTTTGGTCAGCCCTACACAAACAGGAAATTCAAGGAGCTTTTCATCTTCTAACCCTACAAGATCCTATTCATACAGTGGTGATGCTTATCAAGGATCCTATCAAAATATGAACCATCAAGAAGTTAAGAGCCAAACAGAAGCTTTTTTTGAGAGAAAACAAGAAGAAAATTTTACCAGAAGAGAGTGAGTAGATGAAGTTGAAATTGTGCAGCACACTAATTCAATATCAACATTATGATCACCTGAGAACAACTAAGACTACATTTTTTTAGGGATGCAATTTTTCATTATTTTTAAATTTTCCTTAGTGATATTCCACCCAGCCAAGGAGGGAAATATAGTGGTTTTGGTTATACCAGGGAACCACCTCCAAGAAGCCAGTCCCAAGAATTTGTTGATACTGCCATGTCTTCATTAGCCAGTGTGAGTTTTCATAAGATTTGACTCATAGACATTTTTGTATGGTTCATAGCTAGCTTTCTAAGGAATAAAGCAATATAATATTACTTTTTTGATATTTATCATTGTCAATTTGATTTGTTCACAGGGTTGGTCTTTTCTGTCAGCTTCAGCTTCAAAAATAGCTAATAAGGCAGCTGAAAATGCAGTTAAATATGGTGGAGTTGCAAGTCAGAAGGTAGTTGATTTGAGTTCACAAGTAGGTGACAAGGTTTGTTTTGTTTTTTTTTATTTCTTTCATTTGCCTTGACTTTTTTCACACCCATAACCATTTTTTTAAAGTTTGTGTTTTATTCATTTTGTTCAGTTACTGTGTGATGTTATCTATTATAAGTAGTGATGGGTGATGCCTGGGTATTTATGATTAAGGGTATTTACCATTTACCTGGGTAAATACCCAGGAGCTGAAGATATTTTGTATTTATGAACTTTACAACAGGAAACATGGAAAATTGCTATTTATTGCACTATTTTTGCAAGTTTAAGGAGGGGTTTACCCTCTGAAAAAGGTCAAACTAAATCTAAGGTGTAAAGGGGGAAGTAAAAATCCTGTCCGAAGGAGGCGGGGCCCGATAACGAAGGAAGTCGTCTAGTGTCTCACTCCAACTCATTCTAGCGTAAAATATTTCAACATTTATAGTAAAAGCGGCCTTGAGTGTTACCCCTCGAGGCTTCTGCAATCTGCGGTCGTCTGAATTCTCCGAATAAGTTCCACAGGCACAGCTTACAAGTTGTGCTTTAGGCAATATACATCAGTATTCCGTAAAAATATGCATAGGCCGAAATGGAATATGAGTATGGAGTAATGAAATTAAAATTGTTTTCAACATTATGATGGATATTTCGCATGATAATAATATTAGGCCGCATGCTAGTATAGGTACATACCCAGTGTTCATTTGAAAATTTTCCAACCGCCATGAGTAGAGTAGAGTAGTTTATTTGGCCATGTTATGTAAATTACATGTACGGCAAGTCATAATTACAACAGCCATAGTGCTTGAAAATAAAGATAATCTTCACCCTCAATCACCTAAGTGCAGAAATGAATGAATTATATTAAGAATACATGATAAGTATGTTAAAGATGGAACATCAAATGATTTGAATAAAATATTATGCCGATTTTTGCAATTTTCAGAAATTTTTCTAATTTTCAGGAATTTTTCCAATTTTCAGGAATTTTTGCAATTTTTGCAATTTTCAGGAATTTTTGCAATTTTTGCAAATTTTGCAATTTTCAGAAATTTTTGCAATTTCTGCAATTTTCAGGAATTTTTGCAATTTCCAGGAATTTGTGCACTTCTCAGGAATTTTTTCAATTTTTGCACTGTTCAGGAATTTTTGCAATTTTCAGGAATTTTTTCAATTTTTGCAATTTTCAGGCATTTTTGCGATTTTTGCAATTTTCAGGAATTTTTGCGATTTTTGCAATTTTTTCTAATTTTCAGGAATTTTTGCAATTTTTGCAATTTTCAGGAATCTGCAATTTTTGCAATTTTCAGGCATTTTTGCAATTTTCAGGCATTTTTGCGATTTCTGCAATTGTTAGGAATTTTTATAATTTTCCGGAATTCTTGCAATTTTTGCATTTTTCAGGAATTTTTCCAATTTTCAGGAATTTATGAAATTTTCACAATTTTTAGGAATTTTTACAATTTTCAGGAATTTTTGCAATTTTCAGGAATTTTTGCAATTTTCAGGAATATTTGCGATTTTTGCAATTTTCAGGAATTTTCGCAATTTTCAGAAATTTCTCCAATTTTCAGGAATTTTTGCAATTTTTGCTATTTCCGCAATTTTCAGGAATTTTTGCAATTTTTGACATTTTCAGGAGTTTTTGCAATTTTTGCAATTTTCAGGCATTTTTGCGATTTTTGCAATTTTCAGGCATTTTTGCGATTTCTGCAATTTTTAGTAATTTTTATAATTTTCCGGAATTTTCGCAATTTTTGCATTTTCCAGGAATTTTTCCAATTTTCAGGAATTTATGAAATTTTCACAATTTTCAGGAATTTTTACAATTTTCAGGAATTTTTGCAATTTCTGTCATTTTCACAATTTTCAGGAATTTTCGCAATTTTCAGAAATTTCTCTAATTTTCAGGAATTTTCGCAGTTTTTGCTATTTCTGCAATTTTTGAATTTTTCAGGAGAATCAGCAAATTTTCAAGAATTTTCACAATTTGCGCAATTTTTAGGACTTTTTGCAATTTTTGCAATTTTCAGGCATTTTTGCGATTTTTGCAATTTTCAGGAATTTTTGAGATTTTTGCAATTTTTTCTAATTTTCAGGAATTTTTGCAATTTTTGCATTTTCAGGAATTTTTATAATTTTCCGGAATTTTCGCAATTTTTGCATTTTTCAGGAATTTTTACAATTTTCAGAAATTTTTGCAATTTCTATAATTTTCACAATTTTCTGGAATATTTGCGATTTTTACAATTTTCAGAAATTTCTCTTATTTTCAGGAATTTTTGCAATTTTTGCTATTTCTGCAATTTTCAGGAGTTTTTGTAATTTTTGCAATTTTCAGGAATTTTTGCAATTTTTGCCATTTTCAGGCATTTTTCCGATTATTGCAATTTCTGCAATTTTTGCAATTTTCAGGAATTTCTTCAATTTTTCGGTTTTTTTGATAAACCCCTCTTAAAGTCTCAAAACTAGTTTTTCAATTTGTCAACCTCCTAAACTACCAATAACTATGACAAAACCAATGTTTAAATTGAACAACTCTTCATGAACTCATCAAAAACAACCAGTAGTCTGGGATCTGGTAATCTGGTACTACAAAAATGACACCCTTGACAAAAAAACTACAATAAACAACAAAGTCTATATTAAAAAAAAATACCCACTCAAAAACTTCCTCTGAATCCTCCTGTTTCCTCTGTAGGGTGGCTTTTATTATCAAGTAGTTTCTTTCTTAAACTTTTAGGACACTGCAGACACTCATTGTTTAGTTCATGTTTTTACATTTTGTTGACATTTTCTGTTTGTGTTGGGTGTTACAAAGCTGGACCTTTCTTTTTTACCATTTTATTCAGATTTGTGCAAAGAGACAAAGTACAAAAGTGAAAGTGAGGTTATATTATTGTTTTTCTTCTTCTTCTGCTTCTTTTTCTACTATCTGGCGCCATGTCAAACATCTTACTACGTTTACATGATGGTTTTGTGCCGCCAACAATATCAAATCGGTTTTTATAAATACCCACTTTTGGGTTGGTATTTTTATAAACACCCACTTTTGGGTGGGTATTTATCGTTGGGGTAAATACCCAATTTATGAATACCCAGTTACTAGGTAAATACCCATCGCCCATCACTAATTATGAGTCATTTATTGTTATGTGAATATGTTTCAATAGGTCACAGAAATTAGTAAAAAAGGTTGGAAAGAAATCGGCGGTTTGAACACCCAGTATTCTTCAGGTACTTATGATCAAGTTAGAGGTGAAAATTACTCTCAAGGTGAAAAGTCTTCTCTTGTAAATGGTAATAATCAACAACAGAGGTCAAATGATTGGAATGACAGTGGGTCAAGGTAAATTGCATTGATTTTATATTTTACTTTGGATATTTTTCTATTGTCGACTTGCAAAATTCCAAATTGCTGCAAGCTGCAAGTTTAAACGTGCATATTTTCAAATTTCTGCAAGTTATATGTTGCAAAATTTCAAATTATTGCAGTCGTTCATCTTACAAATTTTTGAATTGTTTCAAGCTGTAAGTTGCATACATATACAGAGTGGGCCTTTGAAAACGAAACAGAGGCTCTGTAGGTCGCCAAAACCGGATTATCAAAAAAAACTGAAACAGGTCAACTACATTTTCGAGGGGGACATCTTTCTAAAATATTTTCAGCCCTGCGGCGTTGCCGCTTCTAAAGAAAAGAAGCAACAACTTTGTTATTTCAAATGGAACACCTTGTATTTTATTGCATTTTTAGATTCTCCCCGAAGGGCTGATTTCATCAATGCATCACACTTAGGGTCTAGCTGTAATGGTTTCAGGGATATAAAGTGTTCAAAATCGAGATTTTTCTGACATTTTTTGTGTCGAAACTATTCATTATTGGTCGAAACGGCTCTCATGTCCCGATCTCAACTTGTGATTTACTATCTAGAATTCTGAATCTTGAACCACCCTGTATTTGTTTCAAATAAATGTCAGTAGATAGTAAATCACAAGTTGAGATCGGGACATGAGAGCCGTTTTGACCAATAATGAATAGTTTCGACACAAAAAAATGTTAAAGTTGAAAAATCTCGATTTTGAACACTTTATATCCCTGAAACCATTACAGCTAGACCCTAAGTGTGATGCATTGATGAAATCAGCTCTTCGGGGAGAATCTAAAAATGCAATAAAATACAAGGTGTTCCATTTGAAATAACAAATTTGTTGCTTCTTTTCTTTAGAAGCGGCAACGCCGCAGGGCTGAAAATATTTTAGAAAGATGTCCCCCTCGATAATGTAGTTGACCTGTTTCAGTTTTTTTTGATAATCCGGTTTTGGCGACTACAGAGCCTCTGTTTCGTTTTCAAAGGCCCACTCTGTATTCAAATTGCTCTGATAACCAAGTTGCAACATTTCAAAATGCTGCAAGTTTTATGTTGCTTATTTTTAAACCACTGCAATTTATAATAAGCAATTTCAAAATGCTGCAAGATAACTTGCAACATGTTGAGTTAGGTACTAGAAGTTGAAAGGGGAATATTCTTAATCACAAATTTATAGGTTACCAAATTTCAATTTCAATATTGCAGATTATGTGCTGCGTAATTCCAAATAGTTGCAAGTAATAAGTTGCATATTTTTGAGTTTCGGTAATTTTGCACTCATCATGCGATGGTTTTTTTTTTCGAGAATTTTTTTTTGGTACTTGCCTATTTTTGTCTGAAATACACGAATTTGATAATGAAAATGGGAACAAACCATTATTTATTAAGATATTTCACTATAAAGTTACAAATTTCACCTTCTTTTCCGCCTGTCTTCTGGATCACATTTAGAACAATTCCCTTCTTTTTCCATCATTGGACAATTTATATATATCACACAATGTTGGACACATTTTTTTTTATTATATGAGTCAACTAGAAATATGATTTATGTGATTTATCCATGTTGAGTGAAAAGAAGGAAGAATATCATTTGAAATAATGACGTGTGTTATGTCATTCCAAAGCAATCTATTGACATTTGACATCTCGTATTTGGATTGCATATGGATTAAATGGCCGTCATCTGGTATGCTTGCTCGCTAAATAGGAAAAACTCGCCATAAAAATCATATTTCCTGTTGAATTTTCTATCTTAAAATGTGTCAGTGAAGTACATCATGAGTATATAAAGTGTCCAATGACAAAATGAGAAGAGCAAGTACCTGTAAATGCATCCAACACAAGGGGGAAAAGAAGGCAAAATTTCGAACTTTTTCTTGAAATATCTCGATAAATAGTGGTTTGTTCACATTTTCATTATGAAATTCGTGTTTATCAGACGAAAATACGTAAGTACCAAAAAAAAATTTCGAAAAAAACCCCATCCCATGATAAGTGCACTTTTACCTTGAATTGTTTCAAGTTGTAAGTTGCTGTGATAACCAAGTTGCAACATTTCAAAATGCTGCAAGATTTATGTTGCTTATTTTTAAACCACTACAATTTATAATAAGCAATTTCAAAATGCTGCAAGATAACTTGCAACATGTTGAGTTAGGTCATTGTCGATCTAAATGAAAACCTAGTAGGCGACCTAGTACGCGAGGAGGTACAATATTGTCTGTTCTTTGAATCAAAATCTGTCTGCCTGTCAAGTGGCGCTGGCATCCTGAAAATGGAAAAAGCTCATTTGTTTATGTCAAAATAGACCATATTAGGTTGATATTGTCTTCTTCTATTTTTTTCCAATATGTTAATCAACCACAGATGTGCTTTCCATCATTGACGTGATATTCGATACAAAGGCGATGAAGAAGATTCTTTCATGAGATTGAGATGTCATAATCAAAAAATCATTTTCTGACAGTTGTCATTAACTTATAATTTCGTCTTTGTGAATATGTTGAACTTTGAATTCGTATTCTTGAAAATTACAATTATTCCTAATTGTTTCTTCTAGTATTAGTTTTCTATTGCAGTTTGTTGATTGGTTTGTGAGTGCGATTGTGTTATTTTGCAATGTTATCTGAAAACTTCGCACTCCAGGAGGTGGAGGTGTAAAATTATCAAGACCTGGTTTCTCCTATCCCCACTGTTGTGAATTTGAGCCTCAAATCCTGAGGCATCAATGAGTTTATGTCATATTCATTGGATTGCAAGGTGAAATTTTTTTCTTAAATCGTATAATATTTGAAACTTGATGCATTGATATTTCAGGAATGGGAGTTTTTGAAGTGAGCGAACATGATACTGTATGTTTCCAACATTTTAAGGGAACTGTTTCTTGCCAATGAAGAATTGGAGACGGTTTTGGAAGGAGGGTTCGGTTCCAAGTTTGTTTAAGGAAGGTATATATAAATAAAATGATATTTAACAAGTTCCTACCTATACAAACTTTTTGTAGCAATCAGCTTATTAGTTTCTAGTTGACTAGAACTATAAGTTTCAGTATAAAAATTACCAAGAACTTGACTTTGGTACCTCTAAAAATTGTTCCAGTCAATTGTCATTGAATTCATTTCAGAATGGTACAGAACATTGAAACTGGGGACAAAATAGATATCAAATATTTTTATAGTTTCAGACTCATCAATGTAGTTTGGAATATGATGCTGAAGAGAAACTCCTTCCTTAAGGAACACGACCTGAAGATGAGGAAGCATCTTAGGAGGAAACGGGCATTTGAACAGATATTATAGAATGATAATAAATAATAATAATGTTTATTCAAAATTTTGAAAATATAAATTAAAAAGTTATACATATTGGTATTGAATATTCCTATGGTTTAATTTGTGGCAATTATAGACACATCTTCTCATATTTAGTGAAGTTAGTGGCTTCAATAAGATGATTTTATAAAAAATAATCATTGTTCAGCAAAACATATATTTAACCTAAATACTTACCTTTGGTACAATATATAATGTTTTCAAACTTACCTGTCAATAAATCTGTACAACAATAAACAGGGTATCAGAGGAGAACAAATTAGTAGAATAAAAATTGCAATAATTCTTCATAATTATATTCAATTTATTAAAAAAATATAATTGTATTGTCATTCCTACATATAAAAGTTATTTTCCAATAAAAAAATTCTAAATATCCCAGCATCTTGATATTTTGAGTTTGGAGCAGAATATCCATAAAACATTGATGAAATAAACAGATTGAGTCTAACCTTATTGCTTCTATATATTCATTTCAGATGGGAAATTTTCCATTCTGTTCTCAAACATCATCATCCTTCTGGTACATTTCTTCTAAACATTACTCACATAATAATTCCTCATGCGATTCTTCCACATCAATCTGTTTGTATCACTCATAGTTTTTCGTTTTTCAACTGAAAAGCTATTCATGTAGGTACTCTTCGCTGTAGGTAGGTACCTGAAATTTTCAAGTATAGTGAATCCGATGTGTACATAGTTTACATAACTAAAGACATGTTTTCACTGCAAATAACGGAATTTCATGAATTATATAGTAACTTATCAAAAATATAGAAGGAAATAAGCAGCCCCTACCTTTCTGCTTGGCTTGCATGTCGAAAAAGTGTGAAAGCACTGATGAGTTTCCGAAGTTTCCACAGTTCCAACTTAAATTCAAGTTGCATCATAAGTCAACCTAATACAGCATTGCCTAAACATCTCCCTGCTTCCATTCAAGTATAGGTAGATGGTTTTCATACTTGATAATATCTTTCATGATAATGTTTCATTTTTGGGTTTCAACATGACAGATTTTTATTTACAAACTTGACAGGACCATGAAAAATGTTTGGGTTAGGAATAAAAAAGGAATAACTTAGTTTACTTGGTTCACATTGATGTCTCTGTACTACTGAACGCCTTCATTTATTTTTTCAAAGAACAGACAATATTATGCTCTCGCCTACTAACTACCTAACTAGGTGTCCATTTAGATCGACAATGGTTAGGTACTAGAAGTTGAAAGGGGAATATTCTTAATCACAAATTATTAGGTTACCAAATTTCAATTTCAATATTGCAAATTATGTGTTGCTTAATTCCAAATAGTTGCAAGTTATAAGTTGCATATTTTCAAGTTTCAAGAGTAGAATGAAACTCAAATGAAATAATCTCCACATGCAAAGTTTAGTTTTGGAATTTTTGAAAAATGTTTCAGTGCAATCAGTTCCACGTCTGGAAATCAGTCTTGGAATGAAAGTAGTGAAATCTACGGAAATAATACTAGTAAATCACCGAAAGAACAAAGGTCGGGACAAATGAGAAAAACGGAAAAGAAACAAGCAGAAACATCAACTAAAAAAAATTGGAATGATAAATGGGGAGATGATGAGCTATGGGAAAGCTTGAATAAATAATGAGATTATTGAAATTGAAACAAACATTGGTTCTATGTATCAACTCCAAAATGTAAAACTGTGAGTTTAAAAAACTAAATATATCTTATGGAGACAAATGTTTTTTGATTTCTAAGAATTTTACCCCAGAAAGCAGGAAAACTTAAGGACATTGAAGAGAAACTCATTCTACATCTGTATGAGGTTCTTTATTATAAGGTAATGATGTCACAAAATGATGACCAACACTGAACTACAGTATTTTCAGTAATAAATTAACATTGTATCTTCTTTCAATGATTACTAGGAGAGCATAAACAATTGAACAATATGTGAAATTTTTTTCAACAATGAATATACAATCATCAAAACTTTCAGGAGAGAAATCAAATATTCAAATGCAAATTCAAGGATATCACAACATAAATCCATAGTTGAAAATAAATTTAGAATCCAGTGTAGTCAATACCCAGCACTGAGAAAATCGTGATTATTAAATTATAGGAATGTCTATAATATGCCTCCAAATTCAAAGGAACCACAAAAAATAAATAAAATTAGAAGCCCTTGAAATCGTAGGAAATCAAATGAAATTGATTCATAATCTTATAAACACAATAAAACTAATATCACAATTATTTCACAACTTAATATACATTATGTATAATCTTATAATTCAAAATTAATAATTATTTTATACTTTTTACCTTTTTCCAATGATTAAAATTAGCATAAGCCACCTTCATAGTCATCTTCAGTGGCGTCAGTATTTTCGGACGTTTTTGAATCTTCTTTCCCAGTTTCTGTGTCTCCAGTGGAAAGAGTAGAAACCTAAGACAAATAAACAAATGATACTGAGACAAATAGGAACATTTGACAGCTGACAAAATTATCAACAAGAAAAATATATTTCTTCTGCATTGAAAAAGTGATTAAAATCGTTCTAGAAACATTCAATGGGCAACAAGATTCTTCATGTATGTCATGGAGAGCTTACTACACTATCTCTATACTACTGCTACTACTTACTAGTAGCAGCGGCAATACTGCATTGTCGAAAATATTTGTAATGAAGAGAACGTATTCTAAAATTTAAGCTTGCACATTTTCATGGATTTCTCCTGACATGGGGAGCAATTTGAACAAGATTTTCAGTTTCCTGGCATATAGTGGTCTAGTAATTATGTCAGTGGTGAATCTAATTCAATGTGTTCTTCTTCTCAGCGAGTTAGAATCGAATGGTAATAGATTAGCTATGAATTTCGAATAGTAGTAATCACGTAATAAAGTGCTAAAACGTAATAGATCTATTAATTGGAAATCCTGAAAACGATCCAACTACTTCTACAAGAGTCTAGCTAGACCATCAAATTTTCAAACATCGAGGTCAAGTGACGTCACCCACAACAAATTATATTTCTTCCTTCTTTATATTGTAAAACTAGGACTACTATGAGTAAAGCGATAGTTTAGTGGTCTGTGTATCTGACTTCCAATGGAGTTACTGGGGTTCAATCCGCGTGAGACGTAAATTTTCTGTTGAATAGTTAATTTTCCTATATTGAAGTTCTCATCTCACTGTGAAGTTTAAAAAAAATTAATATATACGTATTTCTTCTTTTTTTCGCAAGATCAAATTTCACTTCAGAAAAAAATAAATAAAAGAGGAACTTGGCTCCTCCACCATTCCTATGACGTACTTTCTGAAAATCCACATTCACACAGGGTTGAAAAACGATTCCCTGTGCCAGTACGACGTTGCCGACATCATCAATATGTCTAGATTTCCGGAAATTGTTCTTTGAATGCATAATAACTATATCATAACAGCATTGGGATATAATAGGTTCTTTAATCCTACTTTGTCAAGTATTATGAATAATTCCCATAAATCTCTCATTGGCTGAATGAAGTTGATTACTAATAAAGATTATGATATTTTGCGATAGTATCTATAAATTTTCACTATCGTTTATTACAATAAGTTTCTTCTTCTCTCTTCTTTCCTAAATAAAAAGGATCTATTTTCTATGAAAGTTGCAGATTATATCTTGCAACAGCACCTAATACTTCGAGTCCGTCCACACCACTCAAAACTCAAAATACTGACAGGCACAACAAGAGGAAGGAGCCATGGGTGTCGGATTCATTTAGTTCTGACCGACGACAGTGAATTAGGAGGGATAGTATCATTGAATGTAGCCCATAGTGATTCATTGATTCAATGATATTTTGATTCAGGATCGAGCTCTATTCGAGATATTTCAATGCATAAATAACAAAACCATGACCTGTCAGAATGAAGCCAGCTACTCTCTGTATTCCTGTCCCGAGTGCATTTGTGGTTATGTATGTTTTTGTTTGCCAGTTTCACTTCTTCTATTTTTTTCATTCGTTAGCTATTCGCTAGCTATATTGTTCATCATCAGCTATTTTCAGACTAGATTCAGAATGTACGTCACAGTTTGCCGCCCCGAAAATTAGAAATTGCTTCAATTTGAAAATGAAAACGACTTGGACTTTATCGGTCGCCATTCTGAACAGCGTGGACATAAAACTGGAGAGTTCCGAACTTATTTTATGAAAATTCATCTGAAGGAATCTTCCCCATTGTTTTTCACTCAATTAATTTTTGAAAAATATACTTTTTAGGAAAAAGGTTAATTTAGGACAAGTGAGGTTGAAAGTACTTTCATTTTTCATGCAGAAATGTTATTTTCCTTCCTCATATTGCCTTATGTCTTGTAAACATGAATAACTTAATGATAATCTTGGGGTTTGAAAGATTCGCTGGTCTACTTCTGATTTTATATAACAAAAATCCAATGTTTGCCCTCGCAACAACCTGTCAAATGAGGTAATTCTGGCATGACTGATTACCTTCTCGATCAGACCCTCTGACATCTCAGGGGCGACCGTCTGCTCCTTCTTGACCACAGGCACAGTCATCCCTTCCGGCAGAGGCATGTCTCTGGCGAGAATGGCGTACTCGACGTCCATGTGCTTGATGAAGGGGCTGTTCAAAGCCCTTTGGGCGCCCTCCGCGTCTTCCTCGTCGTAGGCCTGCAGCAGGGCTTCGAGGGTCTGCACCTCGGCACCCTCACAATAGTTTCCTACAGGGGGAATGAGGGATGGGTTGGGTCGTTCGCTTCAAGGTATTTTTTCGCGAGTTCCCGTTGATCAGCCACCGGTAACAGACGTTACCACCGATACAACAAGGCCTGCATGCTCCGTGGGTGACGTCACTTAATGAGGCCTAACCAGCGGCTCGAAACGACAAGCGCTATAAGGCGACCGCGTATTTAGATTTTAGTTTGCCAGTCGTCAACTGAGCACTACTTCTCACCCCATTCGATTTTATTATGGAAAAACGAAGTTTTAAAGCAAAAACCAGGATAAAACACAAATGTCCACCTACAGCAACCCATTCGAATTAAATATATTGGCAAAAATTGTGGTGAAGGTAAACTTCACACCTACTTATACAGGGCCCGCAGAACATAAACTTATCGTGAGATTGATCGAAAAAAAATTGTGGAAAATGTATTCCGAATATCGAAAAAGTTTACTTGAAAAAGTTGTTTCCATTCAAATTTTACATATGTGACTCGGATTTTATCTTTCAATCACATTTTTTAGATTTCGATATTTTTTTAAAATTTTCGAAATTTCTGTAATTTAAAAAAAAATGTATATTCGATAAAACTACTTCATACCAGTAGCTTTATCATTCTACTTACTTTCAATTACTAATTATCACTAATTATCGACAAAAATATGATTTTGTTCAGAAAATGATAATCTCCGCTTCAAAATTCTGTTATGTTTGATGCAAACATAACATCAAAATCCTGTTATGTTTGAGTCAAGCATTTAGAAACTAAATTCATTCAAATTTATTTTTTCAGTACTGATATATCAACTTTTCATCAAACATAACAGACTTTGGAAGCGGGTATTATCATTTTTTTTTTAAATCATATTTCTGTCCATAATCAGTGATAATAAGTAATTGGAAGTGAGAAGCACGAAAAAGCTACTGGTATGAAGTAGTTTCGTGGAATTGACAATTCTTCAAATATTACACAAATTTCGAAAAATTAAAAAAAAATCAAAATCTAAAAGTTGCAATGGAAAGATCAAATTCGAGAAGCATGTGTAAAATTTAAATAGAAACAACTTTTTCAATTAAACTTTTTCGATATTCGAACAAATAAGCCTACTTTCAGTGATTAATTTGAAAAAATGTCACTTTTGACATGTAGGGAAAGTCACGTGATCCCGATTGAGTAGGCCGTTTCGCATCTTTTTTGAAGCAAAACTCAATGTCCAACTCGAATTCCAAAATAAGTCATTAATAAAAGTTTTTCCCATATGATGCCGACTTTATGAATGACACTGTATAGGTGTTCTTGTTGGTGTTCTTCCATTTCTTGATTCAAAAAGTGAGTATTAGGTATCTCAAAAATAGTTTGAATAATTATAAATATGTTTACTTCTAATAATAATATAATACTTTAAAAAATAATAATACAATTTTTTTCTTGTAAATTACTATAACCTCCAGTAACCATGTTCACGTCGTTGACTGCAACTGAATATCAGTTCCCGGCAAATCAACTTGATCTCGCGAAAAAATACCTTTGGGTCCCTTGATGTAAATTGACGTATTTGTCATGTTAACAGGGTACGGACAGATCCTCGTCTCCTCTCACTCTAAAGTGTTTGTGAAACAGTTAATTGTTCCATCTTAATCCATTTCTGGGGATAAACACTTCTGAGCAGTTTGTTTTGATGATATGACCAATAAGCACAAACAAAAAACAAATGTGAACCAATGCAAACAAAGTAAACATGCCGCTTTGACAGCTTTCAAGAACTCCGATAGGTGGCGTAAGCTTATTTTCTATCGCGAATACCTACCTCCTCTCCCTATCCACCTCGCTCCAAGCGATAAAAAAGTAAATAATCAGAAATTTTCCATGTATAAACATTTCAAGTACTTACACTAATAAGGAAAGAAGGATGCAAAAAGAATGAACTGATGTTTATGCATAAAACTCTCGATTCATTGATGTTATTTGGATATGAGTAGGAACTAGAAATTCATCAGTGCTGTGATAAAGCATAACTGTTTGCACTTTATCGAAATGAAGGCATGCAAGATAAGAATAAGAAGATAGGAACTGCTTATTTACTTTTATAATGTTAATAACATCCTACTATATTATGTTCATTACTGAAATGTCAATTCATTATTATAAAATGAATAATACCTATGTGGCTCAAGAACAAACTCTTACCTGATGTTGGTGAAAGTCAATTGGAAATCATTGCATGTTGCCTTAGACTCATGTCATCAAAGAAATACCAAAATCAAACAAACCACATAGCAACAATCATCTTGAAATTGTACAAACAAATCAAAATTATCCATTTAAACAGATATTATATTCATGAGCTCCGTATAATGTTCAAAGAACATCGTGCGTTCCTAGGGAGGAAAGGGACAGGAGGCAGGTATTGGAATTTTTTATGAACTTCTGGAGATTATATGTTTTACAATTCCTTGATGATATAGATAACATGGCGTGGATGAATCTCGCTAGGTTCAGTCTGGTGCCGTACCATATTTACTTGCATCATTGTGAATTGTGACCAATGAAGATAAGGAATACATTTTGCGATTTAGCCGCATCAAGGTTGGTAGAACTGATGTTGATATAAGTTCTAGGAATCACGCCATCTAACATTAAATATGTGAACCCCACGTCATCGTCTGAAATTTAATTGTTTAGATCAAGAACCAGTCTGACAAAACAAATTAAGAGTGAGTGCACCAGAGGTTTATTTCATCAATGATCAGACAACCTCTCGCCTACTCAGTTTTCATTTAGAACAACAATGGTTTACCACTAGAAACATATCAGTCAAAATTATCCGAATTTTACTTGATAGCCAGCCATGAACAAACTATTCAATAACACATGTTAGGGTTAGTCAGGCTTAGCTTCTGGTGCATTTTTTATATTAGGGAGGACACTTGAAAAAAAGGCCAAACAAAAAGAAAGAAGAGACCTTGGAAAATCCCAGCCTTCATTCATGTATTATTTGATGAACTTCCAACCTACCCCACTCTTTAAATGCTTTTTCTGCTGCAACAACATCTCCTCTTGTTAACTGAACTAATACTAAAGCTACCGTTAAGCGACCAGTTGCTTGATAAGATTCGTTCTGTTCATGCAATCCCATTTCTCTTCTTATGGCGTCTGCAGCCAAGTCATATCTGTGGAATGCCACCATTTGAAAAAATATATATATGAAGAAATAATGTAGTATTATGATTGATAATCTATCAGGACCTAAGGTTATCCAAATTAGATTGGATGCTATTTCAGGCAAACATTGATTACACTTTTCATTTGAAACAATTGAAATCAGTCTAAATATCTGAATAATACGACGCATCTGAACTGGCATCCTATAAAAACTTTTTCTTGCACAAACATTTGCAACTGTAAATTGGGCAGAGGAAACTTTTTTCAAAACACCTCCTAATTTGCAGTTGCAACTGTAAATTAAAACAAGAGAACTTTTTTTACACATCTTCTAATTTACAGTAGGTTTGTTCGCGTTCACAAAATTAATAGTCCGGAACCATCAGAAGCATGTGCAGTGACAAAGAAGTGTTGGCGTTTTCTCAGGACTGTTTCGTATTCCACCGATCACGTGTTTTCGTTTTATAGGAACTAGTTTTAGTTTGGGATATTTCCCAAATCGGTCCAAAGCAGTACAAGCCTCTGGGCAAGTACTGCCCATGACTGTCGTGAATAATTTTGGATGCGCATGCGTTTATGCAACCGATTCTTAACCTCTAAACGTTCTTATGTTGAGAGTTTGAACAAGATCAAGAATGGAATAATCAGAAAAAATCCAGCTCATCGTCCTATCTTCAAGTTCAGATAATAACAAACGTTTTTGAACATGTTATCTGCTGGAAATACTCAAGACCCATCTGGAAAATGGTGGTTTTGATCGAATCTGTACTCAGAATAAGAATTCAGGGATCATTTTTGGTATATGTGGTGTATGAATATTTCAGTGGGGAAGGTTTATGTTCAGGTCTTAGATTTTGGGATTCTTCCATGTTAAGATCAACATAACCCTAACCTAAATATACCCTCGATTCACGTGAATCAAGACACAGCATATTTTCGAGAAAGATGATGAGAAAACGGGAAAACGCTGTTTTCGTTTATCTGGTTTCAAAACTATCCCAGACTTGTTTCGGATTGAATTTGATGCGCACCTGATTCTGCGCAGTACATGGACCGTTTCAACAATTTGGAACAGGAACAAACCTAGTTGCAACTGTAAATTAGAGTCTCATAGTCTCAGTTCTCCCTATTTCTAACCAGACTACCAGACATAGGCAGCTTTCATTCTTCAGTAGCACACAATGCGCTGAGACTGTGAGACTCTTTGCAACTGTAAATAAGGAGGTGTTTTGAAAAAAGCTTTCTCTAGCTAATTTACAATTGCAACTGTAAATTAGTGCTAATTTTCAGTTGCAATTGTAAATGAGGCAGAGAACACTTTTTTTTTTCAAAACACATCATAATTCACAGTTGCAACATTAAATTAGAGTCTCACAGTCTCAGCGAATCGCGTGCTATGGAAGAATGAAATCTCCCTATGTCTGGTAGTCTGGTGAGAAATAGTGAGAACTGTCCCTTGTTCTAATTTACAGTTGTAACTGTAAATTGGACAGAAGAAACTTTTTTTATATCTCCTACTTTACAGTTGCAACTGTGAATTAGGGCTAATTTACAGTTGCAACTGTAAAAGAGGAAGTGTTTTGAAAAAAAAACAGTTTTCTCTGCCTAATTTACAGTCGCAACTGTGAATTAGTGCTAATTTACAGTTGCAACTGAAAATTAGGGGATATTAAAAAAAAAGTTTCTTCTGTCCAATTTACAGTTGCAACTGTAAACTAGAACAAGATAACTTTTTTTTACACATCTCCTTATTTACAGTTGCAATTGTAAATTAGAGTCTCACAGTCTCAGTTCTTGCTATTTCTCACCAGACTACCAGACAGGCAGCTTTCATTTTTTGGTAGCACGTGATGAGCTGAGACTGTGAGGCTCTAATTTACAGATGCAGCTGTAAATTATTGCTAATTTACAGTTGCAACTGTAAATAAGGAGGTGTTTTGAAAAAAGCTTTCTCTAGCTAATTTACAATTGCAACTGTAAATTAGTGCTAATTTTCAGTTGCAATTGTAAATGAGGCAGAGAACACTTTTTTTTTCAAAACACATCTTAATTCACAGTTGCAACATTAAATTAGAGTTTCACAGTCTCAGCGCATCGCGTGCTACCGAAGAATGAAAGCTGCCAATGTCTGGTAGTCTGGTGAGAAATAGCGAGAACTGTCCCTTGTTCTAATTTACAGTTGCAACTGTAAATTGGACAGAAGAAACTTTTTTTTATATCTCCTACTTTACAGTTGCAACTGTGAATTAGGGCTAATTTACAGTTGCAACTGTAAAAGAGGAAGTGTTTTGAAGAAAAAAAACAGTTTCCTCTGCCTAATTTACAGTCGCAACTGTGAATTAGTGCTAATCTACAGTTGCAACTGAAAATTAGGGGATATTAAAAAAAAAGTTTCTTCTGTCCAATTTACAGTTGCAACTGTAAATTAGAACAAGATAACTTTTTTTACACATCTCCTTATTTACAGTTGCAATGGGCGTGTACACCTTAGTAGAACTTTTAACTCAAACCATGTTTATAATGATCCTTTTATACATAAATAATGATTGACGACATAATTCGATCGAAAAATTAACTGGAATGTTTTATTTTTGGACATAAATGATAGTACCTTCTGAAAACGGAGACCCTCTTATGACGTAGAAACCCCATCTCGCCATATATATATATATATATAAACCATATATATCTACTACTGATATATGAATCATAGCTCTCCTCAAAGCGGGACCCATTTCTGTCTCTGGCTATATTCCGAATTCAACTGGCAGTACTGAATCTGCTGATTTTCCATTCCGAAATCAAAAAATTCACTGGAAGTGACAGATGCTTGTCAGCAGATATACTATTCATTCCAAATATTTCGACTCAACATTCTGCTGAAATTGCTGAGTATCAAAAGGTAGTGTGGCTTCAGTGAACTGTCATATTTTAGAGGGGGAAGGAATGTAACATTCATTTCCGTTATTAATGAGATGATTCTCAATATCAGAAAATACCTGGAGTATGAAGTAGTAGAGCAGGTGAGGAAAGGAGCAGCATTGGCTAAATAAACTAAATAAACCTGGAATGTCTCCTAAAATTCATCATTATTAAGGCATATTGCGATTTTCATGAATCTCAATTCTCAATCTGGTACATCATGAGAAATTTGTGGCAACAAAATGTCCAAGTATTCTTCATCACTCGAGCTTGAATCGCCATCGTCAACAATCGTAGAAAGTATAGAGGATACAAGAATCGATTTCTCTTCCATGTTGAATATTAAATTTCCAAAATTTATAACAAGTAGGAGGCTAAACATCTAGTTCAGATAAACGAGACACTACTACTGATGAAAACCATGAAAACGTGTCCCGAATTACAGTAGTGAATTTTTGATTTTATATTTCGGAACACAGATTTTCAGCAGAGTCAGTGGATCAACTTACAGTACTGACCAGTTGAATTCGGAATATAGCCTCTATAGGTAATGAAATCGACCAATAGGCGTTGATACCGACGTAGGGAAAAAATAAACTAGCGTCTAGCGCAAGGAGGTATTCCCATAAACCACGTAGTGGGAGAACCGCGCCAAGCGAGACGCGGACGCAGACAAACATCACCTATGCCTTCATTTTTATCGACATGCCCGACGAACGTTGGAGACAAGGAGCGAAACAATAATGTAATATTATTATTGGTAGGTAAACAACCAATACCCTTAATTGGCGCCGAATTATGTAGAGCCCGACCACGATAACTTTGGGACAGCACGTGGTCGCGTATGCATTGAATATGCATATGCGTTGCGTCACATGCTGTCCCAAAGATAACGTGGTCGGACTCCAAGGGAAGGAGTGTATAGTCGGTTGACATACAACTATTTTCAGGATACCTACTCATTTATGTTATAGTTTGGTCAACGTGCGTTTCACACAAATGGAATTATCAAACTGTTGTGCAGAATGTACAAAAACGTTCAGCTGTTTTCAAAGTCTCAGAAGGCATTGTTTGAAGTCTCATCCAACTAAGATAGCCCCATCAAAAATAAGTGGGAAAGTGTACAAGTTTATTTGTGATAAATGCAGGTTTAAGTTCAATATTGAGAAAAATTTTACGGCCCATAAAAAAAAATGTTGCAATTTACCTAGTGCGGTGAAATCATCTGATTGCCCATTATGCAATGAAAAAATTATCAATGATCAATTCGAAAATCATTTGAAGAATTCGCATGACTTGACTTTGGTCAAGGAAAATCTTGAAATTCCATCTTATGAACAATTCATCGAATGGAAAAGTGACATAGAACAGAACGATAAAACTCATTTCGTTAAGAATTCTGGAACGAAAAGATCGTCCAAATTGGAGATTCAATATTTTTATTGTCATCGCTCTGGATATTTTCACTCAAAGAGCACTGGAAAGAGGCAAGTTAAAATACAGGGCAGCAACAAAATAAATTCAAATTGTCCTGCTTCTATTAAAGTGGCTAAGGATATCATTACTGGTACATGCAACATTGTTTACGTGAAAACGCATGTTGGACATAAGAATGAACTATGCCACTTAACCATAAACGAGAAGCAACGTCAAGCTTTAGCTGCTAAAATTGCCCAGAAAATTCCTTTTAGTAACATCTTGGATGAGGTAAGTGGACACGGAATAATATTAGAAATATGAATACAGGGTGAATCGGGTATATAGGTGCTTATTGTAACACGTTCATTCGTTAGGTAGGTATGTTCGGATAGTTTTCACAAGATCTAGCAGACTATCTCTATAGATAGATTGGTAGGTATCAAAATCAAATGAATTAACATTATATTCCATGTACAGGGTGATTCACCATAAATGCCCCCCCCTCTAGCTCGGTTATTTTTGAACCGATCGCAAAATTTGAAGAATCATTTGATTAAGTTTTTTTCCGCTATATCAGAAAATACAGGGTGCTTGGAACAAACTATCGACAGAGTACAAGTTGATTTTTTTAAAAGGAACACCCTGTATTTCATTGCATTTTCAGATAATCCCTGAATAGCTGATTTCATCAATGTATCACACTTGGGGTCTAGCGGGAATGATTACAGAGATATAGGGTGTTCAAAAATCGAGATATTTCAAATTTAAGTAGGATGTTTTTCTGTCGAAACTATTACTTATCGGTCAAAACGGCTTTCATGTTCCTTTGTTAACTTATGATTTTTACTATCTACTGACATTTAATAATTGGAACAAATACAGGGTGATCAGAATTCTGAATCTTGAACACCCTGTATTTGTTTCAGTTAACTGTCGGTAGGTATTAATTCAAAAGTTGAGAAAAGGGACATGTAAGCCGTTTTGACCAATAATAAATAGTTTCGACAAAAAAAACCAAAGTTGAAAAATCCCGATTTTGAACACCCTATTTATCTGTAATCATGTCCGCTAGACCCCCAATAAGTGTAATGTATCGATGAAATCAGCTCTTTAGGGAGAATCTAAAAATGCAATAATGTACAGGGGTGTCCCATTGAAAAAACCTCTTTCAGTTCTCTATAAACATCTCATAATTTGTTAGGTGAATGATTCTGCATATTTGAATATGTTCAAAATCACATTATCCACCGCCTCCTTCCATATATACGTCGGTGAATCGAACACCTTGTATATTTTGCAACTATTTTCGATTATATTTTCGTGTTTTTATCTTTCAAATATACATAATATATGTACATGTAGCTATTCTGTATATTTTTTTACCGTTTTCGGAGATATGTATGAGGTATATATAAATATATATATATATATATAGAACTTCACATTTTCTCCAGATACTCTCTGCGATGACCACGTCATTCTGACCATCTACCAATTTTGGATTTTCGAATGGAATAATACATTCTGTACATTATTCTATCACTGATTATGGGTTATACCATTACGATACCACAAATGACAATATATCAACTTATTTGCCATTATCACTTGTCTTATTATTAGTAATTAATTAAAGAAAAAATGTATTCAGATATTCAGTTTCTTTATTCATGATGTAAACTTAAATGCTTAAAGAATAATATTGTATTTTATGAATACCTATAATAGGTATAGGTATCCCAATTTTATTTTCTCATTTTATGGCCTCAATCTCCAAATCCTCATATCAGTATTCAAAGTGTTAGTTTTGTGTTATTAGACTTTAAATCACATGTGTTGTCAGCCGCGCGTCGCTATAGGTGATGGGCACAGTTGATGTTTGCCCGCGTCCGCGTCTTGCTTGGCGCGGTTCTCCCACTACGTTGTTTATGGGAATACCTCCTTGCGCTAGACGCTAGTGGGAAAAAATAATAGGAAATTTGTCAAACCAATATGGCTGTTTCCATCCTTCACTTTTCGTTCTCATAGATTCAAAGAAGATTCAAAGAGTACCTCTCATTTTGGTCCCATTTTTGTTGAGATATCTTATAGGCGATGCGCCATATATAGAAATAGTAGATATATGGTTGAAACTGACACTCTCCTGACACTTATTACTGTTGCCATATCATCCAAACAAAATATCCGAGAAATCGAAATCGATATTGAAATATCTTTTGATATCCACGACCACTACTGCAGAAAAATATATTCGAGTTGTCGATTGTAGGTTGAATCATTGGAGTATAAACAATCTCTAGACAACGAAATGTCTCAATCTCAAAACCATTTGCACCATTACAATTTCACAATAATCCAATATATTTCATAAACATAGCAACATTGCTTTGTTGACCCGTTTCACATGGAGCTGCAAAAAGTCAATCTAGGTTAGAATTGATTTGTCAGAAATCATGTATCATTCATCTCTGTCTGGAATAGTCTTGTTTCAGTATTAGGGTTTTGACGTCACATCATCGCCTCGTTTTCAGAGGTCCGAAAAATCGGGGATTTCAATAATTTTTTATAAAACGTAGGGAGCTCACAGCAAGAAACGGTTTGCGGTGGTGAGCTAGTTTGGGTGAGTTCTATCGAATTATGAAATAAAATTTTTTTGTGATATAAGCCCATTGTAAATTAGAGTCTCACAGTCTCAGTTCTTGCTATTTCTCACCAGACTACCAGACATAGGCAGCTTTCATTTTTTGGTAGCACGTGATGAGCTGAGACTGTGAGACTCTAATTCACAGTTGCATGAGCTGAGACTGTGAGACTCTAATTCACAGTTGCAACTGTAAATGAGGCAGAGAAAACTTTTATTTCCAAAACACCTCTTAATTTACAAATGAGGCAGAGAAAACTTTTTTTTTTCAAAACACCTCTTAATTTTCAGTTGCAACTGTAAATTAGAGTCTCACAGTCTCAGCACAGCACTTGCTACTAAAGAATGGAAGCTGCCTATGTCTGGTAGTCTGATGAGAAATAAAGAGAGGAGAGAACTGAGACTGTGAGACTCTAAAAAAAAAGTTTCTTCTGCCTGATTTATAGTTGCAACTGTGAAGTAGGCAAATGTTCATGAAAAAAAAAAGTTTTTTTATGATGGTAGTTCAGAAGCATGATAGAATAATAAAAATTTCATAGGTCAATTCTGAAAAATCCTGGAATTTAGCAATTTCTTCAACCACATCCAAAAAAATGAAATTTGTAACTTCAATAATAAGAAATATCATAATTTAAAATGTTCTTGATACCAACCTGAATGAAGTGAGAATTGTGAGTTCAGAAACTTGTGGAGGCAGAAATGGCAACTTCAGAAGAATATATTGGGTTGAAGAAATTTTGATATTTCTCTGAAACTATCAGAAAGGAAAGGAAAATTCTGACCCCAAAATTGTGGAATATTCTTTAAGGTTACTTGGTTAGAATATCTCCATCCTATATTCATAAAGAATGAGACCAAACAAAATAACTGTAAAATTTGCTGATATATCTTATCTTACTTACTGTTGTAATTTAACATGTAACCTTGCAACTTTATTGATATATTCTGCAGCTTGTCTGGTACTATCTTGAATCTAAAATAATAAAATAAACCATCTTGTTCATCATAACTCTTGGAAATGACTCATGTATGACATTACAGCTTCACTGGAAGGATGCCAAATCTTAGCAATAGTGAGATATTGTTCAATGTACCAATTCAGAGAGACTTAATTTAGGTATATAAACTTACCATGACTACTTCAGCAGCATGTTGATACAGTTTGAGAGCATCTGCAGGGTGCTGGGCTTCCAGTATTTTTGCAGCCTTATCAAGAGATGCTGCTGCAGATTCAGCATTTCCCTGAGTTTGGAACATATTGGCAGCTCTTTCTGCAAAACTAGCCACTTCTCTCAGATCACCCAGCTCCTTACATACCAGTATACACTGATCTAGTGCTTTAGCAGCATAAAACAATCTATCAAAATGGTTAGGGAAAGGTTATAGGTAGTATTTTTGAGCAACAGCAATTATTATTGAATTTTAAACAAATATTGGTGGAAAGGATACGCTTTATTTTGTTTGAAGCATTCAACTGCCTTCAGTAAACAGTCTTTGCATTGTTCATGTGATTTTGCAATACGGAAACATGTAGCTGAAAAAATACATATCATGGAATACCATCATTTTGTATTTGAAAAGAATTCTCCAACCTGCTTTATTGTATTCATCAGCAGCATTCTCATAATCTGGTCTCCATTTCAAGAGAGAAGTCTTGAGACTGCAATGAAAAATATGTTTCCACAGATTCCTAAATCTCTAAATTCTCTTACCTCTTTTCTGCATTTCTAATATGCTCTAGGCCTTCCTCAATTTTTTTATTGGAGCTCATTATTTCTTTCTTGAATGATGAATAATAATACCTATAAATAATAAATATTGTTAGTTTGTGACAATGACAAAATTTACTAATTCTAACCCTACTTTCAGAACTTTCTACCAGTGTTGCATGTTTCCTATAAATGTCTCTCGCCAGTCGTCCAAACAGTAGCTTCCTGCTGTGCTGCGGTAACGAAAGAAGTAAATGACACTACGGTAAATCTCAAGGTATTCAGAAGGTTATAAAAGTTATGTCATTATGAGGAGAGAAAATATCTTTTTTCTGTGACAGGAAAAAAGTTTGGCATTTCATCTCTGTTGGCAGGTTATAAAATGTCACTTTTCATAAATTACTTTTTTCCTGAGGAAAGAAGTGAGTACTTTTTTCCCGGATATATATCACATAAATATACACTGTTGATTGATTTTGTTGTGCTATAGTTCCGAAAAATGAGTAAATAATACCGTTTACGAGAAAAAACTGCAAGTCCTTTTATCTTCCATTCGACTTCGCAGTTACGTATATTACAAAACAACCACTAAACAGAATCAGACTGACAGAGAAGTGACATCAGATATTTGATTAGTTCAAAAGAATGATAAAGATGCCTACAACGCAGGTGTCCCTATTGTTAAAAACTCAAAATTTCACGTCGATAATTTTCAGATTTCAAAATAATGTAATATCTTGTCAATATTGATTCCTCCTTTCTTCTGTCACCGCTACGCGTCGGGTGACAACACAACCGCTAAAGTCTACTACTTTTTTCCCTTGTATAATAAATAACTATTTCTGGATGAAAAAGGGGCATAATTTCAATCTTAGCTGGCCTAGATGGCCCTCTTTCTTGAAAAGTAGATATTTCTTCTTTCTCTATAGACAAAATTTTCGTTTACCTTGATAGCTCAGTGGGATGTCCATCTGACTTCCACGTTGGTCGCTCGTGTTCAACTTTCTGCGAGGGGTGAATTTTTTTGTTATATATTATTATTCATATCTTCCACTCGTTATTTTTCGAAAGAATATACTTTTCAGGAAAAAGATCCATTTAGACCGAGAGAGGTCAAAAGTAGTTTCCTTTTTTATGCAGAAAAGATGACCTTGAGATTTTCCGCAGCACGGCAGCAAGCTACTAAACTGAATGACTGGCTAGAGACGTTTGTACTTTCCTGAGCATTGACAACAGCTATATTCCGAATTCAACTGACAGTACTGAATCTGCTGATTTTCCATTCCAAAATCAAAAAAATTACTGGAAGTGACAGATGCTTGTCAGCAGACATACTATTCATTCCAAATATTTCGACTCAACATTCTGCTGAAATTGCTGAGTATCAAAAGGTAGTGTGGCTTCAGTGAACTGTCATATTTTAGAGGGGGAAGGAATGTAACATTCATTTCCGTTATTAATGAAAGGATTCTCAATATCAGAAAATACCTGGAGTATGAAGTAGTAGAGCAGGTAAGGAAAAGAGCAGCATTGGCTAAATAAACTAAATAAACCTGGAATGTCTCCTAAAATTCATCATTATTGAGGCATATTGCGATTTTCATGAATCTCAATTCTCAATCTGGTGCATCATGAGAAATTTATGGCAACAAAATGTCCAAGTATTCTTCATCACTCGAGCTGAGTCGAGCTTGAATCGCCATCGTCAACAATCGTAGAAACTATAGAGGATACAAGAATCGATTCCTCTTCCATGTTAATTATTAAATTTCCAAAATTTATACCAAGTAGGAGGCTAAACATCTAGTTCAGATAAACGAGAAACTACTACTGATGAAAACCATGAAAACGTGTCCCGAATTACAGTAGTGAATTTTTGATTTTATATTTCGGAACACAGATTTTCAGTAGAGTCAGTGGATCAACTTACAGTACTGACCAGTTGAATTCGGAATATAGCCTCAAGTCAAATGTTCCATGACTCCAAGACAGCCATACATTGTGATGACAGCATAATAATAATATATAATTATATATAGCAATTTCAAAATATTATGAAATCGGGAGAAAATAGAAAATCCTTCCTATGATCACATCAGTTATGATTCCTTATCTAATCAAGATTATTGTTTGCTAAATATCCCCTGAATCATACATACATAAATTCCAGTGATCATTCTTCAGATTTCGGAATCATGAATCAGTCTGAACAACAATTTATCAACTTGAAAATATAGGTATCACACTGTGGTACCACACAAGCCACAGTATCAGAAAACCCCTTGAAGTATATTCCTGAAAGGAGTACTGTCTTGTTATCTGAGGAGTTCTGCTGCATCTGAATGTTATTGAATCACCTGATTGGAACTTATCAATCAAGAACGTCAAACTGATTTTTTTGAACTAAAATGGATAATACCTAATCTTATCATATTCACAACAAATAATGGCTAGAATGCCATAAAATGATCAAAGATTAGAAATCATTTAGGTATTACAAGAAACTACGCCCTGCTTAATATTTCATAATTCCTGAAAAATGTCTGAAATGCCCCAAAGTGCAAACTACACTATGCACAAATTGAAAACATTAGGCAAGTGTGGAAGTTTTACTTTCTAACATTCAACCTACAAAATACCTGTTTAATTTTAGTACTTATATCATTAACAAGCTGCAAGTAGAATATAAAAAATATATTTTTTTCAGATCCCCAAATCCAAAACCTGATAAGAGAAGCAGTGGAGGCAAGAAACTTTGCTCACTGTCCATACAGCAACTTCAAGGTGGGAGCTAGCCTTTTGTGTGAAGATGGAACCATATACAGTGGATGTAACATTGAAAACCGATCATTCACTGTTGGTATTTGTGCTGAAAGATGTGCCTATGCCAAAGCAATCAGTGATGGAAAAATGAAATTCAAAGCTGTAGCTGTAATAGCTCAACAAGAAAAATTCTTCACCCCACCGTGTGGTGCTTGCAGACAATTCATGAGCGAATTTGGAGAAGTTGATGTTTATATATCAAAGCCAAATCATGAGAATGTCCTAGTCACTACTTTGGATAAGTTGTTGCCTTGCCAGTTCAAAACTGTGGATAATTCATTTTCATAAAAATATCAGATGAAACAGTAAAACACCTTAATTTATTATCTTAGATTTATTGAATAATGATGGAAATAAAGAACATGGAATTGAATTAAATATATCTGTAATATAGAAAAATATGTAATATGTAAAATTATATACAAGAGTTAAATGGAAATCTTCAAAGTTTTTAGAATATCTGTGCTCAATGAGTAAGTATGCATTTTTGTCTGAAGCTAATCAAAAGATTATAATAGGTACCTGAATAAGTGACAATAATTATAGATAACAAAATACTTTCAAAGTGTGAATCAAACCACTTTTATTAAGAAACATTACACCTGTCTCTAGAATTTCTGTTGGTTGCAGTCACAGCTTGAGATTCTGAAGCTTGCAATTGTCTTGCCAAGGCCAGATCTATCTCTTCCTGGCTCTGTTTTGAACATGAATCTTGAAGAGACAAAGCCAGAGCCCTGGCCAAGGCCTCATCTTCACTCATATTGCCTTGTATACTTGGAGAGTCCACACTATTCTGTTGGGGGATGGACATCCAGTGTCTTTTGACTGCACTTCCTTCACAACTGTGATCTGTGGGATGTCTATGTTTGATGCAAAAATTCATCCGGCAAGCATCACAAACAACTGGAAGGAGCTCTTTGTTTTTACACTTCTTGAAGGTGCATCTGTTTGTAAATACTTTTCTTCTGGACTTGGCTGGATCTGACTGGCAGTCACTGTCAATGTGTGCTCCCACTACAACATCCGGAGATAGGCCTCTTCCAACGGGAATAGGCTTACTGCAAAGGGGGCAAACAGGCACTTGATTGTTTTTCATATATGAATTTGAGCAATTGTGGTTACTGTAGCTGTAATGATCTTCACAAAATAATAACTTGCAAGCGTCGCACTTTATTGGGAGGAAATTAAGTTTTTTGCAATCGCTGTTTGAACACTGTTGTCCTAAATGTGGCAATTCCATTTCAGAAATCGGTAAATGCAAATATCACAATAAATTTTTCGTCTAGAACAGCGTCACGATCAAAACTTTAACTAGTTCGTTGACTTCAAGTCCAATTGCTTTATATAGCCATGGAGCATCTAGCTAAACATATCTACCCGTAAGGAAGTTCTAGGTGGTTCTAGATTAAAAAGCAATAGTCATTGTATCAATGCATGATTAATGATTTTTCCAACTTCCATTTTCATATATATATATGTATTTATGATGAATCAGATGACTGACAGATGCCATAAGAAGTGACGTGGAAGTGAAAGTTGCGTGGAAGTGATGTGCCATGACCATGACCACAAAAATCACAGAATGATGATCTCAACCTTAGATCACAGAACAAAATGATTATGGTATTATCTGTTCTTAGATCATATCATGTACACATGATACATGATCATGTACAAATAGAGGCTGCAATAACGGGTCGTGGTTCGTGCATATACGTATTAATAAACAATACGGATCATAACGGGTGCAAGGATGAAGCCAAAAATATGAAACAAATGAATATCCATAAGGATTTGATGGCATGATACGCATGCGCCATGCGCTATTATAGTAGTCATCAAAGACATGCGTTTCGGTGGACAATGACGTTTACTAGCCTTTCAATCAAAGCAGTATGTGTCTGATCGTTTCAAAACTTTTCCTTGTGGATAGTCATTTGTCTTCAAAAATCGGCTTCATGTTTCGCTATGGAAACAGATAGAGATTATCCGTATTGATTATTAACCCAGCCAGCACAAAGAGGTCCTAAAGATATCTTGAACAAATCCTTTTAGGAAATTGTGATGCCTTTTGTAACTTCTTTGAGAGATCGCCGAGAGTGCTATATCTATGCCAAATGTCCGCCACCTAGGCTGAGCTCAGCGAGGTCTTGAAGATATCGCACGCAGAAATTCTCATACAATGCCCTCTGGCGCGCACTTTGAGATATACGCTTCCATCGCCACTGGCGATAACTGAAAGTGCTCGCAATCATGAGCTGCTTGAGAAATTCGCATACATTGCTTTGTGACGAGGACATTGGGAGATTCGCATCAATTGCTTCTGTCGAGGTCTCTAAGTGCTCGCGACTAGGAGCTGTTTGAGATTTTCGCACGCATCGCCTTGTGAAGAGAAGTTTGGGAAATTCACATCAATTACTAATAGCGAACTCTTCAAGTGCTCGCAACTATGAATTGTTCAAGAATCCGTGCACATCACCTTATAACGAGGCCTTTAAGAGCGATATTTGCATCAATCGCCACATGATCGCCACTAATATGGTAAGGTGTTCAATGTTTGAGAAGTCATTGGTTATCAGCAGTCTCCTGTCGGCGAAGTCTAACTAGCGCCAGCTATATTGTTTGGGGTGGAGTTGAAGTTACTGGATATTTATTTCAGCGAAAAAGATTGAGTTACCAAACTTAGAGTTAGATCAACGTAATGAGCTTTAATTATATATTATTCTATAGCAAGACATTGATCAAGTAAACTTTATCACTTGAAAAAATCTCCGAGGAGTTGGCCGGGTATCCTTTAAGAAAAAAAGGTCGTCCGATATCTACCCACGAATTTGAGGTAGATATTTGATTCTCGATCCCACCTGAATTAGATAATTTTTGTCTTTTTCGTCAGAGCAGATAATTCATTAATTCACTGCAAAATTTGAAATAATCAGTAAGAAAATCTAGTATCTAGTACACAATTATTATTATCATAGATTGATGACTCCCATTTCATGTTAATACTGGGTGTCCCAAGTTATCGTAAAGGTACCGGCAAAAACTTGCTTACTCGACAAGATGAACAAAAAATAGTAAAAATGCTTCAAATGACATCAGAGAACTTTCTTTATGACTAAAAAAGAAGTGTATAGGATTGGACAGCCACCTGGTAGCAACTCCTCAATTTTCATTTAATGGACTCCCTGTATATTGTCATTGAAAATTGCCAATCATCCTATTTCGGGAATGAACGATAGCACATCGGTACTTTGTATTTTGTTCATTGATAACAACATTAACAATAAAATTTTTTGACTTCATTTACGTTACATCGATTGAAAATTTCCTCCTCCCATGTTCGTAAAAATGTCCCACAATGAAATTAGATTGATTATTACACTTGGTAGGTACCGTCTGCAATGATTGATGTTCTGCAGTTCAAAATGGAATATCTGTCATTAATATTTTGAAACAAAAATGCAATCCATATTTCTTATTTGTGAACTTCTTGAACACATGGGTGAAAGCAATATATCATTTGAGTATCGTAAAAAAGTCACAAAATGTTCATGTTTTTGTTGTTATCAAGAACAAAACACAAAGTATGTGCTATATCGTTGTATTCCAAATAGATCGACACGCAATTTTCAGAGACAATATGCTACTAGATCAGTATCTACCATCCGGGGGCTGCCAAATATATCACATTCTTCATAAGCCATTAGGAAGGTTATTTAATGCCATTTAATGCAGTTTTTTAATGCTTTTGATATCTTGACAAATAGGCGAGATATTGCCTGTAAACGATAACTTGGGACACCCAGTATTTGAATTATAAAGGCTATTGAAAAAACAACTCAATATTTTTGTAGGAAAATTCATTAATTATTCAGGTTATGTTTGTGATTACTTTAGGAGCTCGCAATGAGAAATTCTCGATCTTGTTACGTCCAGGATATCCTTGGATGCTCGCAGAAAGAAATGCCTATTCATTTCCTGTTATAGATAACCTCAAGGATTCGCAATAATGAGGAATATATCAAATCTAAGGCGAGATCTCCGCGATTTCTTTCGGACGACTCCAGAGAGTATTTCCCATGGTGACAGCCTATAGTGATCTTTGATACCTCGCAGAAGGATTTCGCATTTTGATCCTAAAGATAACTACTTAGAGATATCGCGGAGAGTACCGTGTTACCTGGGAATACGTATATGGGTTCGTGGTGGTAACACAGGTGGTAACACTGGTAACTTTGTAAATCATACAGTTGGCCTTTCAGGTCCCTACAAAAACTTACCACATATTTCTTAGACCAAAACAATCCGATACAAGCAAACTTGCCTCAGTACAAAGTTTCTTTTAGTTTGGGCACGACTCTGATCGAGAAGTTACAATTTTCGAATCGTTTTTGCTTCATAACTCTGAAACGGCTCATGATATTCAATCCAAAAATGTGATACCTTGGCATAGCTTCATTGGGCTATGAACATGAAACCCATATATACCCATATCATATGTTTATGACATAGAGACTTATTGAAAAATACGTGACGTATCAAAGTTATACATTTTTTACGGGACACCCTGTATTTCATTGTATTTTCGGATTATCCTTTGTGAGTTGATTTCATCAATGCATCACACTTGGGGTCTAGCAAAATTGATTACAGAGATATATAGAGGGTGTTCAAAAATCGAGATTTTTCAACTTAAGGATTTTTTGTGTGTCTTTATTGGTCAAAACGGCTATCATGTCCCTATTACTTTTGATTTACTATCTACTGATATTTAATTTGAACGAATACAGGTTATATTAATTGGTGGTTCATGATTCTGGACTTTGAACCACCCTGTATTCGTCTAAGGTAAATATCAGTAAATAGTAAAACGAAAGTTAAGATGGGGACATGTGAGCCGCTCTGACCAATTAATAGTTTCGACATAAAAAATTCCTCAAGTTGAAAAATCTCGATTTCGAACACCCTATATATCTTTATAATCATTCCCGCTAGATCCCGAGTGTGATGTATTGATGGAATCAGCTGACAAAGGAGAATTCCAAAATGCAATAAAATACAAGGTGTCCTATAATGAAAAGTATCACTTTGATACACCACGCATATTTGAGTCACCCTGTATACGCGAAGTAATTTAGAAATATGCTGTTCATGAGCCCAGACCATCACATTTTATTCATCTATCTCAAACAGGGAAGCCGTTATGTCACTTTCCCATTTCAATGACTCACACCCTAGCTAACTGCTGTATACTATATATCTACAGATTGGTATACCATTCTGCTGGAACCAACAATCCTGAACTTCTGCCACTTCAAAATTGTTCAGGGCTGCCTCCATATCATTTTGGAGTAAATTCGAATAACTCCTTCAACAGAAATTATTAGAAATTCAGGTCCGTTGTTCCAAAAATCACTTGATGATGGTCAAAATAATACCAATATTCAATATAGGGACGTTCTATAAACATTCGGAATGAAATGTTTTAAATATTCTGAGAATATTCCTAGTATATTGAACGAGAAGGAAGAATATTGAGAAAAATGCTTGCTCCGGTGGAAATGCGAAATAACTATCTTGTGATTGAATTTTCACGAACCTGAAACCTTACCACTTCAGCCAGGCTCAGTTTCGATCATACCTTTGAAGTGGTTATAAAAAGCCGCCCTAGGTACGGTTCCGCTGAGCCTCAGAGCTGTACAGAGGGTCCCTTGTTTGGTACACCGATGGTTCGAAAATGGAAGAAGGGGTAGGCGCGGGTGTATATGGACCCAGATGTAGGCTATTTGAAGCCTTAGGTCACTCCCCCACTATCTTCCAAGCTGAAATACATGCCATCAACCTTTGCGCCCAAAGGTGCCTGAGCAAAGGTCTGAGGGGTGCCAACATATATATGCTCAGACAGCCAAGCCACACTAAAAGCCCTAAAATCATTCGTTTTCACATCAAAGATCACATGGGACTATATGGGACTGCTTTGAAACACTCATGCAACTGGGAAAGGACAACAAAGTCACACTTATGTGGGTTCCAAGGCATGAAGGAATCAAGGGAAATGAGGCAGCTGATCGCCTTGCAAAAAGAGGTGCAGCATCTGCACTTTTTGGTCCTGAGCCTTTTTGTGGGATAATCAAATATCCTAAAGGAAGAACTCAGCAAATGGGAAGAAATTGAAAAGTCCTCCTACTGGAGAGCAACTCCAGGTCAACGACAAGCGAAAAGGTTCATCAACCATTCGCAGAATCGAGCCAAAGAGCTACTCGACAAATCAGAGCTGAAGCTTATCACAGGCTTTCTCACAGGACACGGCCCTCTGAGGTACCTCCTCAAAAAGATGGGCCTGGCGGAGACTGACACTTGCCGCTTTTGTAACAATGCGACCGAAACCGCGAAATACATACTTTGCTCATGTGAAGTATCAGTCCGCCAAAGGCTGAACCACCTAGAACAGGTCTATCTCACCCCTGCTGAGGTGGAAAATTCAACCGTCAGGAAAATTTTAGGCTTCATCAGAAGTCTAGGGTTAGAGGACCAAAACTACACTCTAAGAAAAACTGGAACACCAGTTGACACCAGCTAACACCGAATGATTTCCTTAGAGGTCCTGCATATTTCAGTGTTAATTCACACCTATTTGTAGAGCACCGGTGTTTGGTGCTATCTCTGCAAATTCCCAGGTGAGATTTGTGATTTCGAAATGGATGTAAAGTAATACCAGTCTGGTGTGTTATGTGCGATATTTTCTGATAAAGTTCGCACTGGTCTGGTGTGATTCACAATACTAATGATCATGAAAAACATCAGTATATTTAAAGTCACACCGGAATGAGTTTACAAAATCATCATCAAATGATCAAATCTACAATGAATACGGTGTTTATTTACACCAGATCATTGAATTCTTAACCGGAATTGTGTCAATTCTAATTGAGGACAGTTCTTCATCTGACACGAATCTTCAGAATTCTGACACATTTAGGTATGAAACAAAATTGCTTCAATCAATTTGTAATTCATTATAGTGTGAAATATTTTTGTTGAGATATACAGGGTATCTCAAAATTGCTGGGACACAGAGCTACCACAGGTAATACGGGTCAAAATAAGTTGATTGGACCCAACTTCTTTTTATTGAAAAATATACCGTTTGTCCGTGAGACGAGTTCAGAGTTTTCATAAATAAACATATTTTCAAAAGATCTACAATTTCTTTCGGGATTCTTCGATTACTGAAAGAAGAGTTATACTCTAAAATGCACTTTCGTCGAATATCATCCAATTTGATTCACTCATTTTTGAACAGCGATC
The DNA here is from genome assembly GCA_918026855.4 of Phaedon cochleariae. Classification (NCBI taxonomy): domain Eukaryota; kingdom Metazoa; phylum Arthropoda; class Insecta; order Coleoptera; family Chrysomelidae; genus Phaedon; species Phaedon cochleariae. The sequence continues at coordinate 50,467,933 of OU896714.1, read as the reverse complement.
AGCGAAAGAAAATGTGTTTATTTATGAAAACTTTGAACTCAACTCACGGACAAACGGTACATTCTTTTATATAAACAAGTTAGGTCCAATCAACTCATTTTGACCTGTATTACCTGTGGTAGCTCTGTGTCCCATCGATTTTGGTGTTGTGTCGAAAGATCGAGACAATTGTTTCTGATTTTGACTCCTCCATAAACTTTTCTGAGCATTTGAATTTTATTTTTATACACTTCATGATAGAAACAATCATGCACTTTACACTGGAAGAGCAACATGATCCGTGTTTATTGAAAGCACAGTGAAGAGAGACAGTGCTGAATATTGCTCAACGTTTACTACGAATGGCTGTGGAACTCTGGAGTCTGGAGTGTGGAAGTGATAGGAGCACGTACACAAAGAAGATGCGCAAGGTTGCCAAGCATCACGATATGAAATAACTAAGTATATGTACCTAGTTTCATGATAATTTAATGAACAAGTTCTTGGAAATACGTCCGTTGGCAAAGAATACCGAAGCTTCGTCGTTCCATTGACAAACGTGTTTTGGAAAGGAGTTGTTTGACATAATTCTAGATTGACGACAAAACGATGATGTGCTGACTCAGCCTGTCGAGTACGTTTGACGAATGGTGGACCGAAATGCATGTAAGCTCTGCAGTAATGATACAGAATGTTGCAGTCGTTAATTAGAGAGCATCATATCGATATTGAATTCATCAACTTCTAATCATTATCTTACACCACGATGTTCAAAGTGTTATATATGAAATAGGTTTAAGTAATATAAAATAGACGAGGTGGCAACAGTGTATGGCGACAAATTTGTTCCGATGTTTTTCTGATATTAGTGGTGTTGATTTACAACTATTCCAGTGTCATTTATTCCAGTGATATCAGAAAATACACTGGTTTGGTTATCAATCTCATTACTAGGTGAATATCTTGAAGAGGAATTATTTGTGTGAATATGGATACTTCATAAAATTGATAGTCACATGAAAAATATGATAGTTGATCACTTTCATGATATGAATTTTGAAAAATTACACCTACTAATGATAATTTTTCAGAATATATCAACTTTGTGATTCATGAATAGAATAATTTGATGTTTACAGTTTGAATTCAAATAATGAGTATGAAAAGTGTGATTCCGAATTCAGATTTGCCATAATGTATCACGATTTACACCGTCGAACCCCACGATATCAAATTCCCAATACTTATGATAGGATAGTACAATTTTGGTGTTGAATAGGGTTAGTGTTAATTCCAACAGTCTGGAATTGAAAAAGACACCAACAGTTTTCTTAGAGTGTAGATAAGGGTAATCACAATAGATCTTCTAGGTCGCAGTGATCGAGAGGTCTCCCAGCCTATACGACCAATCTACAATCTACAATCTTACCACTTCGCCACGAGCTTATTGATGAATAAAATTAATAGCAGGATGACAACACTCGACTGTATTAGAGGGATAATCAGCATTGGGGCTAGAGAATTAATAGGTTATTGTGTCAGCGTAAAAATTATAAATATCGATAAAAGAATAGGAAACATAATTATCATAAATGAATACAAAATGTTCAGAGTCATATCCACACAATGTTCATAAAATGAACAACAATGGTAGATTTCGGGAGAAAAACAACTACTTTCCTGGCTAATATATGCCACGTAGAACATTGAATTACATCTTCCCGAAATCTATGCATCGACTCGTATAAACGAATACTGATAGGTACAAGTGATTCTTTCCTGAATGCTCATTGATTTTGATTTAGCCAAGCCACGCTAGACACCTACAGACCGGGTTCGAGCTCTTTAACTCTCATCAGTGTAGGGCAGTCTCCAGCCAGCAGTTCTAAGACCGCCGACTAAGCGTAGCTTAGCCAAACAAAACTCAAGTAGGCATTATATTCCCCCAGTGGCGTCTTCAATAGACGATATGAAAGCAACGCCATCTGAGTAGAAAAGAAGGAAATGAACTCTCCAAAACTGAAATTCCCATACGGGAGTGACTGGTTGCCTGACTGGTTGCCCGACTGGCGTTATTTCAACTACGAAATTGCCACAATGCTCGACTAACAACACGGGATCTTGCTGGTACATCCCGCTAAGGTCCTACAAATGTCCCAATGTTTCAGACTTAGGTACGATATCCCAGAGATGTTTCTCTAGGGACATCCATCACATGTTTTCATTGGATGTTCTAGAAACATCCCATTCGATCTTTTTCTATAAACAATATCATGGTTCCATATTTGCTAATGATGATTGACATGATTGAACAGTTCAAACAATTGTGACATTTGAAACATTGAAAAGTTGGTAAAAAATGGAAATCGAAACTGTATTCGTACTCATATAACTTATACCTATACCAACGCCGGCTAATCTCATCGATAACAAATTGAAATAATTATACTAAATATGCCTCAATAAGATTACGAAAGTACCTGCTTAACTTCATGAACATAAAACAGAAAACATCCTAAAAGTCTCTTTAAGATGTTCGAAAATATCGAGTACCATGAATGTATCTGGTACATTCCGTATCATCCCACAAACATTCTGATGGGATGTTGATAAAACATCGCAAATGCTGGCACGGGTGTTGCCAGCAACATCCCAAGAATGTCCCAAGGAAAATAGGGATTTTCCAGAGATGTTCCTATCATCCCATAAGGATGTTTCTACGATGTCTTACAGATGTAATTGTGTTATTAGGGTAAGTGGAATGAAATGTTGAATAAATACAAAGAGCTTAAAGTCACATGCACACAATGTTCATATAATGCCTACTCGAGTTTTGTTTGGCTAGGCTACGCTTATTCGGCGGTCTTAGGTAGGGTTGCCATCCGTCCAAATTTCCCCGGACATGTCCGGATTTTAGGGGCGTCCGGCTGGGTTTTTATCAGGTCCCACCACTGACTATGCTCGAAAATTGAATATTTATCGGTTTGGTATTATTTTTGTTTAGTTAGAAACTTTCGAGAATTTATTGTTTCTTTAAATTTTAGAACATGCATTTATATGATTTTATTATAGGTATATGAAATAGTATATATTGTTTAACGAGCACGAAATGATAGTCATTTCCCACGAGAATAAGCGAATGCTGCAATCATTCGAGTGGGAAATTAGCATTCCGTGCGAGTTATGGTGAATTCATGCACGACGTAACTTAGTCCTAACTTAATTTAACCCTAACTTTGAAAAGTTGAAATTCGAATAATCGATGATAACGTTCATGCACGCAACTTAAGGATTTAAGTATAACTTAAGAAAGTCATAAGTTGGCCAACTTTCAACTTTTACACTATAATTTGCCTACGGTTGTAACAAATAACAGCGACATTTTTCATTTATTCGTCTTGTAGCCATCTGAATTTTACATTCCTTGGGCGATTAGATTTTTTTGAAGTTATAACACAATGGAGTCATTGTGTTATCAGATACGGAAATGAAATTGATGACAAACAAAGAACCTCATTGATCTATTGAACACAGTAAAACTAGGGATCGACCGATACCGATATCGGTTTCGGTATAGCGGCCATATCGGCGTGTTTGGCCGATATCGGTATCTGCCGATATGAAGAGGCAATATCGGCCTATATCGGTATCGGCTTAGTAATAATAAAATAAAATATAATAGTCTTCAAAATGGTGTAACTTTTTACCTGGAAGAAAAAAAAACACAAAAACAAACCCCCAAAAAAATACATTTTGTTTTAAATAATACATATTTACTCACAGTCGTGGAGAAGCATGAAACTCCAGTTTACCTAGCTCCAGCTGCACACTCTGGCCCAGTAGATATTGTATACTCTGGTCCAGTACTGAATGTATACTCTGCCCCAGTACAGAAGGTATATTCTGCCCCACTTGCACATGCTTGCTCCAGTACGTGCAGCCCAGTATGTGCACGCTGCCCCAGTCGTTCTTTCTGCCCCAGCTCACTTGTGGAGTGAATGAAGTGGAAATCCATTATTTATTTATTATGTTTATATGTTTATTCAATTTGGAATATATTTATCACATTAAAAAAAAAAAATTGTAACAAAAAAAAAAAAAAATTAAATATTAAAAAATTAACAGAAATCCTAAAAAAAATACTTACAGAGCGAATATTAATATTTGATATTGAGTTTCGGTAAATTATAATGTGATAAAATTACATTTTCAGCTCTTTCAGGCGTTAGTCGATTTCAAGCGCCCTCGTATACGTTTCCAGCTGAAGAAAATAGCTACTGGGTGGTGGTGCTAAATATATAATTGCACATTTATACAGTAGTGAAAGGTTATTTTTCTCTTCCTCCCACCACATCAAAAGATCTTCATTTTTTTAAATATTTGTTAGTTTTATATACATTTTATATTCTTCTTCAATATGGTTTTTTTTAGTAATTTAAAATTTACGCATAGAGTTTTCCTTTTTGTTTTACACCATTTTAAATATATTTTGCAAGGGAAAACAACACTTGAAATTTTTGGCCGATATATCGGTATCGGCCAATATCGGCCATGTCTATATCGGTATCGGCCGATATCGGTATCGGCCTCAAAAAATCATATCGGTCGATCCCTAAGTAAAACAGGAGCAATTTTGTGTTCTAGCCGTAGAAAAATATATTTTCGAAATCAGGTACAAATGATTCGAGTTTTTAAAATTCCGGCTGTCCGGATTTTGTCCTGATTTTAAAGTAGCCTTGTCCTGGTTTTCAAATTTTAGAGATGGTAGCCCTAGAAGATCGAGAATACTGAATGGAGACTGCCTTACAATGATGAGAGTCAAAGAGCTCGAAACTGGTCTGTAGGTGTCTAGCGTGGCCTGGATAAATCGAAATCAATAGGCATTCAGGAAAGAATCACTTGTATCAGTATTTGTTTATACGAGTCGATGCATCCCAGGTAGAACACTAATATTGGTCCAATATCGAGTCAATAAATGGTGAATGTTGGGAAAATATTAATTTTAATTATTGGGTCAATAAATCAATGTGAACATTCTGGAATCTTGGTGCTATGTTGAATTTCAATCTTGTTTCGATATGCTCTATCCAATATCGAGTTAATATTCGTATACAAGATTGGACAAATATATGATGCCAACTTATAGAAAACTGGTTTCTTATAATTTTCATATGTGAAATCGATATTGAATTCATATTCCCCTACTATAATGACTAAAATGAGGACGTGATTATTTTGCAATAATATCTTCATGTTGAATTATAATATTCAACCAATATTGAATTTCGTTTTTCAACAAAACTCGAAATCAAAATTCGAATTCGAAGCCATATTAGCCTCATTAAAAAATTGCGATATTTGTACAATATCAATTCCATTTTCGTTTCCTGTATCCCAGAATACTTAGTTTGCAAGTTGAACGAATGCGGTATTTGATGTCTCTCAGTAGTCGTTTGTTGGAGGCGTGCTAGTGGCGCCAGCTGTTATAACGTAGCTCAAATACTAAGAGAAATATCACGAATATCGATTCGATATTAGAAATCCAATGTCAGTGCAATATTGGTTCTGGCATATTTCATCAGTTATATCTATCTGAAATGGGTCGCATATTGATGAACTAATATTGGCTGAATAAAAATACAAAATATTGATACAATATGTTTTCCAAGATTGATTCGATATTGGGAATACAATATCAGCCCATCATGAAAATTGACATATTGTATTCGTTAATATTTCGCCAATATCAAATAAATATTGGCAAACTGATATCGGCTGGTCACAAAATTTCAATGTTATTACAACATTGGCACTGGATTGATTATTGAATATCGAAATGATATTGAATCACCAATATCAGTGCAATATTGCTGGACAACGAAGAGCAATATTCACCAACCATCATAAATCTGATATCAATGCAATATTTTTCTCCATGATTGATTCAATATTGGAAATACAATATTAGCCCAATCATGGAAATTAACATTGTGATCGTCAATATTTCACCAATATCGAATAGATATTGGTAAATAAATATCGGCTGGAAACAAAATTTCAATGTTATTACAACATTGCTGGACAATGAAATGCAATATTCACTAACCATTATAAATTGGATATTGAGTCAATATTTTTTTCCAAGATCGATTTGATATTGGAAATGCAATATCAGCCCATCATGAAAATTGACATATTGTGATCGTTATTATTCCTCCAATATCAAATAAATATTGACAAATTGATATCGGCTGATCACAAAATTTCAATGTTATTAAAATATTGGCAATGGATTGATGATCGAATATTGAAATGAAAAATTGGTTTGATATTGGTGCAATCTTGTAATTCCATATTCAATATTCGAATATTGGGCTAATATGAAACCAAGTTCTAGCCAATATGATGTTCTACCTGGGATAGATTTCGGGAGGATGTAATTCAATGTTCTGCGTGGCATTAGAAACAATATTCCCAGAATATTATGAGAATATGTCAAATAGAATGTCGTTTGCAGAATGAGAATATTCTATAATCATTCTGAGATCGTTCAATAACAATATTCTAAAATGAGTATATTTGAACGTTGTCAGAATATTCTTAGAATATTCTGTGCTGTCTGGGTAGGGCATAGTGTGTGCATGGGTTTTAGTGCTCTGCAGGACACTCCGTATACATTATCGATCACTCTGTAGGTGCAATTAGATCAGGACTCACGCGTCCTGAAACCCGAAAGCACACCCCAAACGTATCGTGCCGTCCATCCTTTTTACGGAAGGTGCATGCAATAAGTCGAGGGGCGAAACAAGCGACGTCCCGACGCTTGCGCCGCGACGCCAGTCCGATGAATGAAATCAGTTTCGTTTTACGCTCGGCCAACAAACACGTACGCTAGCAAAAAAACGTCAAAAAGTGAGCGGAATCGCGGATTTTGGCAGTGTGTTTCACGGGTTGAAACCGACGAAACGACGTCACTTGAAAGCAGCCAACAAATTGAATGATTGCGGCGTTTTTGTCCTTCTCGTTGGGTCAATAAAGATTCTTCTATGATTGGATTCGATTACCAGGTCTTTCAATCGAAAATAATTAAACAATTGTTGTTCCATCGAGGTTTGTCATTCACTATTTCACCTGACGAGATACCAGAAAACAATATCTGAGTGCGGGATTATTTTTGGAAATATTATGTTCGAATTGGCGTCGCCAAAAATATGCTCGCTCAATTACTTATTTTATTAATAAATTGTGACAGTCAATAGATGAGGGTGTGTCTTCTCAGCAAAATACGATGCTGACCTATTTATCAATATTGGAGCAGGGGTGAGTGTTAAGAAATATCCTGTCAAAGGTAAATTATTAGCATATTATATAGTTTGGTGCTGAATCATTACTATTCATGTTGAATCACCAACCATGAAGGTTGACATTAGGCATGTCCGAAGGTAATTGATGTGAATGAATAACATCGGTGACAATAACAATCATATTATAATTGAATTGTCCTCTTTTCAAATACACCTATGTATACCGAGTGTCCCAGTTTACTTGGAGATAAGAATTTGAAACTCTCAAGATTTGATATAAACATACAGAAGGACAGCTTCTTATTTGACCGCGAAAGCTACTGTACCCAGTGAAAAAAAAATTACACCAGTTCACACCAGCTAACACCCTTGGGTGTCCCCTGAGGTCCTGATCATTTAAGTGGGAATTAACTCTGATATTTCTAACACCATCATAGGGTGTCATTCGTTCTTACATACAGTCAAGAACTACACTAGAGTATCTAGAGCTAATTTGATCGATTCGTGTTATTCAACACCAGAGTGGTGACTGTACAATCATTTGGTGATTATTTTGACACTGTATCTGTTGCGTTTTTGCTTTTACTGATGATATTATGATAATATGTGAATATTTGTCGGATATTCTTCTGTTGTGAAAACACACTTATCGAGTGTTATCACGCTGAGAAGCAGTGTTTTCTTGTATGCATCTGAGTGTTGAATAACACGACTCTGATATACTGCTTACATTAGTATTCAGTGTATAAAACGATCCAATGTAGTGAGAATTGTGACTTACAAAACATCTCTGAGCTGATACTATTTGTAGGCTGTCGAGAAAGGTGCGTCGAAGGAGCGCTAGTGTCACCATCTATCAAGAAATTCACTAAATATTTTTCTGTGCACAAAATTTCTACTTTGATATTCAATTTTATGTTCAATCTGGTTCGATATAAGTACTCTATATCGCTTCGCAATATAAAAATCATCATATATAATTTATGAATCAGCTTAAAATTTATTTAATGCATTATTTTCACGAAATCATCCGTTCTTATTGTCACCTATCAATCTGGATACCAGAATTCTTGGATGATGATATACCCACACAATGTCCATCCATTCTTCAATGAGTTCAGGTCTTTCAGTGGGTAATTTCATAATCAGCAAACATTATTTATTCACATGGGACAATGCAAGACGATGATGCCCCAAATCTCATAATTCATACACGGTTCTGATTTGTTTGTGATTGGTGAGGGTGTAACTAGGTGATAATTTTATATAATAAGTGTATTTTTTGCGTTAACTTGGATGATACCACTATCGAAAGTGATTACTTTTCATCCTGTTGGTGTTTCTCTCGAATGGATATTTCAGAACTCCTCTAAATTACCACATCCGTGTAATTTTTCACTATGACTGTGTGAATTGACACTACTGTACACGGTATTATCAAATTTCTAATAACATTGGCATGAAATTGCTAATCAAGTGTTGATTCAATCGGAGTTATTTCTGAAATCCACTCGGTTGAAATTACACCCGGAAATTTTTCACTGTGATATCTTTCTTATGTTTTCTTATGATACTCTGCTCTGATGTTGATCCCTCACAGGTTTCGAATTCTACTCGTGATTAACTTTCCCAACGAACTATATCTTTTTTTATTTCGCAATAATTGTTCAACAGAATATTTGAAATGGTTTTAGAGAATGTTCTGCTGATTCCATCAGAAGACCCACAACTGCAACATTGATTCTCGGAATAATGGAGAAGGGAATTGATTTTAATTTCAGCTAAATTCTCCAAAACTTTATGTTGTGACTTACATTGTAGAAATGTTGTTTCGAATTTTTCAGACACTAATATTATAGTTGGTCTGAACCATACGCCATTTAGAAATAAAATGAGTAATGAAAAGTATATCGCCCTTTACCAGTCCAAGGAATTACCGCGAAATCGTAATACAGATCGTAATACAGCGAAATTTGGTATAATGGCCCATTTTTTACGCGCTCTTTATATTTAATTTCTTTCGGACTCATTGTAGGTAACTCTACAATTTTTTCACTATTCAATTGATTCATTATCGTAGTTTTATATATTGAGTTAGTTTCATCTTATTCCAATTCCAAATTTACATTCCGGATGATCGAGAAAAAAATTTGAAAAAAATGAAATATTGCAGTAAAAGCTGCAGAATTTTGTGCAACCTCATTGATTTTGACGACAATAATTCAAAATTGCGCTTCAACGTAATTAATCATTTTTATTGAATCTTACAACAGCTGACTGAAATATTCAAATCACGAAATTTGATCATATTTGATGTACAGGGTGATTCACCATAAATGTCCCCCCCCTCTAGCTCGGTTATTTTTAAACCGATTTCAAAATTTGAAATATCATCTTGAATGATTTTCGATAAAGTTTTTTTCCGCTACATCAGAAAATACAGGGTGCTCGGAACAAACGATCTACAGGGTACAATTTGATTTTTTTATATGGAACACCCTATTTTTCATTGTATTTTTAGATTCTCCCTGAAGAGCTGATTTGATCGATGTATCACACTTGGGGTCTAGTGGGAATGATTACAGAGATATAGGGTGTTCAAAATCGAGATTGTTCAACTCTAGGATTTTTTTGAGACGAAACTATTCATCATCGGTCAAAACGGCTGTCATGTCCATGTCTTAACTTTTGATTTACTATCTACTGACATTTAATAATTGGAACAGATACAGGGTGATCAGAATTCTGAATCTTCAACCACCCTGTAAATGTTCCAATTAAATGTCAGTAGACAGTAAAGCAAAAGTTAAGATGGAAACATAGAAGCCGTTTCGACCAATAATGAATAGTTTCGAGAAAAAAAAACATAAACTTGAAAAATCTCGATTTTGAACACCCTATATCTCTGTAATCATTCCCGCTAGACCCCCAGTGTGATACATTGATGAAATCAGCTCTTCAGGAAGAATCTAAAAATACAATGAAATACAGGGTGTTCCATTTGAAAAAATCGAGTAGTACTCTGTAGATTATTTGTTCCGAGCACCCTGTATTTTCTGATGCAACGAGAAAAAAAATCAGAAAAATCATTTTAGATCATTTTTGAAATTTTTAAATCGGCTCAGAAATAAGTGAGCTAGAGGAGGGGACATTTATGGTGAATCACCCTGTACATGAATAGCCGACGTTTTCATCGTGAAACAGCAGTTTATACCATTTGAATCTGATAAAAGATCATAGTCAGAAGATAGTATTGGAAAAACAATAATATATTGCCCCTGAAAAATGTCTTTTCACTAACAGGTGACATTTGATTTGAAAAATATGACGGTGTTCCATCACCACTTTGAAAGTTATCAACAAATTGTATAAGAAGTCGAATATAAAATTCAAATTCCATTCCTAAACAAAATAAAAATTTATTTGCGAAGAAAAATGAACAAAATAATTGTTTTTTTCTTTGAAATGAAAATTGCCCTCAAACTGTTCTCAAGAGTTTTAAATCAGCATTTTATAAGTGAAATTTTGCATCTCAAATAACGTTATTAGGGTAAAGGGAATATGATGTCTTCTGAAGCTTTTGGTGGAAGTTTGAGGATGTCCATATATAGGTACGCATATAGAATTGTACACAGCCCAAACTGTCCTCAAAGTCTTCTGATTTAGGACATTATAAGTGGAAATTTGTAGCCTAATAACGATATTCTATTACTATAACCAATCCTCAAAGAAGGAAACAAGAGCCTGTCCAACAACTATTAAGATCAGGAATCATTAATAATAAACAATATGGCTTTCGCCACCGAAGATCAACTGGAGATTTACTTGCCTACGTCACCAATATATGGCAAGCTCCATTAGAAAAACATGAGGAATATCACGTTGTAACGTTGGCACCAAGGACTGTTCCACAAATTACCATGATACGGCTTACCACCTCAGCTATGCCATCTGTCTATCGTGTATCGTTCCCGGCAGATCGTTCCATGTGGTGGTGGACGAAGTATCGTCTGATACCATAGCCATCGATTCCGGCGTACCACAAGGATCAATCTTGGCACCAACATTGTTTCGACTTCATATCAACGATCTATTGGGAGCAACACTTGCCCTATCCACAGCTTTGCAGACGATAGTAATCTCCATACTGCGCTTCCTTTTGGAATCCCCATCTCTTCCCACAAAACTAAGAACCTACGACGAAGGCAGGCCAACGCTGTCAATGAAGATCTTGCGGGAATTACAGCATGGGGAACCAACAACCTAGTTGAATTCAACGCAAACAAAACTCAAGCCTGTATTTTTTTCTAGAAAGGTGGAACTCAGTACGCCCGATATAACAATAGAGTCTGGTATACCAACATTCCCCCCAAGACTATATCTAAATCTATGCTCGGTATTACCATCAACAATACTCTCTCATGGGAACATCATGTAAAATCCATCGCAAAAGCTGCTTCACAAAAACTCGAAGCTCAGATACGGCCAGTTTCAGATCACTGTTCTCATGTTTGGGGCTCAACACCCAAACATAAACTGATGCTCTTAGATTCCATCCAGAGAAGAGCCATTCGCCTGGTGGGTGATGCCACACTCAGCCAGTCTTTGATCCCATTAGAACATAGAAAAAGTCGGCGACCTTCCACTTTCATATTGATACTTCCACGGGAAATGTTCCCCAGAAATCCCTGCTATAGTTTCATCACTAGCAATACCAGTCAGACGAACTCGACAGGCCCAGTCAGCACATCCCTTCGTCGTTAACCTTGAAATATGTCGAACAACACTCTACCAAAACTCGTTCGTCTATAGAACGGCAAAGCTTTGGAATTCTTAGCCAATGAAAGTATTCCCAAGAACCTATAACCTCCAAAAGTTAAAAATAACTAACACCTACCTCCTCTCCCTAGGTACGAGCGATGTTCCACGAACATTTATAGGAATTTTCTTTCGTGCGCTCCAAGAGATAAAAAAAATGAATTAGTTCAGATCGTTAAACAAGAACTCCTGAACTCTTCTTATAGGTTCAATTTTTTTTCTGAAGACGTGAAGCGTCTGAATCATCTTCCAGAAATATTGGAGATATACAGGGTGTTAGTGAATAAGTGCGACAAAGTTCTAGGGTTGATTCCTTGTGATATTTTAGGAAATATAAAGTTCATGTAAACATGTTCATGTTCATGTAAACATAATTAACAGTATGTTGAAGATGGAAGTATTAATTGTTTTTATTTATCGCCCCCCCCCTGTATAAGCTTACATGATGCCAAAATTCAGTACGGAGATTGATAGACAAAGTACCAAAATTTCAAAATGATTCTTATTGACGTTCCTCAAAAACTAAGTAAGATACAAAAGTAACACAAGGGATAAGAAAGTTGTTATTTCAATTATTCAATCAAATAAAAATAAACCCTGTGGCGTACAGTGATATTCACCATAAATATCGACTGGAAATATTATTTTGAATCTAATTACACCAAAAGGTGCTCAAAAAACCAGCAAGTTTCGTTGAAATTGATGAAAAGACATTTGAGTAATTAATGGAAGAACAATTTTTCTCGGAAATATCTCGAAAACGAAGCAAGTTGGGACACATGACACATGTTTATATAAACTTTATTTCCTAAAATATTAAGAAGAATAACCCCCTGAAGTTTGTTACACTTATTCACTGTATTTCTGTAACATATAATTTTTTTTCAATTCGGGTTGTTTTGCTATTTAAAAATTCACATCAAGAATTCTTGTCAACAATTTATCATGGGTGAGGTTGGCTTAAAAAAAGGGCTTTTATTTCCAACAGGTTTTACACCCAATAACAGGAAATGCTACAGATAAATATCAGCTTCCGATTATTAATTACATTTTTCTACAAACGTCAAAAAATGACAAGGTTCGCGTATTGATAACAAATTGCGAAGTGACACTTTTTTTCAGTTTCCTACGTTACCATGATATCTTGCACAAAACAATGCGCGAAGTAAAACAGTGCGCGAAGTACCTACTTCGCGCATTGTTATGTAAAATATATGAAATATTTATATTTCAACTTCATGGTCCTCAATCGAGCAAACATCCACGAAATCATTAATTTCTGAATTTTCAACAATAACTTTGTTTTATCTCTTGGAGCGCACGAAAGGAAATTCCTATTATGTTCGTGGAACATCGTGCGTACCTAGGGAGGATAGGGGGGCACAGGTAGAACATCATATTGGCTAGAACTTGGTTTCACATCAGCCCAATATTCGAATATTGAATATGGAATTACTAGATTGTCCCACCATATCATACCAATTTTTCATTTCAATATTCGATCATCAATCCAGTGCGAATGTTGAGATGACATTAAAATTTTGTGACCAGCGGATATCAATTTGCCAATATCTATTTGATATTGGTGACATATTAACGATTACAATATGTCAATTTTCATGATGGGCTGATATTTGTATTTCCAATATCAAATCAATCTTGGAAAGAAACATTGCATCAATATCCGATTTATGTTGGTTAGTGAATATTGTATTTCATTGACCAGCAACATTGCAATGATATTGGCTCTTTAATATCTTTTCGAGACCTTTGAGCCAGTTCAATACTAATTTTTATATCAAGCGCTAAGCATATTTTTTCTTTAGAACTATATTTTTTGACGTTTGTAGAAAAAATGTAGTTTGCAACTCGAGCGCGAAATACTTTGGTGATCGAGATCTGATTTTTTTAACGAGGCGTAGCCGAGTTAAAAAAATATTCGAGAGTAGCATTTCGCGCTCTAGATACAAAAATAACTATTTTTACAGAATAATATGAATAACATGAGACAAAGACGAGGATTATATGGATTATATTATCTAAGAAAAGCAGGACACTAACCATAACAGAAGAATGACCAAAACAAGATGTAAAACTATAACTAGTACATATAATCTTACAATTTATTAATCACATCTCTCAATGAGTCATGATTTCAAGATATCATGATGGTAGCATTTTTGTCACAGGCAAACTGAGATATCGTGAGAAATATTTCGAATAATTTGAAGGTTTGCCTGGAATTTTTGTGAATAATTGATAAGATTTCAATAGCCGTACCCGAGCATTCGCTTTCGGCATGGCCAGGTGCACCGGAAGTATCAATGATTCTTGCGATATTGCCTGATTTTCAATGAATATCAGTTGAAATAGTTAGGTGAGAGCGTAAAATGAAAAAAAAATCGTAGAAATCCTGAAGGAAATTAAAGAATGAGGGGTTGCTGTGAACGTGGAACCCTTGAGGAAGCAGAAGAAGATGGGGCACAATATATCAAATCTCTCATCATTCGTTTATGGAGAAAACTCATTTAAATAGATGTTTTTCTCGTTTTTCAGGATTTGATTTCCAACTGGTACCGACCATGGATTCATGGCATGAGCCTGATTCAATAGCTCGGATAACCATGCCAATATGGCGGTGTTGATGCGTCGTCTATTCGTAGACGCCCAAGTGAGTATAGTATAAATAGTAATTTATTATACAAGGGAAAAAAGTAGTAGATTTTATAGCTCCAGGTTGTGTTGTCTCCCGACGCGTAGCGGAGGGAGACAAAAAACCGTGAGCTAAAATCTAATATTTTTCCCGTGTATAATACACTATTTTTTTCTGTGACAGAAGAAAGGACGAATCAATATTGAGAAGATATAATATTATTTTTAAATCTGAAAATTATCGACGTGAAATTTTAAGTTTTTAACAGTAGTGACACTTGCGTTGTAGGCATCTTTATCATTGTTTTGAAATAATCAAAATATCTGATGTCATTTCTGTCAGTCTAATTCTGTGATTTGATTTCAAAAAATTTAGTGGTTGTTTAGTAATATCCGTAACCGCTAAGTCGAATGGAAGGATAAAGGACTTGCAGTTCCTTCTCGGAGACGGTATTATTGAGTCATTTTTCGGAAGTATAGCACAACAAAAGCCCTCAACAGTGTATATATATGTGATATATATCCGGGAAAAAAGTACTCACTTTTTTCCCACGGGAAAAAAGTAATTTATGAAAAGTGACTTTTTATAACCTGCCAACAGAGATGAAATGCCAAATTTTTTTCCCGTCACAGAAAAATAGTATATTGTAATTAAGAGAACAAACTCGAAGTCTCGCTCCAAGTAAATTTCAATAAAATGATACTTGCTACATGTTTCGACTCCTAGGAGTTATCATCAGGCTAAAATACAAAAAACTTAAATAATAAAAGAAGTTCCATCACTATTGGAAAATGGGTAACATACGTTGCTAGGTAGGAGGAGAAAAGAAACTATTAAATTGATTGATTTCTCCTCCTCGTCCTCCGTCCTCGAGATACAGGATGGTAAAATAAAAAATCAACTACCTATTACACCCCAAAAAATAATTTTGTAAATCCATTTTGTCTCTGCTATTCCACAGACCAAATTACATTCACAAAGATAATAGCAAAGATGTATTTTTTATTCAAAATAATTCAAATATTCTGGTGCGGTATCGAACACTTGAAATCGAAATATCTCGAAATCGGCTTATTTTAGCAAATTTCCACAAGAGTGCCTTTTTTGCTTGGAAATTATTAAAAAAAATTTTCATCAACAAATAATGTCAGTTTGTATATGGTATTTTGTTTATGGTATCATATTGGCAGGCCCCATAACCCCATGATATTTGTCGGTTTATTTCTCTGGACACCCTATATATCTCTTCAGGTAAAGCTTCGCAGAATGGTAGAAGAAAACTCGTCAGACTTGACGTCTCGGATAGAATCCGATTACCCCCCTACCACGATCGCCCAAATATCCAGTCCCATCCGCTCGACCCACGACCTCAAACCCACAGAACCCACCACCAAAACCCCTTCGACCACCCAACAAGAAATCACCATCACCTTCATCGACGATGCGAAGCTCAGGAACACCGACGCAGACAGCAGAGACCTGAACGCCAACAAGTCTTCTCCCAACGACGCCAAAAGGACCAAATCCTTGTCCATGGAGGTGATCGAAGAGCCCAGCAAGAAGGTTTGGCATTTTGGGAAGCATTAGCTAGGGAGCTGGCTGTCAAAATTTTTATCTACTTACTCACTGAATCGAAAGTAGGAGTTTGCTCCCTCATTTAATTTATTTTTATCGCTTGGACTGCTTGGAGCGCACGAAAGGGAAACCCTATAATGTTCAAAGAACATCGTGCGTTCCTAGGAAGGATAGGGACAGGAGGTAGGTATTGGAATTTTTCTTGAACTTTTGGAGATTATATGATGTTGGGAATACTTCCACAGACAATGAATTCCAGAGCCTAGCCTAGCACAAGGATCAATTTTGGCACCAACATTATTCCTTCTTCATATCAATGATCTGTTGGAAGTAACAACTTGCCCCATCCACAGCTTTGCAGATGATAGTACCCTCCATACTGCGTTCTCTTGGGAAGACCACTGAGGGAAGAAATCCGTGCAAAACCTCTTCCAATCGACGAATTATGATTTACGTTTGATGTACAATCAATATTATGAGTTGAAGTTTAAGGGAATCGAATCTATATCGTTTTGAAATCAGCATATTTCATTCGATATTTCGAAAAGCCGAATATGATGGTGGAGCCGTGACGTATTAGTCCCGAACTGTAGCTATCTCTCTCTGATACCTCGTCATTCTACAGTGTTGCGGTGTGATTGGTGAGTTCAAGGATAATAGGCGTGTTGGGACTAAGACGTCGCACCAGTCACACCAACGAATTGACAACATTTCAAATGGCGCAGGAATTGTGTGTTTTGGAATGGACATATTCGAATTTATTTTTTTCATCGTCTTAGCATAAAGGAAAAAAATTAAAATTAATTCACTAGTAGTTTTTCAGTATAGAGTTCACGATAATGCCGTTTCAAAAAATCAGTGGTCTCCCCCATTCCCATTTCTTCCCAGGAAACTAAGAACTCACGGCGAAGACAGGTTAATGCTTTCAATGAAGACCTTGCTGAAATCACAGCCTGGGGAACCAACAACCTAGTTGAATTCAACGCCACCAAAACTCAAGCCTGTATTTTCTCTAGAAAGGCGGAACACAGTATGCCCGATATTGTAATGTCTGGCACCACTATCCCCACCAAGCCCACCATATCTATGCTCGGTATTTCCATCAGTAACACTCTTTCATGGGATAATCATGTCAGATCCATCTCAAAAGCTGCTTCATAACTCGGATTCTTGTTCCGTGCAAAAAGCTAGGTACTTTACACATCAACAGCTTCTCATGATCTAGAAAGCACAGATACGGCCTGTTCTAGAATACTGTTCGCACATATGGGGTTCAGCACCAAAACATACGCTGATGCTCTTAGATTCCATCCAGAGAAGAGCCATCCGCCTGGTGGGTGACGCCACACTCACTCACTCTTTGACATCATTGGAACACCGTAGAAAGGTCGGCGACCTTTCACTTTTCTATCGATTCTTCCACGGGGAATGTTCTTCGGAAATCTCTGCTATCATCCCTTCACTAGCAATGTCAGTCAGACGAACTAGACGAGCCCAGTCAGCACATCCTTTCGTTGTCAACCTCGAAAGATGTCGAACAGCACTTTATCAAAACCCCTTCATCCATAGAATGGCTAGGCTCTGGAATTCATTGCCTGAGGAAGTCCCAACAACATATAATCTCCAGAAGTTCAAAAAAAATTCCAATACCTACCTCCTGTCCCATCATCATCCATTTCCTTTCGTGCGCTCCAAGCGATAAAAAAAAGGTGGAATGAATTGGATTCAGTTTGAATTCTTTGGCATTATATCTCCGTCCCGTGATGATGCATAGCCCTGTATGTCTGCCTCTTCAATTTCTATCGTTTTCAGGATGATTGATTGTCTTTATTACCCAAAGGAACATTATTGTTCATAATAGGGATAAATACAACAAAACATACATATAACGTCAGCTCCAAAGGCAGACATGTGCAAATGATTTATTATTACCCCCCTCTTTAAAAAAAAATTTAAAGCACTGTAACGCAGAAACGCAGCAACGTAAGACCTAGATTGACTGAATCAAATCGATTCGTATTGATCTCAACTTCAATCCATATCGATGTAGAACGTGTGCAAATCATACCATAATGGCAGCCATCTTCCTAACTACACGTAGTGAATGTCAATTCAAGGTAGTGTTCATTACCCACAAAAAAGGATTGAGATATTTATGTGAGGCGAAATTTAATGATTTCTACATATCAATGTTTGTGGAACAGAGAAACATGACGTTTGTTTGTTTAATCCACAAAAAAAGGCAGAAATTGGCCAATAAGAATGTGAAACACCAATATAATGAAATTACACATACTGATAATATCAAATTCAACCACATTCAACCCTTGTTAAGAACTCCATTGTTTATAATGGATGTGATCAAGGGCATTTCACTAAATTGTAGTTTCAAAATAACTGAGAAAAAACTATTACTATTATACCGTTGACGAATTTCTAGCAATTTTCTGATATGTATATTCTAACTGACTTCATTGATGCCCCACAAGTATGCTCTGCCTTCACATATTCCATGCTTTGAAATTATTCTCTTGTGTTTGTATCTTTTTAGTTTATTTTTTGTAATGTTGGATTTATAAGCGTATAAGTACTTGTAGATTCATTTAGCTTATTTATTCTCGTCTTTATATTCGTCGATACTTTTTCATATCTTATATTTTGATCGTTTTGAGCTTTGTTGGTAAAGTTACCAGCTTGGTTTGGTACCGAAATTTGTGGCGTACCAGGCTAAAATAGTATGATAACCAAGACAGTGTGAACACTTTGGTCTACTTTTGTATATCCTTGACTTGAGAGTGCAAGTGGCAATAACTTGGTAGACTTCAATGCAAACAAAACACAAGCATGCCTTTTCTCTAGAAAAGCTGATCTCACTGTGCCCAACATAAGTTTGTCAGGAGTAACCATACCTTTGAAGACATCCATTTCGATGCTTGGTATTACTATCAGCAATAACCTTTCTTGAGAAAATCACGTGAGATCAATTGCTAAAAGTGCATCTCAAAAACTTGGTTTTCTGTTTCGGGTCAAGAGCTATTTCACTTTCAGTCAGCTGCTTATGATCTATAAGGCACAGATCCGACCTGTCCTGGAATACTGTTCCCATATTTGAAGTGTAGCACTCAAACATACCTTGAAACTGTTGGATTCTGTCCAAAAAATGGCAATTCGTGACGTGGGTGATGCCTCGCTCACAAACTCACTCATTTCTCTGGAACACCGTATGAAAGTTGGCGATCTGGCTCTATTTCAAAGATATTTTCATGGACGATGTCCTTCTGAAATATCAACAATTGTTCCTCCCTTGGCAGTCCCCGCGAGATTAACCCGTCGAGTTGAGGCTTCGCACCCCTTCGTGGCCACTTCGGAGACCTGCAGAACATCTCTTTCCAAAGACTCGTTCATCCAACGAACAGCAAGGCTCTGGAACACATTGCCAAGGGAAGTGTTCCCCGAGGCATATAACCTCCAGAAATTTGAGAAGAACACCAAGAACATTACAGGATATCCCTTTTCGTGGGAACCAGAACATGAAAAAAAAACGTATTCGTACTTCATATCTTACATTTTGATCGTTTTGAGCTTTGTTACCAGAATCTTATTCATAAACAATAAAGCAAGCTCCAACTTTGATTTTTAAGGAGCTGAGGAAGACCAAGTCGAACTCCGTGCGGAGCGAAGATTCGGAAGTGGATAAAGAGAGGGCTGTGGACGCTGCTAAAGAGATCGAGGTGGCGCTGGACGCGAGTCTAGGAGGATTGAAAGACAGTCGGTCATCGCTGGAAACGCGATCCGATTCGCCCAAGCCAGGATGTAGCAGCCAGCCTGATAATATAGGTGAGTTTATTTATATGTCGGCGTCAATTAGTGAAATCCGTCATTCCCTGGAATGCCTAGTCATTTCACGTATTGTCAGCAAACAGCGAACAACGTACTGGTACTGGTACTGGTACTGGTACTGGTACTGGTACTGGTACGGGTGGGGGACGTTCGCACGTCAGCAACTAGTCCCTAATGGGACCTTTTTGCAAGCCCCAAGGTGTTCTCAATGACTGATGTGGTTCGCTTAAGAGAGCTGGCTAACATCCTTTTCAGGCAACGCCCATCAGCTCTCTTTCAGAGTTTTCGGCTGTGTTTTGTAGGCTAGTAATGTACTCACTACCATATGCGCAGACTAGAGTAAGAAAAGTTTTAGAATCGAATTGCCCACACAAAAAAGCAAAGATTTTTGAAATCCATCAAGGGCTAACAAAATTCTGTTGAATATTAATGGTGCGCCACCCGGTATACCCTCTTTACAAATTTCAATTAAGCTCTAGTTACTGTCAAGTGAAGCCCTAAATACCTCCACAAAGTTCAAGAATAACGGAGATATTGATTTTTTTCAAAATTTATAACTTCACTTTCAAAGCCTATAACTCCTTAGGGAAGCAACTTGGTATAGAGGTAAGTTACATTAAATTGCCATATTTTGGGACCCCCTACATGCCCCTGCTCTATGTCGGTTCCTATGTGAATCACCCTGTATATAAAATCGATAGAATTATTTGACAAGAACAATTGGATAGTTACTGTTTAAATGTAAAAACTTCACCAACGATAAGATTTCCACAAAATGAACAGTTCATTGTACCAGTATCACCGGACGAAGCTACTGTGTTAGCGAAACATGTGTGTTTGAGAATTTCGTGGAAATCTTATCGTTTGTGGAGTTTTTACATTTGCCATGGATTTCCATCAAGTAATGGCAGTCAATTAAAAAAAAAACAAAAAAAAGTTACTGTTTGTGACTTTCTTTGGTCTAATACCAACAGAAATTCGCGAATAAATACGATTTATCATGAATAAATAGTTTCATTGTGTACCAACCAGCGCATAGTTCGTCAGGTTATTTGATTGCCCAATTGATTTTTCTCATTGTACATCTGACATTTACTTAGCCACCTGCGGACGATCACTCCGACCTACACAACTTTAAGCTTGCTTCATTTATGAATTCCCTGTACACTTTCTCAAACTTTTGTTGATGTCTTCACGTTGTTCCCATCTATTCTACAAATGGTAACTGATAATCTCATTGTTATATCCACTTTTTCAGGAAAATATCCTAACCTATGAGTTCTTTCACGTAATAACAATGCTCAGTATAAAACTCCATCTGAGCCTCATGGATATACCTATTCGAGTGCATATATCAAAATGATCACTGTCCCAGTTTGAACTGACCTTCTACTTCCTAAGTGCATTTATTCCCGTGATAATGAATTTCGTCGTGGCACCGCATCAATTTTTGATCCGGCACCCCCACGTCGTATATGGCATTACAATCCAGGAGATTGGGACGGTCTCCGCATGTTTTTCCCCGAGTTTCCTTGGCATAGAGTATTCTCTGACTCTGGGGACCCTTCACAGTGTGCTGCAGAAATATCCGAGATCATCATGCTCGGAATGGACACATACAATCTCATACACCTCATTCTTCGAAAAGATCATCACCATCAACCCTGGTTCAACAAAAACTGTTCTAGAACTGTTGCCTTGAAACAAACAGCCTACCATCGCTGGTGCAAAAACCCCAACCTCGCGACTAGAGCAGAATACGTTGATGCCAGAAATAACTGCAGCCAAACAATAGATGCTTCGAAAGAAACATACAATGCCAAGATAAGATCGAAACTCATAGATTATCCCAATGGCTCCCGTTCGTTTTGGTCCCTTGCTAAAGCGGTCGGAAGACATTTCACTAATAGTTCATTTCCACCACTGTCCAAATCCGACGGCACATTAGCAACAACATCGCAGGGGGAAGCAAATATTTTTGCAGAGATTTTCGCAGCAAACTCTACTTTAGATTCCCAAGGAAAAGTGCCGCGAGACATTCCACCCGTTGAGAGTCGAATGCCCGAAATCGTCTTCCGTCAACGCACTATCAGACGAATTTTGCTTGGTCTCAAAACAAATAAGGCTAACGGTCCTGATGGAATTCCACCTATTATCCTCAAAAAATGTGCACCAGAATTAACACCGATTCTCTGCAAGTTGTTTACCGTCTCGTACAGGTCGGGTATTTTTCCATCATGCTGGAAGACAGCTAGAGTCCAACCAATCCCCAAAAAAGGGAACAAGAACCTGCCCAACAACTACAGGCCCATTGCCCTGTAATCAGTAATCTCCAAAGTGATGGAGAAAGCCATCAACATTGAGCTCATCAAATATCTGGAGAGCTCGGGAATCATCAATGATAGACAATACGGCTTTCGCCACCGAAGATCTACTGGAGATCTACTTGCCTACGTCACCCATTTATGGCAAGCTTCATTAGAGAAACACGGGGAATCTCTAGCTGTCGCGTTGGACATATCGAAAGCATTTGACCGTGTTTAGCACGAAGGACTCCTCCACAAACTACCATCATACGGCTTACCACCTCAGCTATGCCATCTCTTATCGAGTTTTCTTTCAGGCAGATCGCTTCATGTGGTGGTAGACGGTGTATCGTCTGATACAATTAGCATCAATTCCGGCGTTCCACAAGGATCAATTTCGGCACCAACATTATTCCTTCTTCATATCAATGATCTGTTGGGAGTAACAACTTGCCCCATCCACAGCTTTGCAGATGATAGTACCCTCCATACTGCGTTCTCTTCCAGAATTCCCATTTCTTCCCAGGAAACTAAGAACTCACTGAAGACCTTGCTGAAATCACAGCCTGGGGAACCAACAACCTAGTTGAATTCAACGCCACCAAAACTGAAGCCTGTATTTTCTCTAGAAAGGCGGAACTCATTCACCATCCCCACTAAGCCCACCATATCTATGCTCGGTATTTCCATCAGCAACACTCTTTCATGGGATAATCATGTCAGATCAATCGAAAAAGCTGCTTCACAAAAACTCGGATTCTTGTCCCGTGCGAAATGCTACGTACCGTACACCTCAACAGCTCCTCATGATCTACAAAGCGCAGATACGGCCTGTTCTAGAATACTGTTTCCACATATGGGGTTCAGCACCGAAACATACGCTGATGCTCTTAGATTCCATCCAGAGAAGAGCCATCCGCCTGGTGGGTGACGCCACACTCACTCTTTGACATCATTGGAACACCGTAGAAAGGTCGGCGACCTTTCACTTTTCTATCGATACTTCCACGGGAAATGTTCTTCGGAAATCTCTGCTATCATCCCTTCACGAGCAATACCAGTCAGACCAACTAGACAAGCCTAGTCAGCACATCCTTTTGTTGTCAACCTCGAAAGATGTCGAACAGCACTTTATCAAAACTCCTTCATCCATAGAACGGCTGGGCTCTGGAATTCATTGCCTGAGGAAGTATTCCCAACAACATATAATCTCCAGAAGTTCAAAAAAAATTCCAATACCTACCTCCTATCCCTATCCTCCCTAGGAACGCACGATGTTCTTTGAACATTATAGGGATTCCCTCTCGTGCGCTCCAAGCGATAGAAAAAAATCACAGGGTAATTTTCGACTCATCTCCGTTTCTTTGATAGACTCTTCATCGCCACCATCCCAAAGAAGCTCGGACGACAACCAGGATGATCTTTCAGCTCTGCTACCCTCCCCTTCTAACTATTCCAAGTCCCTGACGACCATCCGCAGGGTGAGGCAAGAAAACGAACGTCTGCAGGCAGAAGTGACGAGGCTGAAGCGACTGGTCGTCTCTGGTGCTACTTCTGTCCTGTCAGAGAAGAAGTCGGTCGGTGCTATCGATGGGGAACCGACTGAAGCTCAGGCACTAGAGATGGAGTTGCTGTTGGCCAAAGAAGCTCTAGCTAGTGAGTTGCAGAAAGTTTGCGGTTGAGTTGGAGCTAATTGACTCGTTGAATTTCAGCCCTCAAAGCAGACAAACGACGACTGAAAGCGGAAAAATTCGATCTTCTAAACCAAATGAAACAGTTGTATCTGACGCTGGAAGATAAGGAGAAGGAGCTGAGAGATTTCATCAGAAGCTATGGCCAGGTCAGTGTTTATACAATTCCATCAGGAGCTATAGCCAGGTCGGCTATCTATCTATACATATTAGACAGGTCTTTTGTTTATTATAATATTGTCGTATCTGTTTCAGCGGACGAGAGATAACGAGACGTCATTTCAGCAGCTGTCGACTGAACGGGAAGAGAGGGAAAGAGAGAGATGGAACCTTTTGAGACACGCCAGAGATGAAGCTGAAAGGAGTCTGTCATTGGCAGCTCAATTGAACGCGAAGGAAATTCAGCTGCAACAAGCTCAAGAGCAGCTACAAGAAGTAAGCGAGCGTCAAACCACTTCGAAATTTGAATTTAACAGTAGTGGAAATATTTTGATTTAGCTTCCTAATGAGGAGTGCGGTATAATCACAATAGTGAGGAGTATATACTATCAGTGTGATGAATTCGGTGCGTGAGGATTTACTGTAACGAATCCGATGATGAATCCTCCGAACCACCCACGATGACAGTTACTTGCTAATAGGCTTCCTGTATGAAAATATTCCAAGTGAATATTCAATTTGGACTCTCCGAAAATCCCTAACAGGCAACAGGTCCCTGCAGTCTATCTAATTTTCGTCGGCACCACGTTAGCGTAGCAACAGTTGAACTGAGTTCACAATCATCCCAGACTTGACATTTCAATGAGGATTTTGTTGCCTGGAAATTTTTCCGGCAGCTTTTTTGATTAAAATTTCCAAAAGGCATCGAAACTCATATCATTCATTTCAAGTTGACTTCGACAAAAATGCTCGATTTAATAAATACCTAAATCACACTATTGTTGTTAGTTCTCTCCGGTTTGACCGGAAGTGATTTTTTATTTCAAATAGCACTCTGTATATTTTTTGCAATTTCTGATTTCTACTTAAAATTACCGTTCCAACGATGTATCACACTATGTGTTTTAAATTTGATTTGATGGAAAAAATAACAATTGAAATTTCAAATTGAAGGAACTGCAGTAGGCTACGATATTTTTATAATCTTGATTTTGACTTCAATGATAATTTCAAATCATTAGAATTGTAGAAGATCAGGTAATTTTCAAATTTTCATCTTTTGAAATGGCTGAGATAATCTATTGGAACAGGTATACTGGGACACCCGGTATATTTTGTATATCAAAGTCATATAGACATTATACCTAAGAAAATTCTATATGACTCTGAACAACTCCGATTCTCTCAATTTTTTTGTATCTATTCAACAATGAGATTCTTAGCTATTGAGTAGAATATAAATTAACAATCACCCTGTACGTACGATAATGATCGTACAGGTGCGATCCATTATTTGACATTCAAAGAAAATCCAAAAAGGAGGTTTTTGATTGATCCTATGATGATGATTATCCAATGGATATAAAATTATTGTATGTATATAGGTATAGTATAGGTACATATAAAAAGGAACGTTCGGATGTGATGTACATCTACAAAAGTTCTGTAATGAAGGTTCCATCATACTCTCTTTTTCCATTTTGCGATTCGCATTTGTTTGTTCAAAGGGTGCAAAAGGATTGTACAGATGGGAACCTACAACTTTAATATTTGAAGTTTTCTCCACTTCGTATAGTATAGGTAGGGATCAAAATATAAAGAGACATCCTGTACAGGTGAGACCCCCGACTTTAAAGTCGGGATCCCGAGATTGAAGTCGGGGGTCTGACAGCGACTTCGTATGGACTTCTACCAGAGTTTAGACCTACGGTCTCGCAAATTTTTTCATGTCAGTTTTTACCTTGAATTCTCACGCACCAAGTTCATCAATCACGTATGATTCCAGGCCAGACGTCAGCTGGCCTCCAGCGGCTGCCTCTCCGACCAGGAATCGCTCGCCTCGCTGCCCCGCTGCCACGCGGGCGGCGCGCTGACCCCCAGCTCGGGCGGCCTGCTGGGCACGCCGTCTGCGCACGCGCTCGGGCAGCTGCCGGCCGGCGACCGCGGCAGCTGCAGCGCCGACTCGGGCGTGCGCGTCAGCTCGGACAGGGAGAGCGGGGGCGGCACTTCGGCGGCGGGCAACCTGTCGGACTCGACGACCGAGGGCGGGGGCGGGGGGCGGGAGGTGGACGCGGTGTCGATGGTGTCGTCGGTGGTGGGGACGCAGCAGCACGTCTACCAAAGTGAGTGTATTGAAGATAGTGAGGAAGTACACTGTGTCCCATTTTGGTTGAGACTGCACTGTATCTCAGCTATTATTGAAGATAGAGGCATGCGGTTTCCGCGACCCTGTATCACTTTTTTGTAAAACTTTCAAAGCCACAAACAAAAATATTCCAACTTTCGTTCCTGAAATACAGGGCGAAAACGGAAATGTTCACATTTGGAGATGTTATTATTTCTCACGCCCTGTATAAGATAGAAAAAAAAATAAAACTGCTTATGATAGATATTTTAACATGAAAGTCAGTGGCATATTCTGATTTTTTTAAAAGCAAAAGCAAAAAATGTTTTGTTTATTGAATCCATGGAAACTGTCACAAACACAGTCAATACAAATCGATAATGATGGCTGACGGTGAAAACACGGAATTTCAAAATTCAGAAAAGTATGATATTATAAAATGTTTTAACCTTTCTGACGAAAATGTCAAAGCAGCGATGCGGTTAAGAATTGGCATATTTTATTTTGTTACAAAATTCAAACAATGAATACGATCTTATTAGGTTTCCAGAAAGACGTCAGCCATCTCGGGCTACGGTATTCCGGTTCAAATCCAATCTTTTGAATTATGTAAAAATATTATTATAAGCAGTTTTCATTTTTTTCCATCTTATACGGGGCCTGAGAAATTATAACATCTCCAAAAGTGAACATTTTCGTTTTCGACCTGTATTTCAGGAACAAAAGTAGTTGGGATATTTCTGTTTGTGGCTTTGAAAGTTTTACAAAAAAGTGATACAGGGTCGCGAAAACCGCATGTCTCTATCTTCAATAATAGCTGAGATACAGTGCAGTCTCAATCAAAATGGGACACAGTGTACAGCAGAGTGATTCACCATAAATGTCTCCCCCTCTAGCTCATTTATCTTTTAACCGATTTGAAAATTTGAAAAATCATCTGAAATAATTTTTCAGAATTTTCTTTCCCGTTGCATCAGAAAATACAGGGTGCTCGGAACAAACGATCTACAGAGTACTACTTCATTTTTTCAAATGGAACACCTTGTATTCCATTGTACTTTTAGATTCTCCCTGAAGAACTGATTTCATCGATGTATCACACTTGGGGGTCTAGCGGGAATGATTACAGATATATAGGGTGTTCAAAATCGAGATTTTTCAACTTTAGAATTTTTTTGTGTCGAAACTATTCATTATTGGTCAAAACGGCTTCGATGTCCCTATCTCAGCTTTTGATTTACTATCTACTAAAATTTAATTGGAACATATACAGTGTGGTTCAAGATTCAGAATTCTGATCTCCCTGTATCTGTTCCAATTATTAAATGTCAGTAGAAAGTGAATCAAAAGTTAAGATACGGACATGAAAGCCGTTTTGACCTATAATGAATAGTTTCGTCACAGAAAAATCCTATAGTTGAAAAATCTCGATTTTGAACACCCTATTTCTCTGTAATCATTTTCGCTAGACCCCAAGTGTGATACATTGATGAAATCAGCTCTTCAGGGAGGATCTGAAAATACAATGAAAAATAGGGTGTTCCATTTGAAAAAATCGAATAGTACCCTGTAGATCGTTTGTTCCGAGCACCTTGTATTTTCTGAAGTAGCGGAAAAAAACTCTATCGAAAATTATTTTAGATGATATTTAAAATTTTGCAATCGGTTCAAAAATAACTGAGCTAGAGGGAGGGACATATATGGTGAATCACCCTGTACATATTTCCGCCAAACCATATCATACTAGCCCGACTAGCGTAATTTCAACTACGAAATCCACAATGCCCAAAGTGGAATGAATTGTTAAATAAAGACTAAAATCTGGAAGTCATTTTGACAAAAGATCATGAAATGAACGAAAATGGTAGATAACGAGAGGAAAACAACTACTTTCCTGGCTATATATGCCACACATAACATTGCATTACTGATGCAAGTGTTTCTTTACTAAATATTCCCGATATTTCCGTCCAACTGAAAAATTGCAAGAGTACAACCAGTTCCTAAACAAAAGCAAAAAGACCATACTTAGTAACTACAGACCAATCGCACTGCTATCGATTATCTCAAAGATCATGGAGGAAGCTATCAACATCGAGCTCATGGAATACCTGGAACATTCAGGTATTATCACCGATAGGCAATATGATGGCTTCCGTCATCAGAGATCAACTGGTGACCTGCTCGCTTACGTCTCACATATATGGCAGCAATCAATTGAAAAATATGGTGGAACCTTAGCCGTGGCACTTGATGTCTCCAAGGCATTCGATCGAGTCGGGCATCACGGACTCCTCGCCAAGCTTCCATCTTATGGCTTGCTTCCCCAGCTATGTTCTCTACTAGCTAGTTTTCTCTCAAACAGGTCTTTCCATGTAGTGGTAGACGGAGTTTCATCTAACTATCTTATCATAAATGCTGGTGTTTCGCAAGGATCAATTCTAGCACCAACACTATTTCTAATCCATATCAATGGTTTGTTGGAAGCAACTTCATGTCCAGTACACAGCTTCGCGGATGATAGTACCCTCCATACCGCCTTCTCTTCCAGGGTTCCAATACCAGCCAGGCAAATCAGAAACAAACGAGGAAGAAATGTATGGACTTGGCAACAATTCTGGAATGGAGATCCAATAACTTGGTAGATTTCAATGCAAACAACAGCATGTCGTTTCTCTAGAAAAGCCGATCCCACTGTGCCCAATAAAAGCTTGTCAGGAGTGACCATACCTTTGAAGACATTGATTTCGATGCATGGTATTACTATCAGCAATAACCTTTCTTGGAAAAATCAAGTATGAGATCAATTGCTGAAAATGCATTCCAAAAACTTGATTTTCTGTTTTGAGCCAGGAGCTATTTCACTTCCAGTCAGCTGCTTATGATCTATGAGGCACAGATCCGACCTGTCCTGGAATACTGTTCCCATAATTGGAGTGCAGCACCCAAATTTACCCTGAAATTGTTGGATTCTGTTCAAAAAAGGGAAATTCGTCTCGTGGGTGATGCCTTGCTCACAAACTCACTCACTTCTCTGAAACACCGTAGAAAAGCGATCAGGCTCTATTTCATAGATATTTTCATGGACGATGCTCTCCTGAAATGTCAAGAATTGTTCCTCCCTTGGCAGTCCCCGCGAGATTAACCCGTCGAGTTTAGGCTTCGCATCCCTTCGTGGTCACTTTGGAGACCTGCAGAACATCTCTATCCAAAAACTCGTTCATCCAACGAACAGCGAGGCTCTGGAACACATTGCCAAGGAAGGTGTTCCCCGAGACATATAAACTCCAGAAATTTAAGAAGAACACCTATTCCTACCTCATTTCCCTTGGTTCTCACGATGTTTTCTGAACATTACAGGATATCCTTTTTCGTGAGAACCAGAACATGAAAAAAATGCTGAGTGTATACAGGGTGTTTCATAGGTAAAGGGAAATATTTCAATGGTAGATAGGGGTCACCAAGGTGGTTCTGAAAATACCATATTTGATAGGTCTTAGAGTCTTCATAACGGAGATACAGGGCGATTTATCGATTTCGAATAAATATTCATTCGTCTATAAGTATTGAACTACCCAGTATATTTTTCTTAAATTTGGCATGGAGCTTATACTTGGGACGTTGAATTCATTCACCAATCGGGTGAAGTGAAAATCCAGGTTCGGCTTCAGGAAAAATTTACAATTATTCGAAATATTAAAATAACACACTGTATGTAATAATTGACAGAGTTCATCGAAGGAATCGTGAAGAGGTGGAAAAACTGAACTGGATTTGATGCTTTTTGTTTTCCCGCCACCAATTCTAATCGTAACAATCATAAACAGAAAGCTAAAAGTATGTCAATTTGAAGAGTATTGAAATTATGAAACTACTTTCAATTATGATTATTTGATATATTCTTGTTGAATGATCGTTCGAAAGAACTTACTCAGTCTCACAGTCTTTATAACAGAGATACAGGGTGAATTATCGGTTTCGAATAATTATTCACTCGTCCATATAAGTATTAGACTACCCATCGCAGTAATATTTTCTCAAATTTGATATTGAGCTTACTTGGGACGATGGATTCATTGACCTATCAGGCAGAATGGCAATACAGGTTCAGCTTCAGGAAAAGTCTCATAGTATTTATAACAGAGATACAGGGTGAATCATCGAATTATAATTATTTATGGTATTATTTCCATTCCGCCTGATAGGTTAATGAATCCATCGTTTCAAGTAAGCTACATAGGTACCTACCAAATTTGAGAAAATGTTACTGGGTAGTTTAAGACTTATGAAGACTGTGAGACTTAGTGAGTTCTTTCGAGCGAGTTTTTGACTGAAATATCAAATAATCATAATTGACACTGGTTTCATAATTCCAATACTCTTCAAATTGAAATACTTTCAACTTCCTGTTTATGATTGTTACGATGAGAATTGGTGGCGGGAAAACAGAAAGCATCATAAAAAATTCAGTTTTTCCTCCTCTTCACGATTCTTTTGATGTACTGTGTTGATTATTGAATACAGTGTGTTATTTTAATATTTCGAATAAATGTGAATTTTTCCTGAAGCCGAACCTGGATTTTCACTGCGCCCGATAGGTGAATAAATTTAACGTCCCAAGTATA
Source organism: Phaedon cochleariae (assembly GCA_918026855.4). Lineage (NCBI taxonomy): Eukaryota > Metazoa > Arthropoda > Insecta > Coleoptera > Chrysomelidae > Phaedon > Phaedon cochleariae. The sequence continues at coordinate 50,436,858 of OU896714.1, read as the reverse complement.
AGCTCCCCACCAAATTTGAGGAAAATATACTGGGTAGGTCAATACATATAGACGAATGAATATTTATTCGAAATCGATAAATCGCCCTGTATCTCCGTTATGAAGACTCTAAGACCTATCAAATATGTTATTTTCAGAACCACCTTGGTGACCCCTAGGTACCAATGAAATATTTCCCTTTACCTATGAAACACCCTGTATAATCAAGGGTTATGCCCAAATTGTTCAGGAACGCTTGAGACTTCCTACAGACCGGTTTCGAGCTTTGGCTCTTATCAGTGCAGGGGTGTCCCCAGATGGCATTGTAAATTTCAGTATTAGATTGTTTCTTTCCTCTGTCTAGGTTGATGGCGTTGTGTTCATTTCGCAGTGTCCGGACGCCTCGTGGGTATTACATGCTGAGATGTGTTCACGTTGGGTCAGGTTCGCACCAGATGGCGGTCATGAATGCCATCTGGGGACACCTCTGCACTGATGATATCCAAAGCTCGAAACCAGTCTGTTGATAGTCTCGAGCATTCCTGAACAACACAAAATTAAAAAAAAACACTTGCATCAGTATTCGTTTAGTACGAATTTCAGCATAGATTTTAAGAGGATGTAATTCAATGTTCTGCGTGGCATATTGCCACGGAAGTAGTTGTTTTTCTCTCGTCTACGATTTTATCAACATTTTGTGGAAATGACTTCGAGCTTTCACTCTTCATTCAAATCATACTCAGTGCATTGTCGTTCTGGATGACAACCTAGTTAGGTAGTTAGTAGGCAGGAGCTATAATATTGTCTGTTCATTGAAAAGACAAATGAAGAAAATATGTAGTTCAGAGACATCTACGTGAATTAAGTAAACTAAGTTATTCATTTTTTATTCATAACCGTAACATTTTTCATGGTCCTGTCAAGTTTGTAAATAAAAATCTGTCATGTTGAAACCCGAAAATGAAACATTATCACGAAAGATATTATCAAGTATGAAAATCATCTACCTATACTTGAATGGAAGCAGGAAGATGTTTAGGAAATGCTGTATTAGTATGATTTATGATGCAACTTGAATTTAAGTTGGAACTGTGAAAACTTCGGAAACTCAATAGTGCTATTACACTTTTTCGACATGCAAGCCAAGCAGAAAGGTAGGGGCTGCTTATTTCCTTCTATATTTTTGATAAGTTACTATATAATTCATGAAATTCCATTATTTGCAGTGAAAATATGTCTTTAGTGATGTAAAATTTCAGGTACCTACCTACAGCGAAGAGTAGTTACATTAATAGCTTTTCAGTTGAAAAACGAAAAACTATGAGTGATGTGGAAGTATCACATTAGAAATCATTATGTGAGTGATGTTCAGAAGGAATGTACCAGAAGGATGATGATGTTCGAGAACAGAATGGAAAATTTACCATCTGAAATAAATATATAGAAGCACTAAGGTTAGACTCAATCTGGTTATTTCATCAATGTCTTATGGATATTCTGCTCCAAACACAAAATATCATTATATTTTTTATAGATAGGTCCTTGAAAGTCGAGCTGCAAAAAATATCCAGTTCACAAGATTTTATGAAAAAACACACAAGAAAATGGGGCAGTGAATAAAATCAGAAACTATTCATCCTGTAGTTCGATGAGCTAAATCCATATAGTAAGAACAACGATTTGTTTGCTGGAAATAGCCAGTCCCCAGCATTTCATTCTAGGCTGCAAATTATACACACCCCAATGTATATTCAAATTATCTATTTTTCAAGCAATCAATTAGATGATGAGGAACATGTGATATTCCACTCCAGCACACTCAGGACCATTTTCGTAGTGAGCCACTCAGAATTTCACTAGAGTAAAATGATTTCAAGATTGTATAGGAATCATCCTCAGATATATGGTATTCTATTGTTCAGGGTTCTTTGTCAAGTTGCTGGGATATTTAGAATTTTTTATTGGAATATAACTTGTATGTATGAATGGCAATACAATTTTTTTAATAAATTGTACATAATTATGAAGAATTATTTCAATTTTTATTCTACTATATAGTTTGTTCTCTTCTGATACCCTGTTTATTGTTGTACAGATGTATTAGCAGGTAAGTTTGAAAACACTATATATATTGTACCAATATTGTATATATAGGTAAAGTATTTTTGAAGTGAAACAATGATTATTTTTTATTAAATCATCTTATTGAAGCTACGAACTTCACTAAATATGAGAAGATGTGTCTATTATTGCCACAAATGAATATTCAATACCAATACCTATCTTTTTAATTTATATTCAAGTCAACATTCTGAATGAACTTTATTATTATTTATTATCATTCTATAATATCTGTTCAAATGCCCGTTTCCTCCTCAGATGCTTCTTCATCCTTAGGTCGTGATCCTTAAGGCAGGAATTCCTCTTCAGCATCATATTCCAAACAACATTGATGAGTCTGAAAATATAAAAATATTGTCCCTAGTTTCAATGTCCTGTACCATTCTGAAATGAATTTAATGACTTTTGACTATGGAACAACTTTTAAAGGAACCAAAGTCAAGTTCTTGGTAAATTTCATACCGAAACTAATAATTAGTTAGTTAGTATAGGTACAAACTTGTTAAATACCATTTTATTTATATATTCCTACCTTGAACAAACTTGGAACCGTAAACTAATAATTAGTTAGTTAGTATAGGTACAAACTTGTTAAATACCATTTTATTTATATATTCCTACCTTGAACAAACTTGGAACCGTATACTCTCTTTCCAAAACCGTTTCCTATTCTTCATTGGCAAGAAACAGTTCCCTTAAAATGTTGGAAACATATAGTATCATGTTCGCTTACTTCAAAAACTCACATTCCTGAAATATAAATATCATTAAGTTTCAAATATTATGCGATTCAAGAAAAAAGGGTTCACCTTGATATCCAATGAATATGGCGTGAACCCATTGATGCCTCAGGATTTGCGGCTCAAAATCACAACAGTGGGGATTGGGGAAACCATGTCTTGATAATACAATAATTACACCTTCACCTCCTGGAGTGCGCAGTTTTCAGATGACATTGCAAAATAACGCAATCGCACTCACAAACCAATCAACAAACTTTGATGAAAAACCAATACTATAGAAGAAATGATTAGGTATAATTGTAATTTCCAAGAAAGGAAATCAAAGTTCAACACATCCACAAAGACGAAGTTATGAGTTAATGACAACTGTCAGAAAATAATTTTATGATTACATGAATCTTCTTCATCGTCTTCCTATCAAATATCACGTCAATGATAGAAAGCACGTCTGTGGTTGAGTACATATTGGAGAAAAATAGAAGAAGAGAATATCAACCTAATATGGTCTATTTTGACATAAACAAATGAGCTCTTTCCAATTTCTCTGCTTCAGCGCCACTTGACAGACAGACCAAGGTTGGTAGAACTGATGACTATTTTGTAGAGGAAGGTTGCCTCGATCGCACCCCGCGAGTAACATTGAGTAACTCATGACGTAATAGGCCCTTTCTTTTGCACGAAAAGTGTAGCACTCTCGTACACTTCGTGTATGATATGTACGCCGGCGATTGGCCGGCGCATGTATTATTGAGTTGACAGTTGTCAGTATTTTCGAATATTTGAACCATTTTGAACTTAAAAATGTAAAAATGATAATTTGTTCGGTCACTTCTTGTTAAAATTCGTACAAGTGTAATGAGACTAGTGAATTTAGTTTGTGTTTCCATTAATTTCCATAAGATGAGTCTATTCGTGAGAAATGGATTCAATTTTGTGGACGTAATTTTAATTCATTTAATACCAAAACTTGGCGAATATGTTCTGCCCATTTCGATGCCGAGGATTTTGAACGGCACAAGCAGAATTGGTAAATCACACACCAAAGAGAAGAAAACTCAAGGTAGGAATCCCATCAATAATACCAAATACAACAAGAGAAACACCATAAGTATGGAAGTTTGGAAAAATGATCAGAACCAGACCAGTTGTGAATGTTGAGATTCTTGCTGAACGGGTAAAATGGACATCAGAAGATATCACACGTGTTTTCAAGTTGAGATATTTGAGCAAGAGTACGTTACCCAACAAAGAGGAGCTATTATGTTTATTTGAGAGATTCCTTGAACTATCCTTTATTGCTTTATTATAGGTTCACTTATAATAGTAGTGTTATCTTTCATCAATTTTGTTCAGAATCATATTTTGTTATTTTCTTATGCTCAAATACTTCGATCAATTGCTCTGTTTTTGAATGCAATATAATCAAACAATGAAATACTATTTCCTCTTGTATTTTCTATCTAGGAAAGTTTGTTAATTTTTCACAATACAGTATATTGATAAAATAAGTGATCTGTTATTGTGTACGAATATTGGTCCACTGCTACTACTTCTGGATCATCAGTTGATTATTCTTATATTTTCTGTAGTTTCATGTTCACATTATCTGATTTGCAGGATATTTATAGGATGAGTAGGTTCATAATCAATGCATAAGTAATCACTTGCTCCATAATTATGCTCCATACCTCAAAACACACACACCTGATGGTAAATAGCCCCTGGAACAAAATTTCAGATAGGTATTCCTCTCTGTACTACTGATCCATCCAAAATTGCCTTCTCATTTCGAAGATTGGAGGTATTATACAGAAGTATATGTAAATATCCATATTTTATAATGGTACTTACTTATAATTATATACTATAAATTAATATAAATATGCTGAGCAGACCAAAAAGTTTGTATCATGTTTGTATACTCTATTTGGTAAACATTTCATGACATGTCGCTTTAAGGTTGACAACTTGTCGTCTTACTGCCTGTGACGTCACGAGTGACCGTTTCCCCCCTTGCCGCACTATCGATCGAGGCAACCTTCCTATACAAATTATAATCAGTTCTACCAACCTTGAGACAGACATATTTTGATTGAATGAACAGACAATATTATACCTCCTCGCACTAGGTCGCCTACTAGGTTTTCATTTAGATCGACAATGCTCAGTGATAGAGGACGATTCGATATACAATATTTGTTTATTTTGCAGCTTCGAATAAAGACTGCAGCCCAACGCTGTCACCACTGAATTGTAACACTTTCTCAAGATCAGCTGATCCAGTAAATTTATCAAGGTGAATATATAATATACAAGGTGCTATGGATTTCTCAAATTTGGTTCATCAATTTGATTGCTTGAGTGTATGATTTCGCTAGTATCAGACGCAATATGACACTTTCGGTTTGACCGAAAGTGCATCCATTTTTCTTATTTCAAATACGAAGTATATTTTTTTCTGGAAATTTCGATTCAGTATAACATGAGCTTCTCAACGATATATCACAATCATACTTTCAATTTAAAATCTAGTCATATAAATGAGATTATACAAAAAAGAATACTATTTCGTCGACCTCTACAAAAAATCACATTTTACGATCTAATTTCCGAACGAAAATCGACTATTTCCGAAAGCAAGTACTTTTCCTTCGCAGACAATATCTTCTTGTCTGCAAACATTTTTCGTCCGCTGCAGGGTTGCCAGTTCTACCACATTTTCAGTAGATCTCCTGATTTGCATATTGATCTCTACTAATCTACTGAAACATTTCATGATCTACTGAAAAATATTCTGGTACTTAAACATTATTATAATTACCTATATCATTATCAGTCTTTTAGTTAATCACATACACTTATAAGTTGCATGATATTTCGGCAAGCTCTGTTTGATTTTACAAAATAAGTAATAAATGTACATATAGCTATTGATGATATGTATAAACCAAAAAAGGACAATACTTTATCTGGTTCAGATCGAATTCAATTTTCTATTATAACTATGTTTGTTTCTTACGTTTATTCATTTTTTTATTTGTTTTTTATTTTTGTTGTTCATTCTTACTATTCGTTCCTGATTTCTATGTACTCAAATCTTGTAAGTACAGGGTGTCCGAAAAGGTTTTTACTATTTGGAAAAATTATAACTCATTCAGTTTTCAATGTAGAAATTTTTTTCATTCATAAAATGAACTACCAATTGTGGAAATTTATTTGTAAAAAATCATTCCATCGAAATGCTGTCCTCCCACGTGCAACGTTTTCTCCAAACGTTCTCTGAAATTGACAAACACTCGGTGATATCGAAAAATTGTCACATCAATTATTCTCTCAGAAGTCCCGACTTTACTGGCCATTGATTTTTTTGTGAAGGTTCCTTCAATCATCGGTGTACACGGAAATGTCTGCAAATCTGAACCAGTTGAAGCAGAGAATTCGCGATGAAATTCGAGCAATATTCCACAACAACTCTGTGTCCGCGTGTTGGCCAATTTTTAGAGAACATTTTGGAGGAGATCTATCTCAATTCTCAATAACTAGAGGAGTTATCGAAAAACCGATATACATGTTCCGGGTTCGATTTTGGAGAAACCTCGAATGGCACAATCAAAATTTCGATATCTTCATTCGTTTTAGAGATACAGGGAGGAATTGAAAATTTGCCGATTTCGATTTTATTTTCTGACTACTTTACGGTGAGAGGTATCAAAAAATTTCAAACGTATATTCATACAGTATGATGCGTGGAATCCATTGGCATCATCAGAAATTTTATACAGGGTGACGTTAAAAAGATACGGCATCCAATTATGTTTTTTTCTAATGGAACACCCCGTATATTTTGGCACAGTTGAATAGTCCCAGGCGTTCTCATTACAAATATATATATAACCCTACCTTTTCTTTACACAATTTCAGATATATTCGCAACAATATATTCAGTGTGTCACATTTCTTATGGTTACACCCCCGTATCTTCTGTAAAAATAATAATTGACGTAGGATTCAAAAATTCGCAACTGTCAGAAAGATACAAATGATACACTCATGGAGTCATGGACCAAGAGGGATCATCTCCAATGATAACACTGCTCGCCAGCAGCTATGGAATCATCGATATTTCTGGATAATGCTATCAACAGGCAGAATCGAGGTTGAAAATGACACTCTGTATATATTCACCAAAGGTGGAAAATGAATATCATAGGGAATGTTATTTCCAGACAAATGGATATTTGGTGAGAAATAAAATGGGAAATTATTCGATTTGATATCATTGTTATCAAGACATTTGAGATACAGAAATGAGACCAATAATTTACTCAATTAGGAAATCAGTAGGTTGCGTTGAAAAATATAGCCTTATAGAAGATGTCCAAATTCCAGATACAGAAGATACGAGGGTGTAACCATAAGAAATGTGACACACTGAATATATTTTTGCGAATATATCTGGAATTGTGGAAGGAAAAGGTAAGGTTATATATATATTTGTAATGAGAACGCCTGGGACTATTCAACTGTGCCAAAATATACGGGGTGTTCCATTAGAAAAAACATAATTGGCTGCCGTATCTTTTCAACGTCACCCTGTATAAAATTTCTGATGATGCCAATGGATTCCACGCATCATACTGTATAAATAAACGTTTGAAATTTTTTGATACCTCTCACCGTAAAGTAGTCAGAAAATAAAATCGAAATCGGCAGATTTTCAATTTCCCCCTGTATCTCTAAAACGAATGAAGATATCTAAATTTTGATTATGCCATTCGAGGTTTCTCCAAAATCGAACCCGGAACATGTATATCGGTTTTTCGATAACTCCTCTAGTTATTGAGATAGACGGTGAAAACGCCCAATTTTGCCCACCCTGTACGTGGGAGGACGGCATTTCGATGGAATGATTTTTTTCAACAAATAAATTTCCACATTTTGTAGTTCATTTTATAAATGAAAAAACAATTCTACATTGAAAACTGAATGAGTTATAATTTTTTCAGATAGTAAAAACCTTTTCGGACACCCTGTAGTTATGTGACTGTATTTTGTGATATTTGTGAGTATTTCTGAATTGCCAATCAGGAATATAATTATTTTTGTATGAGAATGTTTGTTTTGTTTGTTTCTATTTTGTTGGAAATATGTTACTCTTCGTTATCCTTCCTTGGAATTCGTATAGCATGGAATAGCTCTTAAACAGATCTATTGAAATCTACTGCATTTTTGACAAGATATTTACTGATGGAATAAAAAACGAACTGGCAACCCTATGGAAATGGAAATGATTCTATATTTCTGATTAAAATCATACGAAGAAAATAATCGTTGTAATACTCTACAATCATTTCACCACATCAACATAGAATCTAATAATTGAGTTTATTTTCAAGCCAATCTGAAATCAATTCTCATGAAAATGCATTTCATTTATTCCAGATCTGTGGAACAACTGAGTTCGCCTATGGAACCAGAACCAATTACTGTAAATAAACGAAGTAAACAGTCAGTTAGGTCTAGTCGTGGTGGTACATGGGGAAGTATTTCCAGAGTGTTCGCCAGATCGAGACATAGGAATAAATCGAATTCGCTACAAGAAACACGTGAGTTCCTACATTACTTGATAAGATATCCAACAGAGAGTAGGAAGTTGCTGTCTTTAGATCCCCCCACTATATTGCCGTCTCTCCCACGTGACTCCGCTTCCCAATCACAAGCCACCATCATTCATTAACTACGTATGTACATACATTATTCCACTATGTGGAAACCATCATCGTGGATGACAGGTTGAAGTGGGACAAACATACTGCTGTCTTGACAAAGAAAATATCTCCAATTATTGGTGCATTGAGAAGATGTCCCAAATTTGATATTAAAATTGCAAACATGATTCCCTACTCTCATATACTGAGTCGTATCAACTATTTAATAAATGTTTGGGGATCTTGTTCAAAAGATAATTTCAATAAAATATCAACATTATATAGAAAATCGTTAAAAGTATTATTGTATCGTCTTCCATTCGATACACCAACCAATCAATTGTATGAAATAACAAATACGTATTCTTTTGATGAAATATATAGAATTGAAACTCTTAAAATATCATATAATATCATAAATAAAAAAAATTGAGTCGAATATTATTTTGATACGGAATCCTGAAATACATAATCATGAAACTAGACAATATAACTTGTTTCATCTTGACGGCGCTATAGCTCCATAGTCGGACAAAAAAGATATTTCATTCCTAAGTAATCAAATCATGCCACATATTTTTCTTTCAAATTGTCCTGAGCAAATATTTTTTGAGATTGATTTTAAACCTTCTTGCATCATGTATATTTTTCAACTCATTCGGTAATGAATTGTATAAAATTATTCCATTGTGAAAAACAGATTGTTTGCCAATGTTTGACTTGAATGTATTTGCTATCAAGTAATTCAATTGTCTAGTCCCATAATTATGGACTGTATTGACTTCATTGAAAGCTAAATTTGATATTTTTTAATTTCTAATTCCTGGCAAAAAGAATAAAGCAACATATTTTAAGTTTATATAACGAAATCAGGTTCAGAAAATGTCTTTTAGAACAACAATTTTTTAGGTATATAATTATGTACTTGCTTATACCAGAGCCTATTCTGTCTGGAAGTTATTTGTTCAATAAATAAAAATATATAATTAAGAAAAAAAAATTCTATAGTAACGTTTTGAAATACTAATTTCCGTTTTGGGTTTTGATTTAGCGGAGAATTATGAACAATTTCGAAGTTGGTCACCGCTGACAGAAGAAGGATATGCCGAAAAACTGAGATTACTCAGAGAAGCCGGCAGCATACCTATGGACAGATGGAGAGCATCCACAGTCTTGGCTTGGTTAGAAATAGCTCTAGGAATGTCGCAATATGGTGTGCGTTGTGCGGAAAATATCAAAAGTGGAAAGGTGAGATAATGAAACAATAACTAAACTTCCCAACAAACAATGAACTACCGGGAAGTTATTGGCCCAATATGCTTTCTTTGCTGGGAAAATGACTTCAACGGCATAACTTTGTTGACTTTTCACATTCTTGTTGTCACTTTGCTATTGGAGCAAATAGATTTTCCACTTAATCTGATCATCAATGAATGGACATAAAAGATATGATGTAAATTATCCAAGTAACAAAGTGCCACTAGCGCCCTCTATGAGCAATCACAAAATAAGTTGCAAATTCATATTCCTCATAGTAGTAAAGATTGGCCGGTTCTGGCTCTCCGCCCTAGGTCACCGTCCTCCGACCTTGGGCGGAGTGACCTTGGGCGGGAGTGACCTTGGGCGGGAGTGACCTTGAACGGGTCTGACCTTGGGCGGGAGTAACCTCGTATAGTGAAGTGTCGACAGCACGCCCTTGAACGCGGAGGTGACCTTGAGGGCGAGACAAAGCGACCTTGAAGGAAGGTTGTACGAGTAACCTTCGCATATGTGACCTTGGGAACGAGTGACCTTGAGTTGTAGAGAGAGAGAGAGACCTCGACCTTGGAGAGGGAGGTGAAAGCGTGTGCGACCTTGAAAATGGGAGTAGGCTGGTCGAGGTCGTTTTGGTAGAAGTGGGGTGCTGTGTTACGTCATGACTCCCTCCTATATAAACCCAATAGTTGTGTCCATGAGAGCACAGTTCTCTCTCAATACTATCATCAAACATCAAGTTGAATAGTTCTTTGTGAGTGATAAATCATCTAAACAAAATGTTAGTTTGCAGTGTGTGCGCTAAACCTTTCACACGTAGTGACAATCTACGACGTCATCAAAGGGTTGCATGTGTGGGAAATTTCAACCCATCTATTGCAAAGAAGCCTCGACTGGAAGATGGCACTCAGCAAGCAGCAACTTCTGCAAATGTGCAGACATGTACTGTTTGCAATAAGACCATTCCAACCGATAAAATGGGTGCGCATAAAAGGACATTGGAGCATCGGACAAACGCTTGCGTCAATTATAGGGACGGAGTATATGTGATTGAAAATGCGTTCAAATGCCGCATTGTGAGCTATCGATTGGAATGCAGAACTGATGTATTGGATTACAATACGTTTTTTAATGAGAATAAGGCAACCATTATATCTTTATTGGATAATATAATCTCGATTCACCACTCCATCAAGGTGAATATGGAAGTGTTTGGAAGATACATTTTACAATCCCAAGATCTTCATGACATCAAATCCTTCATGACGCCAAATCACATCATGGATTCATCGCTGGATTTGGAGGCCGTGGTTGACACATTCAAGGACATCTTATTGAATCAAACGACCGAATTCGAGGAGCGTGATTCTGGTGAGTTGGTATGATTTTTGAAATATTTCTGATTATTAACAGATGTTACTATTGTTATAGGTTGGGCTTTAGAAAAAATAATGTTCCTGGAAATCAATATCAACAAGTACAGCCCTCTGCGTGGATGCTCTTACATGAAGCTACCTAGCTTCATAGAGAATAAAAAGGCCGTTGTAAACATAGTGAATCAGGACGAGTGCTGTTTCGCTTGGGCTGTGACGTCTGCACTGTATCCGGCAAGAGCTAATGTTTGCGAAACCTCTTCATATCCGCACTATTCTACAGTTCTGAATTTGCTGGGTATAGAGTTCCCTGTTAAAGTGAGTAGCATTCCAAAATTCGAAATTCTCAATGATTGTTCCATCAACGTTTACGGGTTAGAGAGTGTATTTGAAGATCATCAAGTGAAATATCATGTAGTCGGCCCACTGTATTACTCCAAGAAAAGAATGAGTAAACATGTGAATTTACTTTTGACCACAGATGATGAAACTGGAAATAGCCACTATTGCTGGATAAAGAATTTATCAAGGCTGGTATCTAGCCAGATATCTGCCAAAGCGCATAAGAAATTTTTTTGCGACGGTTGTTTGATATATTTCTCAGATGAAACAAAGTTGTTACGCCATCAGCTGAATGATTGTAATCATACATATACTACAACTCCGTCCACAGAGATCAAAGTCGATAAATTTGGAAATTCAGTACCTGAAAACATTTTGAAATTCGAGAAATTTGAGAAACAGATGAAAGTACCATTCGTTATTTATGCAGATTTCGAATCAGTTCTGAAACCGATACATACTAGTCAGCCAGATCCGAATAAACCCTTTACTAATAGAACATTCGCACATGAACCTTATTCATTTGCATACCTTATCAAATGCTCTTTCGATAATTCTATCACGAAATATGTTACATTCCGTGGAAAAGATGCTGCGAAAAAATTCGTATCCAATTTAGTCAATGACTGCAAAATAATATACAACTTGTTTCTAAAACGTGTAGTTCCTATGGAAAAATTAACTCCGGCAGAAGAAGTTGAATTCGCTAATGCCACGGAGTGCGGTATTTGCGATAAAGCTTTTATATATGGCGACGTCAAAGTGAGAGACCACTGCCATCTAACGGGAAAAAAAAGATTCGGTGCCGCACATTCAATATGTAATTTGAACTTTAAAATTCCAAATTTCATCCCCATATTTTTTCATAATATGAGTGGCTACGATAGCCACCTTTTCATCAAGCAATTATTCGATAGAGAAGAGAGAGTTGATTGTATCGCGCAAACTAAGGAAAAATATATTTCATTTACCAAACATATTTTAGTAGACGAATATTTGGGAAAAAACGGTGTGAATCAGAATGTCTTCTTGAAACTGCGATTCTTGGATAGCTACAAATTCCTTGCCCAACCCCTGCAATCCTTGGCCGAAAATTTGAATGAATCTCAATTTGTAGAAACTGCTAGATATTTTCGCGACCCTGAAGAATTCAAATACATGACGCAGAAGGGAGTTTTTCCATATAGTTTCATAACGTCTATGGATAAATTGGATAATGAAGATCTGCCATCAAAAAGTGATTTTTTCGATAATTTATCTAATACACATATTTCGGGCGAGGATTATCGAAGAGCTGAGCATGTTTGGAATTTATTCCAATGTAAATCACTCGGTGATTACTCCGACCTTTATTTAAAATCAGATGTTTTATTATTATGTGATGTTTTCGAGAACTTCCGGAATGTTTGTTTGAAAACGTACAAGTTAGATCCGTGCCAATACTTCACTGCACCCGGTTTATCGTGGGATGCTATGTTGAGGTACACAAAAATCGAATTGGAATTGTTAACCGACATCGATATGATTCATTTTTTCAAAAAAGGTATAAGAGGCGGGATTAGTCAATGTAGTCTGAGGAGTCATGTTGCGAATAATAAGTTCATCCCAAACTTCAATCCAAATGAACCATCAACATTTATCATGTATTTAGATGCAACTAACTTGTACGGTCATAGTATGTCACAGCCGCTACCAACATCCGATTTTAGGTGGTTGACCAACCAAGAAATTATAGAGTTAGATGTCATGAGCGTTGAAAACGATAGCCCATATGGGTATGTCCTTGAAGTTGATGTGTACTATCCTGAAGAATTACATGATGCACACTCAGATCTACCCTTCCTCGTGGAATCCATTGCTCCACCCGGATCGAAATCTAAGCTGAAAAAACTGATTCCTAATTTGTCGAATAAAATTAAATATATTGTTCATTACAGAAATCTCAAACAGGCTATGGAAAACGGTTTGACCTTGATAAAAACACATAGAGTTCTCAAATTTAAGCAATCCCCGTGGTTAAAAAAGTATGTTGACCTCAATACAGAAATGCGTAATAAGAGTACAAATAAAGCTGATAAAAGTTTATACAAGAATATGGTCAACTCAGTTTATGGCAAAACCATGGAGAATGTTGATAAAAGAAGCGATATCAAACTTGTGACTCATTGGGAAAGTATCACAAAGAGGAAGGGTGCTAATGCATTGATAGCACTCCCCAATTATAAAACCTGTAAAGTATTCCATGAAAATTTCGTAGCAATCCATATGGGAAAAGTTAAAGTGCATTATGATAAACCGCTGTATTTAGGTTTCAGCATATTAGATGTATCAAAAGTCGTTATATATAACTTTCTGTATGAATGCATTAAGAAACATTTCTCTGGTAAATCGTGGCTATTGTATACTGATACGGATTCTTTGATATTGAAAATAGAAACAGAAAATTTTTATAATTTCATGAAGGAGAATATAAGGTATTTCGACACATCTAATTACCCCGTAGATAACAAATTCAATATTCCAATAACGAAATCAGTAGTGGGAAATATGAAGGACGAATTTCCAAATGATCCTATTGTGAGCTTCTATGGGACGGGTGCCAAAGCGTATTACGTTCAATCTTCGAATTCCGAATTGAAAAAAGCGAAGGGTGTTTCAAGGCCAGTTGTTAGAAGTGAATTATCGATGGATGATTATAAGAAAATCGTAGAAAATGGTGGCTTGATATTCAGAAAAATGAATACTTTTCGTAGCGATCGGCACGATATTTATACTGAAATGAAAAACAAAGTCGCCCTTTCATACCATGACGATAAACGGTTTATCATACCTAATACTGTTAAAACTTTACCTTGGGGGCACAATGATATCGAATTTTATCAAACGAGTCCTGAACGTAATATGCTTTGGGTACAACAAGCAATATCTGCTACAATGCAAACAGCTGAGAAATCAAATTCTAGCGATAATTTAGATGACCTGATAAAAATGTTGATGGAACACTCAGAGCCTCGATAATAATAATAATAATAATGCGAACTCTGTACCCAACCTCATACGCTTATAATCATATTTATTGTTTAATCTAGTCTCCATATGATGTGATACGAGTTCTGTACACTCTTCATCTAGTCTACATATTATATTATTTATATATATTATATACACGTATTTTTGAATAAATTATTCCTTAGATTATTTGAGATGTGTTTTATTCATATTATAACGTATATCAGCCAGCTGATGCCGCACCACAATAATATTGAATATCGAATGAAATTTTGGTTCGCATTGAATAATGCAGCCTTGTGTGGAGGTCGACCTTGAGCTACGCACACATTTTCGATAAGGTTCGTTTTGGTGAAAAGAGGCTAGGTGGGGGAGGAAGGGGGAGATGTAGGCGGATATTAGCGGTGGAAGGAGAATAGGTGGAGCTTAGCAGATAAAACTCATTGAATACACGGAGACTCCTCATTCTGTTAGCAGATATCATCCACTAGCTCCACTACCAGAGTACTCTCGATATACCATCTTTTTTGTGCCAATCCAACTACATCGTCGATTAACCAATTGTAAGTACAAGTTTTGTTGCCATATGGATCATTGCTAGTGAATTGTATTTCGATTCACAGTTTTTCATCAAATAGTCTACGTTGATCTGAAATGATTTTTTTTCTTCAGATGCCTAGCACCGATTCAACCACAGCTTTCGCAGCAGAAGAAGAAGACATTGGATCTCTCCCTAATCTGAGTGAGTTTTCTCGATAACTTGACGGTAGTTCATTTTATAGATTTCATAATTTGTATTTCAGGCATTGATGGGTCTATCAGCAATTTGAATGTGGATCAAGAAGACCTGGATATCAGCTTCAATAGTGAATTGCTGGCAACCGATGAGGCTTGGGCAGGCGTGTCAGCAACATTATTAGATATGCCCCTACTTGAAGGATCACCATCCGGCCCTACCCCATCTACAAGTGCTGGTCCCGCAACTGGGGTATTCAAAAGGCCTTCGAAATGTCTCAAGATGAGCCGAAACCAATTTGAGGCATCATCACGGTTGGAGGTTGGCGCCAAGGTTCGAGATCCCAATGATGGCGACGTCGAAAATGGTGGTGTCTTGATGCGGAAAGGAAAGAAACTCTTTTTCGGCAAGAAGACTCCTTCACCTTCGTCTTCACCATCACTGACGCCGTCATCGTTGGATAAGCCTGAAATCGATTGCCGGAAACCTTCGCCTAAGAAAAAGAATTTGGGGATGAGAGGTGGGAGTCCATCAATTCTTCGAAAGTTTCTGGGAAATCGAGGCAAATCTAACCCCTACCGAAGTGGCAAGGCTGGCATGTGGTATAATGCCGGCAGAGATCATGCTGTATCAACCACATCGAAACAGCAGGAACAGGAACAGGAGCAGGAGAAGGAGCAGGAGCAGGAGCAGGAGCAGGAGCAGGAGCAGGAGCAGGAGCAAGCGCAGGAGCAGGAGCAGGAGCAGGGGCAGGAGCAGGAGCAGGAGCAGCCAGAGCGGGTCAGAATTATAAGTGTGGATATTATACGTCCGGCTGTCCAACTGCCGAATCTTCAAGAGGCGTTCAACGGGCTTGCTGCTGCGCTGCTGCTGACAATAATGGTACCGATTGTAATGCTCCCATTCACGGGCGCATTCCATCGCCTCCAATAGCACCTATCGAAGCCATAAGGCAATATGATGGTGAATTGAAGCGATGGTATGCGAACGTGAATGCACTGATCACAGATAGTGAAAGCAAAACTACTCGTTTATCATCAGAAAGAGATGAATTGCTTTCACGACTGGCTGAGATAGGTCGACAATTGACGACAGAAGGAAAATTTCGCCAAGTCTGTGAAGTGGAGAAGTCTCGCCTCGAACATTTCAATCGGATGAATGAGGAATATTTGGAGCGAACTTAGATGTGTTTGTTTCATGTTAATATGTATTATATATAAGTTGTATATTATAGTGTTGATGTATAAATTGTATATGTGTGTGTAGAATTAGTAATGGACAATGATGTATTTATTGATTTGGATAATATATGAATAAATTCAATTGACGATTTATTTCTTACTACCTATCGCTAACCTAATTCCCTCTCTACTCTCCCCCCTACTACTTTAACCATCTCCACTCATTGATTCCCCAGCGACTACGACCTCCTACTTTTTCTTCCCTACTCTTTCCCCTACTACTTCTATTACCCCCCTCCTCCAACCGCTGCATATAAATACTTGCTTCCTCCTCGAGATAGTCAGTTCGAAATCAACTCTCGAAGATGGAAAGCAACTACCAGCCCGACACCACCACCAACCACAACGGAGATAGCTATCGACTTGCGGTTGGAAACTGGCGAGGAGAAGAAGAAGATGATGGACCCTGCGATTCGTCCTCGGATGCTGTCCATCAACCATGGGAAGCACCTGCAGCTGATGGACCCTGCGATTCTACTGGCGACGCTTCATTCCCATTCCCCTGGGTATTGGATGTCATCTTCGGAGACGAAGACAGCGACAGCGATGGGGCCTCTGACAGAAGTAGTATCAGTATGGACCTCATGGGGAATGGAGATGACTCCGATTCCGATGCCACCCTCATCTTAGGAGGCATCGGAAGAGCGGAGAGCGACGTCGAGGAGGAGGAGGATGACCGTCCAGTAGCAAGGGGTGCTTACCTGGATCCATTCATCATGGAGGACATGGAGATGGACGCGTTCGACGAGCTCGAGATGGTACAGATTCTCGAGGATGCCATCATCTTCGACTGATTTTTGTTTTTGTTTGTACATAGTCATTAGTCATATAGTTTTTTGTATATATAGTCATGTAGTTTCATCAATAAATGTATTAAAAAATATCAGGTTCTTAATTTCTTGATACATTCCTTCAATTCCACTTATATATGTACATGTTGGATGAGAAAAGTAATCAGTATATGAACGGGGTTCAAAGTGGTCACAACTACTTGAAGATGAAAGTATGGAAATAAGTCCAATCAAAAGACAAATTGTTGAAGAATTGCACAAGCCTGCAAGGCGCAATTTCAAAAGAAGAAGAACCATAATAAAAGGTTTTGCAGACTTGTGGCAGATAGATTTAGCCGAAATGCAGACGTATGCAAAACGAAATAAAGGATACCAGGAGAGTGGCCGAGTATTCACCGAAAAACATGCAAAGCGATCTTGGAAAAGAATTCTATAATTCTCATTTCAGTAATCTGATGAAGGAATATAAAATAAACCATTATTCAACATATAGTACTATGAAGGCGGCGATTGTGGAACGAGTAATCAGAACAGTGAAGAATTGGATTTACCGAGAATTTTCTGCCAGAGGGGAATATAAGTGGTACGATATCTTACCGCACTTAACCAACTCGTACAATGATAAAAAACATAGGACAATTGGTATGAAGCCCTCTGAAGTAACTCCCACTACAATACTGAAAGCTTATAGTCACCCAAAAATAGCGCCGAAACCAAAATATAAAGTTGGTGATGTTGTAAGAATAAGCAAGTTCAAAGGTGTGTTCGAAAAAGGTTATTCAGCAAATTTCTCCACGGAATTATTCACGATAACCAAAGTGAATATTACTAATCCGACAACTTACAATCTGGACGATATTGAAGGCAATCCAATCAAGGGTTGTTTCTATGAGATGGAATTGTTGAAAACTAAGAATCCAAAAGTGTACTTGGTGGAGAAAGTCTTGAAGAAAGACAAAAGTGGAAAGAACGTATATGTCAAATGGCTTGGATATCCTAAGGAGCACAATTCTTGGATTAAGAAATCTGCTATTACTTGAAGTGTATGTGTGTGTGTGTGTGTGTTTTTTTTTCAATAATAAATAATTCGAACATATTCGGTAATATCTATTCTTTTTTTCTACCCTTCCACCAAACCCATGAAGAATGAAATCGAGAAATGTTTTCAAGTTAAAATATATATATTTGCTGTGTTGAAGAATATTCACATAATAAATGTACAAAAAAATAATAAAGTATAAAAAAACGAAATCACTCGTCTTCATCGGAGCTACCATGCTCACGCACGAAATATGGCTCCACCGGCGGCATATTAAGGCTTCTGCGGAACACCCGACGCTCATAAGGGAGGCACCAGCAAGCCTTGAAATGTTTGTTGGAATTTTCAAACATGTGGCCGAGTATCTCGCAAAAATATGCCCCATTCGAACAACCGTGGCAAACACCATTCCAACAATCATTTCGGTATTGGCTACAGCTGATACATCGCTGGTACCGTAGTCGCCGCTCCATGCTACACTCCCTGCACACATTCCTACAAATCCCCATATTGGTGTTCCGCAACAGCTTGGCACATTTTATACATTTTGCTCCGACAACGTTGGCCGCCGTAGAGGTCGATCGTGATGGTGGTTCCGGTGACGCCTGGCGATTGGCATTGATGCAGCGCTGACACACTCCAGTGCACGGGTTAATCTCGTTTGCAGCCCACCCAATGTCACAATTGTGACAGATTGTCAATCCGTCCACAACAGTAGGGTAAGCGACTGCCAGAGGTTTCGAATCCCACGATTTCGGGTACGTCATGATATTGGCGGAGGCGATATTGGTTGGAAATTCACTGCTGCTTCTACTTCTTCTCCTGTTTCTTCTTCGACTTACTCGTTGGTAGTTTGTGAAACACTGTGGTGATAACACTCGCATCCTCCTCTTTTCAATAGTCGGATTTTCACCCTCCTCCATTCGATAATCAAGTCCCACCCCACTCCCATTCGCAAAACGCATACGCACCACTAAAGCTAAGGGTTGGTGGGGGTAGCGCCACCCACTCCCTACCTCTCTCCCAGTATGGTGGTGAGAGTTCTACGATTTTTTAACACCGCCCACTCCCCCACCTCGTTTCAATGACATAAAAGATGTGGAAATCCTATCAGAGCATCATTCGAAACAGTTTCTACAGTTCTGAACATTGTATCGATCGTATTAGTCACAGAAACGATGGCACTTGAATTCAGCGTAATCTGCAAGAAGCTCCGAGAACTATCCCTCATTGACGAGAACGTTCTGGAAGCGGTGGTAAGTACATAACCCATACACTCATGTAGCGGCCATACATTATTCACCATCTATCGCACCATTTACTGATTCGTGTCTTTTTTTTTGTTTCAGAATCACGATGGTGTGAATGGAGGCGACGTCGAGCAGGTAGACCTCGTCACCGATGAAGGGTTTGACGACGTGTGCGATGAGGGGGACCAGCAGATTAGGTTCCAATCTAAGTGGATAGATGTGTCAGTTGCCAGGGCCCGCCATGAGCAGATGTTGTTCTGCACAACGATATCAATGGTCACAATCATGACGACGACGCAGGGGATGACAAATCTTTGCTATAGATGCTTCTCCATATATCTAAGGCAGCCTAATACTGTTGGAGCATATCAGCACACCTCATCGCATTCTACAACGAGGTTCGATGAGGCACCTAGGTCGTTCTCCTGCGCCGTATGTTCAGCCGATCTACACCAGATCCGCATGTCGGATGTGTGCCCCACATGCTGTAGCGTGAAAATCAAAACTTATCGTTTCTAGTTATTAGTTTAGCATAGTAAGTTCTTATTCATAAGTATTTAAGTGTATAAATAAAAATATTAATAATATAATTGATTGATGTTTAACTAATTGATGAGTATATGAAACATGTGAATTGAAGAAAAAAAAAAAAAAAAAAAAAAAAAAACACCTACAAAATAAAATTAAATGAAATCAAATCCTTAAAACAGGGTTATGGGGAGTAGGTAGTTGAAAAAAAAAAAAAAAAAAAAAAAAAAAAAAAAAAAAAAAATTCAAAAAAAGGACTTAGCAAATTTTCCCCCCCTCCCGGGGGACCGTTTTGCGTCGAAATCGACCAAATTACGCCGTTTCTAATGCGCATCGGGAAAAGTTATGCGCAGTATATTGCGTTGTGGGTGGTTTCAAGTTTCTCAAGCATACTCTAGATGAAAACTTCTGATTGTTGATTTTCAAGCAAAAAACGCATGCGCATAAGGTATTCGATGGTTTATTTTGTGCGCAGTTGATTACATCCTAATATATTGCTCATAACTTATTCAATTTTGTCGAATACTCAAATCGCGTATGCCGAGAAGTTAGGTTAGAACATATGTAGAATGTAAAATAAAAATAATGTTTTACGAGCACTTTCTTGAAACATGTGTATGTTCAATTCAATGATGCACAGGAACTTCTGAATAATTAATATATATTTCACAAATCAGACAATTATACAATTTTCATTGAATGATAAAGTATGTGCATAAAGTGTGATGTCATTGGTTGTACCCTCAGTTTCCACATCGTTTGCAGCATATTGGTATTTTTTATGATCTTTCTCTCATATTCGTATTTGGTTTGGTTTTACTGGGTAAAGACTTTCCCCTTCCCGAATGCTACTTCTACTTCCAATTTCAATAATCTTTCGGCAAAACCCTGGATTTTGTTGTTGTATTCCGACATTATTTCATCGATTTCTTTTGACATGGTGCCCATCTTCTCGATTGCTTCGTTGACCTTAGGTGCCATCATGAGAACCTTCTGGGTAATCTGAGGATAATCTTTGATGCGTATCTTCATATTATTCAGAGATTCCCTCATCTCAGACAAATGTTGGTTGAAGAACTCCAGTGATACACTATCTCCACCACTCGACGGATTACCGATATTTGTTAATCGTTTACCCTGCACATCATAATCTCCATTGCTATCAAGCTTGAATCCGATACCAGGCCGCCCTTGTATAAAACTCATGGATTTGCTCCTTTTACGACCAAATTTATCGATAGTTTCATAAGACATCTTCTACCTGCGGCGACTATATTGGTACTGGCTAGACCATCGACAAGTAACGGACTTTATCAATCCTTAATATATTATGATGTTATATATATATATATATACATTAATAACATTAATAAACGATGCCTTCTTCGCGCAACTCCTCTATTATTGACATTATCTCATTATCGTGTCCAGTGTGGCCAGCCATTTTAGAACCCCACAGTAGTCGGAGGCGGTCAACCAGCTCTTTTGCTTCATTCCAATAAGCATACTCTTTGTGTTGTTTACTCACGACTTTTCTGTATGGTAATGATTTGCTCATTCCTCTACCACCTTTAACTTCATTTAACAGGAGTTGACTCCTCATTTTATGCGGTGTGCCGATTAATGGCTTTATGACTAGCTGATATTTCTTCCTCGCACTATTATTCAAACCTTCTCTGATGTCATAATTCTTATATGGCGCTCGTGTAGTCTCCAACAAAGTGGTGTATATTCTTTTATCTTGATCATCGATAGTTCTTGGCACATGTTTCATAAAGATCAAATCGTATAATCCAGTTGTTGCTGGAAACGCTACGCTTCTCTTATTACCGCGCCATAATTCGATTTGGTCTGCAGGAAATCGGATTTCCATATTACCCATTTTCAATTCCCCTGTTTTGGAATCGATGTGAACGCCATATGTTGTATCATAATTCGAGTTATTTTCTTTCAAATTCCTCAAATGCTCCATTATTTTGCCCTGTAAGTCGCTCGCGGTTGTTCCATCTACAGAAGGATACACTGTAATATCACTGCTTGAAATTTGAGACGAAGATGTTGGTGGTGTTTCCAATAGAGTTGTATACTTAGGTCCTCCGTTATGAGGCGATGATGGTAGCGGTTGAAAGCTATTGCTGAAATTCCCAGACTCCCCATGTTTCTTGAACGGCTTCGTCGCTACAGCATTCGCCTCATTTCTCGATATTGGTGTGGAATAATATGTCGGGTGTGCTATTGTCAACGTTGAAGGTTTGCTATAACTCTTCGGAGTAGCTGCTGGCATTAGATTTTGCTTGGCTACTGCCGCCGTTGCTGCCGCGGTGATAACCTTCAATGGTTTTGTCAGCGGCTCATAAGCTTTTTCTAACATCATTTGGTTACTGGTGAGTTCGCTCTTGAGACTTTTAAATTTATTCCTTACCGCATCGGTTGCTTCAACAAGTTGGCGTTTGAGGTGTATTTCTGAAGCGATTTCACTACTAGGTGTGCTCATTGTGCTATCCAAAGGTTGAATGAAGTCCATGCAGTTGCTGTTTTAGGGGTATATGAAGCAGTCGAACCCTTTCCTATAACGGCCCTCATGAATTTCACTATCCTTATCTATAACGAGAAACCCGTATCTATCTGTCCAACTTTGTGCACACATTTCTTGAAATTGTTTAAATGTTACATCTGGAGATACATGATCGGAATAAATGTGGTGTAGATTCATATCATCCTGCCTAAACATGATTATGAAGTTGGAATTATCGCGAATCAGCTGTTTCGGCACTCTCGAATACGTTTGTGCTAGATAAAAGCAATCCACATTTTTATGGCGCCCCATTGAGAAATATGATCTGATTACATCTTGTTTTTCACATATCACATCGTCGAATATGAAAATACTGTGTGGCTTCGCATCTTCCGGTTCAACAATGTCCACATTATTACTATATGTATAAAACCCCAGTCCCTTTATCGGTTCCAATACTTTCCGCAAGTACTCATACTTGGGTTGATACAACGATTTTGAATAGAGATAAACATTGGCGAATCGTAAACCATTATCGTTGGTGAGGAGGGATATCATAACATTCGTTTTGCCGCAATTTGATGGGCCGATAATGAGACTGCGTATAGTATTAGGTAGTAGGAATCCATGCCGACGTTGTGTAATTATACCATTTCCTAACCCTACTTTTTCATCGAAGTTGTCAACTCGCAATGTTTCTTGCTGCTGAACAATCTGCATTGTATGATGGTCAAATGCTATATAATGAATCGCAAACTCTGTGAATGTCATTTATATTATGAAGCTGAAGCGATACACATCGGCAAGCGATAACGGTGAAAAAAGTTTTCGAGGAAAGAGGACTGGCAGAGGATTTGTTAATACTTTAATTAATAAATTACCGGTCGAATTACATATTCCCGGCGGCTATCAGTATTGTGGTCCTGGAACAAAGTTACAGAAACGATTATCTCGAGGTGATCCAGGCATTAACCAATTAGATAGAGCGTGCAAGGAACACGATATCGCATATTTCAAGCATCCGAACGATTTATCTGCAAGGCATTCTGCCGATAAGGAATTGGAAGAATCCGCGTGGAAACGTGTTAAATCAAAGGACGCATCTGCAGGAGAGAGGGCCGCATCTTGGCTTGTTACCAATATAATGAAGGGAAAGAGGCGTTTTGGTATGGGATGCAGCAGCGGAGTGAAGAAACGTCGAATGTCGAGGAAGAAGAAGAATACTACCAAGAGTGGGAGAAAAATTGCTTTTGGGTCCGGCATAGTGCACAAAGTTCGCAATGTGTTGCGACAAGTGGGAAAGAAGGGGGCACTCGCCAAAAACTTGGCCAAGACTTCTCTTATGGCGATTGGAGCTGCTAGAAAATTCGTCAAGATGGCTGGTGGAAAGAATAATATCCGAACACCTCGCATTATACCAATTCCTAAAGTTGGAGGAATTCTTCCACTCATACCCATTTTTGCGGGATTATCGGCATTGGGGAGTTTGGCTGCAGGTAGTGCTGGTATAGCTCGAGCTATTAATTCAGCTAAAGAGGGTAGGGAGCAACTCTCTGAAGCGAATCGTCATAATAGACATTTGGAGGCGATCGCTCTAGGAAAGATCGGTAAAGGAGTATATTTGAAGCCGTACCGAAAAGGACTGGGCATTTACTTGAAGCCGCAAAGTTCAAAAAACTAGCAGGGTTACCTCGAAGGGCGTTGACGGACATCGATTTATCACAATACATAGAGAAAATGGGTGTTCCAAACTTTCGAGGTATATTTATGAGAGATAATCTACCAAATTCTCCACCGCGCCACATAGAATCAGCCATTCTGAATCTCGATGGTATTCGAGGTAAAGGGACACATTGGGTTGCTTATAAAAAACGTGGTGGGGTAGTCGAATATTATGATAGTTATGGCGATTTGCCGCCACCCGAAGAGTTGGTGAAATATTTAAGGAGGGGATCAAAAGCTATCAAAATCGTATATAACTATGACCGTCAACAGGATTACAACACAGTCTGGTGTGGTCATTTGTGCTTGAAATTTCTCTCGTCGAAGAGTGGAAACTACGTATTATAATATGGATAGAAAAAGCATCAAACAAATGGGGCACGCATTATTGGCTTACTCGAGATTACGATCTTTGCTGAAGATGAGTGAGAAACAGCTCGCTGATATGCCGAAAGAGGTTTTAATCGGATGCGCTTCACATGAGATAGCTCTAGTGTGGGATAAATTACCTGAACAATTACGCAACGATCAAGATGTATCAAAATATCGATTTTGTGAGGAGCACCACGAACACCGCCGCCAAGAGGATAGTGACCATTCCAGCGCAGATGTCAATGATGGGCCGATACCAAGAAAAATATTATGCTGCTTTTGTCAAATAGAAGATGTAAATGTGGCAACTAACAATAAATTCGATATTAATGCTTCGCCGAACGAAAACAAGAACATTCTTCATTGTTGCAGGCAGCAATAAGGTTGATACTTCTTACTACTGCTGCTGTATACACTGAAGCTTGTTGTTTGGTTTTTGCTGTGTTTGCTTTTCCAATTGTAAAAAGTTATGTCGCAAACATTCACCATTTCTGGAGATCGCAGTATCTTGAGTGCAGATTTTTTTCCACCAATCGAACTCGATGTGAGGAATACTTACGGCTTGGGGTTACACGGTTTCTATTCATACAACTCTATACTCAATATAGATGAGACAAATAACAAATTAGGTATTTGGTTCGAAGAGGGAAGCGTTGTTCTTCAGATACCACCAGGCGCCTATGAGATAGATGAAATCAATAGAGCAATACAAAAGGCTATAGAGAGTTGGACTCCGCTGAATGGGCGAAATATTGATGATGTATTCTCCCTTCGAGCTAACAATAATACGCTCAAATGTGAACTCAAGTCCGAAATTATGTTAATTTTGAGTATTAACGATTCTATAGCCAAAGTCTTGGGCTTTGAACCGAAATATTACAAGCCCAATGTTTTGCATGAATCCACTTTACCTGTGAACATCATAAAGGTACGATTGATACGGGTTGATTGTAATATCACTACTGGAGCGTACCTCAATGGTGAGGAGGTTCACACGCTTTACGAGTTCGATGTCGATGTGGAGCCTGGATACAAACTCTCAAAGGAGCCGAAAAATATTATATATCTACCAATCAGTCCGACAGGGCGTCAGTCTATCGACAACATCACACTGAGAATTTTGGATGATAATGACCGATTAGTTGACTTTCGCGGAGAGAAGATTATAGTAAAATTGGAATTGAAACAGCTCGATTAATTATTACAACGGTTTGGAAAAATGGGTTTCTGCTTCGGAAACCAATCAAAACGTGTATCTCTCGCTGCAAACCCCACTATTCTACACACTACCGTTAAGAAGAAGTGTAAACGGGGTAGAGGATTCATTCAAAGACAGCTCACCGGTCAGGTAGGACGTCATAGATTATCTGCGAGCGATATAAATTTTTTGGAATCTATTGGTCTGACAGTACGACAAAGACGACGACGAACGAGTAGAAATTAGTGAACAATGGTTGTCACAAGTTCTACTAGCTTACAATTGGAGGTGTTTGATGAACCAATTTTCGATCATTCACTAATTAGCCTACATGAGCATACATACAAACCATATGGTTCACCATCATTCAAGAATTCTGATGAAATCAGGATAGCTGTCAACTTTCAAGATTTGATACTCGATATTTCTGATAGCTACATATATATTGAGGGGAAATTCACACCAGATGATGCAACGAAATCCTGCTATCTATCTAACAATACCTTAGCCTTCCTCTTCGATGAAATTCGTTATGAAATGGGTGGCGAACAAGTATGTATGATTCGAAAACCAGGCATTACTACCACAATGAAGAGCATGATCTCTTATGGAGATTCTAACGCTAAATTTCTTGAAACAGTCGGATGGGGAATTGATAGCGAAAATCAGCCAATTCTAGACAAATCTAGTCATATATTCAGTGGAAAACTACCGCTAAAATATTTAATGGGGTTCGCTGAGGATTATAATAAAGGTATATTGAATGTGAAACAGGAGCTGATACTCATCATAGCTCGATCATTCAAAAACTGCTATATAGGAGAAGTTGATGCCAGTGTGGAGATTAACAAAATCGAATGGAAGATAGGACATATTATGCCATCGGATAAGCAGAGGTTGAAATTACTGAACCGTCTCAATAAAAGTTCTACAGCAAAAGTGAAAATTGCATACAGGATGTGGGATCTGTATGAATTACCGTCAATTCGTGAAACATCTTCAGACATTTGGGCTGTTAAAACCACCAATAGTCTCGAGCGACCAAGGTACATTATCATAGGCTTCCAAAATTCTGGTAACACAGATAATAGATCCAAGGATACCACCCAATTCATTCATGCGGGAGTCAACAATATTCGACTGTATTTGAATTCGGAAGTTTACCCTTATGAACGGTGGAATTTGGATTTTGGAAAAAAGTTAGATGCTGTAGCCTATTATGCATACGATAATTTCCAACGAAGCTATTATGGTAAAGACATGAGCGAACCAATGATGAGTATTGAGGAGTTTAGAAAAAATCCGTTATTCATCATAGACTGCAGCCATCAACCGGACACATTGAAATCTTCAACTGTCGATATCAAGTTGGAGTTTGAGACACGCCAATCGAAATTTCCATCTAATACCAAGGTATATGCGCTCATTCTTCACGATGCATTTTTGACATATAGCGCACTAGATGGTTCAATACAGTTGGGTGCTCCTTGAATACACTCTACAGATCTGGAGCAAATTCTAGCCTCCGTCCACCTCCACCACCACCGCCACAGCCGACCATGAGCATTCGAAGCCTATAATTGTATTAGATCAGTTTTTTCATTATTATTATTATGTTCATTATTATTTATTATCATCATGATTATTATTATTATTATTATCGACACATGTATCTGCACTAAATTGAATAAAAGTAAACAAATGTTTTACAAATCATCTTTTTTATTTCTTGATTGATAGACAATGAAAAATGCGAGCTCATCATCATCATTCCATAATTTATATATATACATGCAAATGATAATAGTATGATTGAAGCATCTCTTAGCAATATCATCATTTCGATTCTTCTTCTCCTTCCTCCTCGTTGTCGGATGATTCTGGAATTACCCCCAAGTTGTACTTCCGTATCAGGCTGTTTGGTAGGAAATCAAAAATTTCATACAGAAATTGGTCCAAGTCCTCTCCCACCATTGCTTCAAGAAATTCCTCCAAAGTGAAGCTACCATATTCGAACCGGGCGCATAACATATAACCCTTTCTATATTGTTCGGCTTGTTTACAGAGTCGTTCAACTTGTTCTCGATCGAAGCATATGCTCAAATCATAATTTGTCGCATGCATTGCATCACGTGACAAATCAGAGAACTGACATTTCAACCTGCTCACTGCTGATTTGATGTCTTCCGCTGCCGGCCAGAATTGACTAGAATAATACATCCACATGTTGGGGAACAGGAGTCTGTAAATGATAAAAAAAAGTTTGGTAATGATGAGATTATTTGGGAGATTTGTCTTTCATTGAATTCTTTTTGGAACCTAATTTATTACTTACCGCAAACGGTACGATCTGCGTTAGTGGCTTGTGTTAATGTAATAATAATTATCATATAATTTTTAAACCCTTTTCACTAAACTATACTAAAAAAACCTATCAGAAATAATTAAGTAGAATAATTCCGAATTAATTTTGCTTGAAGTCAAACTTGATGAGAGCCCTCGTTTTTGCACCTACATATAATGGCTCACTCTGGCCCAAATATGCTAGAGTATAAAGACCATTTGAAGAATTCATCTCATCAATGTCGCTGTCACTCAGCAACTCTACAACTCTTTTGGGCAACCAACATTTCAGACTAGCCTCAGTTTCTTCATCGTACAATATTACAGAACCGCTCCTACCAAACCTGGTTCCACATAGTGATATTTTCTTGACCACATAGCTTTTATTCAAGAGTAGTGATGAGATAACAGTTTGCTTGATAATATCATTGTCTTCGTTAATTCGATTATTTATCGTTAACAAATCAATTTTAGGAGCTGCCATTATAAATTCTTCTTTGTTGAGTGAAAAGAGGTGTAAAAAGTATATAAATAATTTTTACTTACATATAACAGTTCACGTACACTTTTATTGCAAACACTTTATATTCCCAATCAATTTGAGCGGGTATATTTTTTATGTGCGAGTTGGTGGTGCGTATCTTCCGTATTATTAGGAGAACTATGCTCTCGCAGACGATACAATGATGTATTTATAGGAACTGGGATATGTGACGTAACACAGCACCCCACTTCTACCAAAACGACCTCGACCAGCCTACTCCCATTTTCAAGGTCGCACACGCTTTCACCTCCCTCTCCAAGGTCGAGGTCTCTCTCTCTCTCTACAACTCAAGGTCACTCGTTCCCAAGGTCACATATGCGAAGGTTACTCGTACAACCTTCCTTCAAGGTCACTTTGTCTCGCCCTCAAGGTCACCTCCGCGTTCAAGGGCGTGCTGTCGACACTTCACTATACGAGGTTACTCCCGCCCAAGGTCAGACCCGTTCAAGGTCACTCCCGCCCAAGGTCACTCCCGCCCAAGGTCACTCCGCCCAAGGTCGGAGGACGGTGACCTAGGGCGGAGAGCCAGAACCGGCCAATCTTTACTACTCCTCATGTCAGAAGACCTAGAAATACAAGAATTCATGTTCATGCTGTTGAAACTAACAAAGTTATTGTGCAATTTTGAAATAAAATCTCCCCTTAAACACCCTGTATCTCCTAAACCAGCAACATTCTCATCAGGCATATTGGGCTGAATCTCATTATTTTTGTGTTTACTATCTGTAGGTCAGAGGTTTATCATTCTCAATAATGAATCACCCTGTATATGAATCCCAACATAGTAGAGCATATAAATCTTGAAACCAATGAGGGCTAACATATAGTAGAGTGCCAATCGAATCCTATCGTTTACCCCGTGGGAAATCGGAGGTAAAAAGCTGTGACATGGCTAAAATTGTTACCTACCATCTCCAGATCATGGATCCACTTGTCGTCAAAAAATCGTCCTGTGCGTTTGGGGGGTAGGGGGTAATTTATAAAAAAATATGGATTTTTTTTTTATTCGTGGAAAATATTTATGGGTTTCAGAACTTCCACCCTGTTGAATCTCGATTTCGTGTGACTAGTAGAACAAGTTATAGAAAATTTTGAAATTTACTAATTACATTACGATATATGAGAGAATCATATTTCAAACGCCTATAACTCAAAAATTGTAAATTCTCGTTAAATTGTTTTTCATATACCTCGCATTATCTCAGTAACTACAACGTTTATCAAAAAAATACTTCAAATAATGTCGATGCGCCTATGTTTCAAGATGCGAATGGTTCTTCGATTTTGAAAATCGAAACATAAATAAGGAAGATATTGAGAAAATCATAATGCAATGCAGGTACCACGGACGAACGCGTTTCGCCGCATTCGTACCCCTATTCTCCCCGCAATACCCGCGGCTATCATGGTTCCATACGCTTTCGTTATACACATCAACATTGAGGCGTTGACCATTCCATTTAATGATGACTTATTGTGAATAAATTATTCGATATTTGGTACTGTGTGCTCTGTTTCAATAATTAAATAAGTATTGATTAGCTAACGAAATCTATTATTGTAAATTTATCATAAAATATATGTTTCTCTAGATAAAAAATGGAAAGTACTAGCAATTCAGACACTGATCTTGAATATGTCTTGAAGTTGAAGATTCCTTTCCAGCAGAGTACAGAATCATCGAGAAAATGTTTCATTTGTGGAAAAGATGGTCAACTCCTTCGTTGTACAGAATTATCGATAAAAACATTTGAAAGTTGTATGAATATAAGAAGAAACCTCGGAAAAAGCTATGCGAGGCAAATCCAGAGGATTGATGATATGTTCAATGAAAATAAAGGTCAATTGATCTTCTGGCACAGGAATATTGAAAACTGGAGACAATAATGTCAGGAATAAAACGCTTTCTATAGTGAAATTGATGTGAAGGTATTTTTGATGTGTCTAAAAGAATTTTCTACCAAAAACGTTCAAATAAGAGTCAAGTTTTGACCTAGTATTGACGACCAACATTGTTTATTGACATGGAAGTCAAGTATCATAACCAATACTTTGTATCGAATTGGAAACATTATAGAGGATCACTGAGTGGGAATAAAGTTGTCACACCACACATGACAAAGAATTTGATAATCTTATAAAATTAATAGATGGTGCAGATTTTCTAATGAAAAAGGGTATACTTTCAACTGTTTATATCAAAAATATGCCGAACTTGGTGGCAAAACTGGTAGGAAAATCTTAATCGAAGATTACTGTCTGTAGGTTAATCGAGAAGGTGAAACATTCATTTTACTTGATTTTTTGGGATTTTCTCTCCTCGTTTCTTTGGACGGTTCGGCAACGAATCTGCTCCCGTTCTCAACATGAAAATGCAACTTCCAAAGAAAAATGTTTCGCATTTTTATGTTGGGAACGAGAGTAGATTCGTTCCCGAAACGTCCAGAGGAACGAGGAGAGTAAATCTCGAAAAATCAAGTAAAATGAATTCATCGAAGAAATCAGAAAGCACTACGACAAGGAAATAGAAATTATCAAATAAATCAAAACGTTCTAATGAGTCGTAATTTGTGATTCCAAAAGTGACAAAAACTCATCTGATTCAAACACATATAAAGAACAAAGTGAAATTTCAGAAGATGAATCCCCTGTCTTTGTATGCATCAGATATGACCCAGATACACAATTTTTTTTGAGATATTTATCAAGATATGAGAGATATTCCAGATTATAAACAACTCAAAAATATGGATGTCAAGGCTTACAAGGATATAATGCCAAAAAAACTTTTTTTGAATTAGTTGCCTTATACACGATAAAGTTATTTCAGTTGATTCAAAGGTGTTGAGTATCTGATGTCAAGGTATAATACTCGCTAATTCGAAATTCAAAAAACTCACACCGAAACACGTTGGTTTGGGAGTAATGATTCATCAAGAGACATGGTCGAAAAAAATTATCGTAGCTTTGTGTTCTTGTGGACACTGAATCGTTATCGTATTTATGTGTATTTACAACTTCGCAATTCGATGTGTATCAAATGATGTTTTTTTCAAGTTTCCACAAGGATATCTTATTTTTATTTCAATATTATATGCATCATGTTTTGTTTCAATATTTGTCAATTTGTTAATGAATGAGATGGTTGACATTTTACTCTGATGGATAATAAATATACTTTCGAGATAGAATTATTCATAAAATAAATGGAGGGCACTTCCAATCAAACAGCAAGTTAAAATAAACTTCTGTTAACTTGGAAAATAGCGATCAATTCCATTTCTCCCGTGAATTCCAAGATCGTACTATTCTTAACACTCAGTAATTCATATTTACGGTGGTCGTACTAGGACGGCTGCGGGCGTTGCGGGGAGAATCGGGGTATGAAAGCGGCGAGTCGCCGTCCTTCGTACTACCTGCATTGTATTATGATTTTCCCAATATCTTCCTTATTTATGCTTCGATTTTCAAAATCGAAGTACCATTCGCATCTTGAAACATAGGCGCATCGACATTATTTCGAGTATTTTTTTGATGAACGTTGTAGTTACTGAGATAATGCGAGGTATATGAAAAGCAATTTAACGTAAATTTACAAGTTTCGAGTTATAGCCGTTTGAATTATGATTTTCTCATATATCGTAATGTAATTGGTGAATTTCAAAATTTTCTATAATTTGTTCTACTTGTCACACGAAATCAAGATTCGACAGGGTGGAAGTTCTGGAACCCATCAATATTTTCCACGAATAAAAAAAAAATCCATATTTTTTTATAAATTACCCCCTACCCCCCAAACGCACAGGACGATTTTTTGACGACAAGTGGATCCATGATCTGGAGATGGTAGGTAACAATTCTAGACATGTCACAGCTTTTTACCTCCGATTTCCCACCAACTTTTGATCTAAGCGACTTACGGTTCGTTTGGCACTCTACTAATATGGAACGTGATGTCTAGGTACTGACAGGGATACCTCTTCTTCTCGATTAATTTGGTTTCTAAGTATATTCCTACAATATGTTCTTTTTTGTCATTTAGAGAATTGCGTATAAAGTTCCACATTGAGAGATAAAAACGAAAGACTGAACAAGTTCAACCATAACTTGAGCTCTTCTATGTGCTCACATAGGCTACACTATTTTTCGGAAGATATTTTAGAAAAAATATGCCTTATTGGCCTTCAGGGCTAATTTTGTGATTTTTTACTTTGACATTGACCTACTCACGCTCTATAGTAACGCCAACCGGTGAGACTGAGAATGTTGGCCTTCCTTCGGTGTTTACCCAAGTCGCCATTTTGGTCTGTCACGTGTCATTTCCGTGACCTCTATTGCCTCAATCAATTTCCAACAAAAAATTCAATATCTTTTTTATGCAACCAACCCAAACGTCGTCCATTTCAATACCAAAATTAGCTCTTGAATTGACACTTCTATTACTGAAATTTAGCTCCTAGGAACTAAAAAGGATATACTAGAGGTCATCAAGAATAAACAAGATTGTTACGGTTGGTTATTTGGGTTGGGCGCATAGACCTGGTTTGTTCCCGATTTCGGCAGATTTGGCATTCCATACCCATGCTGGAGATAACATATCAGGAAAGCCTTCAAGATTCACATACATTGCTTGATTTGTATTTCATTCATTCTCGGGATCTGATTGATTGGATAACTTGTTTTTGAATAATCACGGCCAGCAATACTTTTGTGTCTCACACAACGATATTGTTTATCCTCATTTGATTACCGAGCCAAACACAGCGGAATGTTGAATATGGAGAGGAATAAATAATCGCTATTATTGCTATTAGGGCTGACACCTGGTCCAAATGAATTCATCGATTCAATAGAATACACAAATGGGTTACTCTGTGGTTGTATTTATATTGAAACTACAATTCGAACATCTTGCCTTTGTGTATAGATAACTATTCTTGTTAATTCAAAATCCCAAGCAAACTATATTAAGTGTATTATTCCAGATTTTTTGGGATCTTCTCTCCTCGTTTCCATATAAGGACAAAGGACAAATCAGATGAATTGCCTCAAAATGTCACTGCGTTTAAAGAAATTTCATATCAGGGATCCTAGCTTGTCAGAGACGATTTGTATTGAAGAAAGTTTGGAGAAGAGGAATAAATGAATATAGAATAATATCAAATTTTTACTAAGCTTATTTGGACGTTTCGGGAACGAATCTGCTCCCGTTTTAAACATGACAAAATGGATTTTTTTGTATTGCAAATTCATATTTGTCCTGACACTTTTCAGTTCCCATTGACAATTGTTGACGTTGGCAATCATATGAGTTACAGAATGTTTTCATTAATAAATCTTGAATTTACCATTTTCATCTTCAGATTCCAATAGTGAATACCATGTTATATCTATATCAACCGAACAGGAAACAATGCTATTATCTCCGTTCAGAAGATAATGCAAGCAGATTCCTTGATTTTTCTCTTCTGGTTATTATCTTCTTTTCCAATGACTTTAATATTATTCCACTCTGCCATATGTTGTCCATCTTCAGTAAGGATATGTTCAGCTTGTATCGATTTGTCGATGTGTCTTTTCTTTATATTTTATTTACGTTCCTTCGTCCTTACTGAAAGAGGTCTCTTGGTTTTCCACAAACACGTGGTATACTGTATATTATACATTTTTTTTACGATTGTTCTTCATTTTTGGTATTGTTTGAGTTAGAATTGATCTCATTGTATTTTCAGTTTTGAACACAGTTTTCACCATGAGACATCTTTCAAGGAATCTGCATGCATTCTTCTGAACGGAGACAATAGTATTACTTCCTGTTCAGTTTATATAGATAGAACATGGTATTCACTACTGAAATCTGAAAACGAAAATGGTGAATTCAAGATTAATTAATGAAAACATCCTGTAACTCATTTGATTGCCAACGTCACCAATTGTCACTGAGAACTGAAAAGTTTTGAGACAAACACGAATTTGCTATTCAAATATCCATTTTTTATGTTGAAAACGGGAGCAGATTCGTTCCCGAAACGAAGTGATTCGATATGTTTTCTACATACCTTTATTTCTCTTCTCCAAACCTCTTTCAATACAAATTGTCACTGGCAAGCTTTTAGGCTTTCTGATAGGAAAATTCTTCAAACGCAGTGACATTTTCAGGCAAATCAGTATGCCCGATATTGTAATGTCTGGCTCCACCATCCCCACCAAGCCCACCATATCTATGCTTGGTATTTCCATCAGCAACACTCTTTCATGGCATAATCATGTCAGATCCATCGCAAAAGCTGCTTCACAAAAACTCGGATTCTTGTTCCGTGCGAAAAGCTACTTTACACCTCAACAGCTTCTCATGATCTACAAAGTGCAGATACGGCCTGTTCTAGAATACTGTTCCCACATATGGGGTTCAGAACCAAAACATACGCTGATGCTCTTAGATTCCATCCAGAGAAGAGCCATTCGCCTGGTGGGTGACGCCACACTCACTCACTCTTTGACATCATTGGAACACCGTAGAAAGGTCGGCGACCTTTCACTTTTCTATCGATACTTCCACGGGAAATGTTCTTCGGAAATCTCTGCTATCATCTCTTCACTAGCAATACCAATCAGACGAACTAGACAAGCCCAGTCAGCACATCCTTTCGTTGTCAACCTCGAAAGATGTCGAACAGCACTTTATCAAGACTCCTTCATCCATAGAACGGCTAGGCTCTGGAATTCATTGCCTGTGGAAGTATTCCCAACAACATATAATCTCCAAAAGTTCAAAACAAATTCCAATACCTACCTCCTGTCCCTATCCTTCCTAGGAACGCACGATGTTCTTTGAACATTATAGGGATTCCCTTTCGTGCGCTCCAAGCGATAAAAAAAATAAAAAATTGTCCTTACTACACGTATATTGAAATGATATTCATATTTTCATTTTATAGAAACGAGGAGAAAAAATACCAAAAAATCTGGAATATAATGAATGTACCACCTCCTCGATTAACCTACAGACAGTATTTATATTAAGTGTATAGATGATAAGTAGGGTCATCCGTTGTGAAAAAGCCTTCCGTATATGTAACCGTCTTATAGATTGGTCCTTTGCACGGTCAGGTCCTGTTAGAGCTGAGCGACCTCGAGCTGGAGTGCGGCCTCGGTCTAACCCACCCCATGCACAGAAAAAAAATAAGGCTGGCCATCGAGGAGCACCGCAACCCAGCCATGATCAGGTACCCGGGCATCGCCCAGCTGGGCCACACCTGGGTGTGCGGCGAGTGGCTGCCCGATCTGGGGCTGTCGCAGGTTAGTTTCACCATTAGAGCCAAGCCATAGCACCACTATACGAGAAGCATATTTACGTTACCTATACAGCTAGCGCGATAGGTCGCTCTCACAGCATAGGCATTGGAGTGCATACTGGAGCACTCCGTGTTCTAGCTGAAATGCGCTATAGGTATATCCAAACGACTAAGGACTGCCCTGTGGTGCATGGGTCAGGACTATTTACAGATTTTGTTTTCCACACTGATTTTCAGTCTGAAGAAGACATAATTTGACAATGAAACGGAAGTTTATTCATGCGGAATATTCAACTATACAAAAAATATAAATAAAATATATCGTGGGACCATTAGAAATGCTTTTCAGTTTCAGATTAATTTTTTTTTCCTTACTGGTTATAAAGAATAGTAAACGAGGAACATAAAGCATAGAACGAAGCTTCGCTATCCATTTTCTTCATCTGCCTATTGAACTTCGTGACAATAGGCAATAGTGCTGGATGAGATTCCACAAAGCTGCTAACATTTTTCAGTTGTCTTTGAATTCTTTGAGTACGACTGATCCATCTGTTTCAGTTTCGTTCACTTCAATGGAAACATTATTTTCTTCATCAGGAGTCGTCTCATTAAGGCCATCTTCTGTTCACAACGTCATGGGTTCGCCAGAGTCTGCAGTAATCCCGTTATCTTTTTCTTTTTCCATTTCTTTGGAGAAGTTGGTTGGAATATTAGGAACGTTCTGCTCACCAGTATTATAAAAAACGCACAGATGCTTGCAATATTTCCCTCCTGCCCCTGCTGGACAGTCACGCACACTTCCAACTTTGTATTTACTTGGTACGAAAGTGTCTGATCTGTAGCTGAAGTAACTATGAACTGATCTTCAAAAACTTTCACAACACGAAGATCAACTGATTTTTTGCAAAATTTCGTAAAATAAATTTTGTTATCCCTGCAGCTAGCATAACGCAACAACTTTTCTTTGTAGAAGTCCTCCATTGATGAAGAGATGAATTCTTAGAGAGTTATTCGGCAACTAATTGCTATAATAGACAATAAACACACGGGAAAGCCGATGCCCTTCGCGCATATCAGCTAGGAATCGGAGTGCTCCAGTATGCACTCCAATCCCTATGCCGTGAGAGCAACCTGTCGCGCTAGCTGTATAGGGAACGTAAATATGCCTGCTATAGCACTCCGTTTCCTAGCTGATATGCGCGAAGGGCATCGGCGTTCCCGCGTGTTATTGTTTATTGTCATCACCAGGACTTCTATTATAAAGAAAAGTTGTTTTACGAAATGTTGCAATAATCGGTTGATCTTCGTGTTGTGAAAGTTCCTGAAGATCAGGTCACAGTTACTTCAGCTGCAGTTCAGACACATTTGTTCCAAGTAAATACAAAGTTGGAAGTGTGTGACTGTCCAGAAGGGGCAGGAGGGAAATATTGCAAGCATCTGTGCGCTTTATATAATACTGGTGTGCAGATGCACAACATTCCTAATATTTTATTACAAGACAAAATAGAAATTGCTACGTTAGCACTAGGAAATATTATCAGTGGTGTCAACTCCTTCAAAGAGATGGATAAAGAAAAAGATAACGAGATTACTGCAGACTTTGACGAACCCATGACGTTGGAAACGGAAGATGGCCTTAATGATGAAGCAAATAATGTTTCCTTTGAAGTGAACGAAACTGAAAGTGATGGATCAGTCGAGCTCAAAGAATTCAAATAAAACTTCAAAAAAAATTAGCAGTTTTGTGGAATCTCATCCAGCACTAATGCCTATTGTCACGAAGTT
The DNA here is from genome assembly GCA_918026855.4 of Phaedon cochleariae. Classification (NCBI taxonomy): domain Eukaryota; kingdom Metazoa; phylum Arthropoda; class Insecta; order Coleoptera; family Chrysomelidae; genus Phaedon; species Phaedon cochleariae. Next base: position 50,398,970 of record OU896714.1, on the reverse strand, counting down.
CAATAGGCAGATGAAGAAAATAGATAGGGAAGCTTCGTTCTATGCTTCATGTTCCTCGTTTACTATTCTTTATAACCAGTAAGAAAAAAATGTAATCTGGAACTGAAAAGCATTTCTAATGGTCCGACGATATATTTTGTTTATATTTTTTGTATATAGTTGAATATTCCGCATCATGGTTGAACTTCGGTTTCATTGTCGAATTGTGTCTTTTTCAGTGTGGACAACGAAATCTGTACATAGTCCTGACTCATGCACCACACAGATCAGTCGTTGGCATATAGAGCGCATTTCAGCTAGGAAACGGAGTGCTCCAGTATGCACTCCAATGCTTATGCTGTGAGAGCGACCTATCTCGCGCTAGCTGTATAGGGAAATATTGCCACGGCGACTATAAAGACATCGTCCACCAATATTAGAATATTGGTGGACGATGATAAAGACAATGAACTCAATGTAAGCACAATGAACACAATATAAACACCTGGAAGGGAGACTGTACCGGTTTCTCGAATAGCACAGAGTGTGTCAGGGACAGCTGCAACAAAGATAGCTTGTGTTACGGTAACCTGTCTCTTTCACACTCGTGTTGTTTAATGGCGCATTGGTGTATACATTTTCTTTATGCACTAGCGGGCGGTAAAGTGCAATTTATCGCCCAGATTTGCAGACGTAAAGTGGTACGACTTTACCGCCGGCGGGCCCATTATCGCCTAAGGGCCATAAAGTCCACTTTAACGCCCGCTGTTCTCATGTCCTTTATAACCACACATCCATTTGTGGAATACCTATTTTTGAATTCTCAGCTGATTCTATCTTTATGGTTATGATGCATGTTATTGTTCATCCGATTCCATCTTCGCTATAACTTTCTTGTTTGAATAGTTGCTTTCTGGCTGTCTGATGTTTTTAGTCGAAAAATGAAAATTTCAGCTTGTTTTTTGGATGTATTGCTAGGCAGCAACCATCAGATTGATTGACAACGTCAAACTTAGGTAGCTATATACTGAGTATACATATTTTCTCAAGGAATAAATCTCTCACGATAATTGCGATATTCGTACGGTAATTTTAATATGTGGATTATACACAAAAACATTGCGCTTCTCTTGAAAACTGAATTTATGAGTAACATATGAATTGTAGTTTGTTGAAATCTAGCCATTACTTGTGTCTCGGGAAATAAACCACTATAGTGCATACAATTTTGTATGTATCACGCGTCGTTCGGCCATCTGCAATCGCGTGCGGAAAAGTGTCACTTTCCGCACTTCTTAGGTAAACTACTATTTTCTACTAACGTGTAAAAAAGTTCACATTTCCGCACTCATTTCAGTGTTGAAAGAGTCACTATTCCGCACTGGATATAAGGGAATCAAAGGTTTCAAAGAAGACGTTTTTTTACCTTATTTCGCCGACATTTCCGAAACATGCAAGCCAAACACTCTTTGGTCCAGGTACTCAATGTTAAAAAGTGTAATCAAACTAAAAAAAACTCGATTTGAGCATGTTTTTCAAGGTCTCGGCATTTATAAAAAAACAAAACATTGGATTTAGGCCGAAAAAGGAAAAAAAATCTTGAAAGACGAAATTTTCCAGTTTATAAATGAAGCACCTGACGAAATTTATCTTCATAAAAGTATTTAATAATAAATGTTTCTTCATGTTAACACTTGGGTTTTTTCCGCACACTATAGTAGAAAAAATAGTGTGCCTAACACGTGCGTCAATTCCCGCACTTGTTAGGTAAACTACTATATCGCGATGATGAAAAAAATCCGTTTTGAATACTCTTGTTTCAGTATTCAGAAAACTTTGCTGTTAATATGGTTGATGCCAGAATGTTGGAACATTTGAGCAAGAAGGAGCTAGAGAAATATTTAGCAGTTACTAGGAAGTTCCATCAAGCTTCCATAGTGCATGGCATTCACTTATTACGAATAATGAAATATGATAGACAGGTGAGTTTTCTATGTTCTACTGTGTGTTTGATTCATGAAACCAAAGGTAATTAGGCAGTAGTGGACTCATGTGTTACAACACACGCCAGCCAGACATGGTGAAGCTTCCCCGGCCCTGCAGTTCATCACTTAAAGATTCGATGATTTATAATGACCTAAAAATGTACAATTATCTCCAAAATATAGATAAATCTACCTCTGATATGGAAAATTTAGAGAGGAATTGAAAAACGTATTAGTCCTTTATGCGTTCTACAGGGTATCTCACGAAGAGCGTACAGTACAGTTCACTACAGTACAGAGGAATCCAAGAAAATACGCTGTCTCCATTCAAAACATTTTCGACAATGCAGTGTTGCCGCTTTTACTAGGAAGTAGTAGCAACATTGATAATTCAAATAGAACACCTTGTATTTTGCCTCAACTTTTGATCCACTATTCACTGATATTTAATCGGGACAGATACAGGGTGGTTCATGATTCAGAATTCTGATCACCTTGTATCTGTTCCGATTAAATAACAGTAAACAGGAAATCAAAAATTGAGATAGGAACATGTGAGCCGTTTTGGTCCATAATGAATAGTTTCGACACAAACAAATCCCGAAGTTGAAAAATCTCGATATCTCTGTGTAAATAATCTCAATAGACCCCAAGTGTGATGCATCGATGAAATCAGCTCTTCAAGGAGAAAAGTTGCTTCGGTTGCGAGATACAGTGGTGAATTTAAAGAATAAAAATCAAATCTTTCAGAATTTATGAACATTTTTAAACGTATAAAACTACAAAAATGGATATTTGTAGTTTAATTGGTATGCGATACACTTTTACGGGCACCATATCACTGTGGCCATTAGAGGACGCTTACCGATACATTTCTCATGGTTTAGAATAATCATCACTTTTTTCTCAGCGTAGTTCCTAACTTCATTCGTTGAGGAAATATTTTTCTGGACATTTTCATGCAAAAAAGATAAAATCAAAAAAACGTTCGTCGATATCAGTGCATTGAAGTCGAGTGCTCATTTAATGTATAGTTGAGACAGAATGTAACAAAATTGGCCCCCGAATATGATTGTATATCATTTTTCATTATAGCAAATCGATAATTCTTATAGAGCTGACAAAAAAACTGTGTGTTAGTTTATTTTATGAAATTTTTATACCAGTATCCCTACTTCATAGTTCATAGTATCTTTTGGGGGATAGAGGAGAAGCGAAACCTACAGCTGATGGTGGATATGAACTAATTCTAGAGCACCGAAATACTGACTTTATATGAATATAATCTCCAGTTTTGAGAAAATTATATAAAACAATTAATTGTTGAAAAAAAAATCTCGGAAATGTTTTGAATAATGACTTTCACTGACCCCTTTCAGAAGTGAATTTGTTCCTATGTTGTATCACGTTAACTTTGAGACACCGAGTATAATTTATTTTCAGGCGCTGGCTCTTCGAAGACATCAATGTGAAAATGTGGATGCCGATCCATTAGTTTGGACAAATCAAAGATTCATAAGGTGGGCCAGAAGTATCGATTTGGCTGAATACGCTGAAAATCTTAAAGGTATAGATGCTAGAAATTTTTTATTGAATAGAAAGAAAAGTCAAAAAATTGGTGAATTAATTTATTCAAAAGAGTGTGCATGAAACTTTGGGCCAGCTCAAAACGTTCCATCTTTAAACTCGCACATACGTTTGTGGTACATACCAGACATCAGAAATTCTAGGTAAAAATCGTTTCAATAGAATCGTTTCCATAAGGATACATCTGAAACGTTACATAACTGTTTATGTATTCATCCAGATAAGTTTCAAAAGCAATATGAAACATACTGTCAAGAAGTACAAACACCTATGGAATAAAATCACTCAAACTCGCGTTGATTTCAAGATCTTTAATTATAAGTTACCTTTTCCATCCAGTACAGTGTAGTTTCGATCAGGTCAGCGAAGTTCATAGACGTCTATTCCTGTAGAATTTGCGAAAACCGCTTACCGTGCGATAATGGTGAGCAATAGCAAACCTAGCATCGATTCCGAATATAAATAATACCCGAGTCGATAAGGCATTATCATTATTAACTGCTGGTCAACCCCATTCTAGACGTTGTAATGTAAGTACTGTTATTTTCAAGTGTTGTTTTGCGTTGTCTTTCATTTGGCAAGCCATTATGTTCTTTTTTCTTTGCTAACCTTCCATGTGGCAAACATTTATCCACGATTTTTCCATTTAATCAATAAATGTCAAATTTTATATGGAAACTATCTTGACTCTTTATTTGGGGATGAATGTAGTTGGATGGTGAAATGATCAAAACCTCTCGTCAAAAAACCAAGCGAGTAGCTAAGTTCCCAGCGAGCACAAAAACATCTCAGAGATGTTAAAAGTACGAGATTTCGAGACATTGAACCTCCACTGCGATGTTCTGTTCACACGTGAATAGAACTATTATAGAACAGCCAATGTACGCCGCAGGCGGCAATTATCGAGATATCCTTGATATGTCACAAAACTACCTTCTCCCTAGTTATTTTTAAAGCCTAAATTAGGATTCCATTTCCCTCGAATGAAAAAATGCATTAAAAATAGATTGAACATAAAAATATTTTCTTGAAATGAAATGAAATTAACTTCTCAATCGGTTTCTGAGTAGTGCTTACTACACACAGACATATAATTGGAAATAGGTTTCCCAATTTTTGAAATGTTCTCCACAATGCATAATTTTGCAACTGCGGAGAAGCTTCGTACTTTTATATATTGATTATACTGAGGCACCGAACAACACATCTTGCATCTGATGGTCATTATTACAAACTAAATAAGTCTTATAACACAATAAACTTCACCAAATTCCTTCCTGTTCGTTAGCAGCGTGATGTAAGCGTGACACGCTGCAAACGCGAATGCCAATTGCGAACAAGAAGAACAAAATCGAAAACAAATCAGAATTCATCGTATTGTGACGTAAGCATGAGACGTTGTGGTGGGGCAAACAAAGAAAGGGCACAAAAGAACAAAAACAATACTTTCAATATCCTTCTACGACCTCTTTGGTCAGTGCATATTACGTCTCAAAATAACATCTTCATGCCAACATTTTCAAAACATCCCAAAACATCCCAGGGATGTTTGTGCTCGCTGGGTTACGACCTATAGAAGGGTCAACATCCGAGTTGCGTCAACATAGTAAATCAAAACATTTTGGATTTGGATTCCAAATTTCATTTTTTTTTAGACAGTGGTGTTCACGGAGGGTTGGTTGTGTTGGAGCCGTCATTCAATGGTGACACGATGGCTACTGCCCTAGGGATCCCCGCTAGTAAAAATATCATCCGAAGACATCTGACAGCCGAACTAGAATCGCTAGTACTACCAGCAAGGTACGTCATTTTCTGCCAGCTAGAAGAACTCCAAGCAGAAACTGCAAGAGTTGTTTCGAAACATAGATAAAATATGTCTTATTTGTATTTGAAAAATAATTTATGATTTATTACATAAATTCTATTATATCGATGTTAAGACACGGAATTCAAATCAAAGATATATATATCGAAAAAGTGGTTACGACAAATCAAATTATAGTGAGAAATTCGATTTATATCGATTTGAAATAAAAATGTCCAGCAAAATACTGTCTTGATTTCACATATGAAACACCATGGAAGAAAGAGCGCTTTTCAGATCAGAACATTCGAGTTATGAAAAAACCGAAATGCTGATGATTTCTCTCTTACTTCAGTAAAACATTTTGAAGCATTCAATACACAAACATTCTATGACTGTACATATTTTGTTGTTGTTTGTTTTGCATTGCTTTTGATTAGTATACCGGATGTCCATCAGTTCAAGCTCAACCCCATAAGGTTTAGTACACAGCTCCAAAATTGGAACTTTTCTCCAATGGAATCAAAGAAGTTATAGGAGCAATAAGCCACCTCTTTATTGGGACACCCGGTATATGTATGCATCCTATATGATGATTTGCATGCTGAAGACTTCAAGTTAGTTGATGTTAACAACACTTATGTATTCCCAATTCTTCATCAACCCATTCTGACACAATTTCAATCCAAAATCTTGCTTACCCAGCCTATACATTTCCATATATCAGACGATAATAATAGAAAATTACCGATGAATATTTGGTTGTGAAGAAAATAATATGATACTTATCTGGTTTTGTATAGAATTTAATGAATTTCTAAAATGTGGCAATATTGTTGTATTCCCAACACGCCGTATTTTTCAAGTGCTACATTCGATTCCAATACAAAATATGAATAAATTGCCGTCTGTGGATATGAAACATATTGTAAAATCGCATCCAGACGCCATTTTGAATAATTCATATTTAGGTAATTCATTTTTATTTTTTTCTGGCGTTATTTGTTGAAGAATATCAAAATTGATAGCACATTTTGATTGATTGATGACTTACTATCGAAAGTTTCTTTTTTACGCCATCATCATCAACATTTTTTATGGGCGACATATATTCGCTTTTCATTGATATTGTTACGTTTTTCGGGTGCAGAAGCGAACACGACACTATTTATTTTCGAACTGATTTATTTGAACTATAGAAACACTAATTTATATCGAACTTATAACTACTATTTATGTAAAACGATTTATAACACGCGGTATATAACTGTCTCTCTGACACTCGCTGTTTGACTCACTGACAGCAGTTGTTCGGCGGTCTTATATATGAGAACACATGGCAGGCTTTGGTCGAGAACGTTCTCGAATGATTTTCCGTCTCCTTCTTTTTTTCTAGAAGCTTCTTAGAACAAAACATCTCTCTCTAATTGTTCCATCGATTGTTTCCAGAACATTCCAGAATCTTTTGTGACGTTATTTGTCACTGCGGCATATATTGAGTGTTCGGAAATATGCTGGTGTATGTAGGAATCATTGAGAGGTTGGAGAGCAATCGGGGATGCGTGATACAGGATGATCGTTGTACTCCTGCCTTCCTGCTGATGTTTCTAGAGCCCCTCCAAGGGGAATATCATTACACTGCCCCCCTCCTTAAAACGCATTCCTCCTGGAATGCATTCTGATCACTATGAAGATAGGGACAACTGGTTTCATTTCTACAACGTGCAGTATGGTAGAAATAGCATGGCACTGTCTTCTCTCTTGGAGTTCCCTTGGAGTTCCAGCAGCATACCAGAATTTCAACTCCGGTGAATCTAAATAAAACCTCTAGCATGTTCCTTACAATTCTCCAATTCAAGCCATCCAGTCCACACCCCAGCTTCGGAACAGCTATCTTCTGTATGTCCTTCTCGAGTATGATGCTTTGCAAGTCGACTAGTGTCTTCCAGAGGTCCTTGTAAGTGGATTTCTCAGAAGATCTTGCTTTCGTTATAAGATTAAACACAGACCTTTTTCCTTCAGCGCTGATATCTTCTATTTCTAGTGCTCGACCGACGGAGGGACCTTATTGACGAAGCTCCTCTAACTTCCCAAACTTCCTCATGAACTTGTTCGCTATTCCTTGAGACATCTGAAGATCCTCGGCGACGCAGTGAGCTAGTGCGTATTCTACAGGGATGGCAAAAAGGTCGCGGGGCTCTTCCTTGGTGACGCCAAACCTTGCTTTTGATGAACCACTGTATGTCCCAATGAATTCGTCGATTGTAAGCTCCTTTTCTTCCGGACAAATTTGTCGAACTTGTTGATCTTGTGTTCCCTCGAATGGTGCTAGTCTGTTGAAATGAACGACTCTTGGTTTGCCACTGGGTTCTTTACTGATGCGGTATATGACATCGTTGATCTTCTTGTTGACGGTATAAGGTCCTTCCCAAGATCTCTGTAGTTTTGGACAAATACCTCGTTTCCTTTGTGGATTGTACAACCACACCAAGTCTCCTTCTGCGTATCCTGCACCCCCAGCTCTGATGTCGTACCGGTCTTTCATGCGGTCGCTGGCAATTTTCAGATTAGAACGAACCAATTCATGAATATCGTTCATCTTTCTCATCAGATTCGTAACGTAATCTTCCCCTACTATGTCCTCACCAGGTCTACATCCGAAGACCAAGTCACATGGAAGCCTCATCTCTCGTCCAAATAAAACCTTCGCCGGAGTCTGCCCTGTAGATTCCTGTACCGCAGATCTGTAAGCCATCAAGAAGAAAGGAAGATGTTGATCCCAGTCTTGTTGGTGTTGATCTACGACTTTGCAGAGATACCTCCCTATGGTTCGGTTCATTCGCTCCACCATGCCATCTGACTGTGGATGCAATGGAGTTGTTCTTGTTTTCTTGATTCCTAACTTCTCGCTCATCTTCTTAAACACTTCACTCTCGAAGTTCCGGCCCTGATCAGAGTGAAGTTCCAATGGCACCCCAAAACGACTGATGAGTTGATTCATTAGGACATCGGCGACAGTTACGGCTTCCTGGTTAGGGATCGCATACGCTTCCACCCACTTGGTGAAGTAGTCCATGCAGACAAGGATGTATTTATTTCCATTATCAGTCACTGGAAACGGCCCCGCAATATCCATAGCAATCCTCTCGAAAGGGCTTCCAACATTGTACTGTCTCATGGGTGCCCTTGGTTTACGATGAGGCCCATTGCTGGCAAAGCACACGGTGCATTTACGGCACCACTCCCTGACGTCGTCACTGCAGTTCACCCAGTAGAACCGCTCTCGTACCCGCTGCAGTGTCTTCCTCACTCCTAGATGTCCCCCTGAAGATCCATCATGTACATATCCAAGTACTTCCGACACTCGGCTCCTAGGAATGACCAACTGCATCCGATTATCCGACCCATCATCGCTCTCGAGATTCCTCTTGAGCAGGTCATCTTCTAATACCAAGGAGTCCCACTGACTCCAGTACGCCTTCAAAGTCTGTGAAGATGGTGCTACTTCTTGCCAAGAAGGACGACGATTCGCTTTCTTCCATTCTCGAAGCTTGCGAAGTTCTGGGTCCTTTTCTTGCTCTTGCTTGATTGCTGCAGGTAACCAATCTTCATTGACAACGGTAGTTCTGTAGACGGCTGCTTCCTTATCCTCCAAACGACTACAATGTGAGCACTCAGGTAGACATGGCCTTCTGGACAATGCATCTGCATTCTTATAGCTCGTCCCCACTCGGTAAACTGGTCTTTTTGGATCATCCCGCTCTAGTTTTCCTGCAGCTGCTCGAACTGGTTTCTTCTCTTCATCCAAGAGGCCCTTGATGACGTTTATAAGGTCTTCAGTTAGATCTTGCCTGGGACTGTCCGCTATGTTCGTGCTGTCATCGACGGCTTGGAATTTTGTTGCTTCTCGTGTAGCTTCTATCGCGGCCTCGATTTCTAGCGCAACTGCCAGAGCACTGGGAGAGTCTTTGGGTCGAGTCAACCGAACCGCTTTCCGCATTTCCATGTCTCGCAATCCATCCAGGAACGTTTGGACAGCAAGACAGTCTATCAGATACTCAGGAGCTGATGGGTAGGCACACCGAACCAACCGAGCTACTTCCATTTCAAATTCCTGTAGGCTCTCATTGTCTCCCTGTCGACGGTTCTTCATTTGTGATCGTAACACTTGCTGTAGATGTTTTTGACCATAGCGCATGTTGAGGCGTTCGATGAGATAATCGTAGTTATTGGATTTATCTTCCGGAATGGCTTGCAAGATGTTTAGTGCAGTAGAGCTACTGTGAGAGCTACCACTTTGTCTTCTGATGTCCACCCATTGGCTTTGGAAGCTGCTTCGAATTGCTTCAGGTAGTTTGGCCACGATGTTTTTCCATCGAATGTAGGCGGCTTCACTCGATTGGTAGTAACCACTGACTCTTCCATCGCAGCTCTCCTGCGAGATTGTGACTTCAGTTCATCTATTTCAAGGTGCAGTTCTTTCTTCAGATCTTCTATCTGGGTGGTGAATTGGGTTGATACCTGAGCTATAATTTTATCCTGCTGAGATGCGATCTGTTCTTTCTGAGCAGTGATCTGAGTCAGAACCTCTTCCCAATGTGTTGATATCTGGGTCGATACTTCTTCTCGTTGGGCAGATATCTGAGAGGCAATCTGATCTTGCTGAGCAGAAAACTGAGCAAGTACTTCTTTCTGAGCTAATATCTCTTCCCGTTGAGCCGATATCTGATCCAATACCTCTTGCCGTTGAGCTGAGATCTGCGATGCGATCTGATTTTGCTGAGCAGTAATTTGTGCCAGAACTTTTTCTCGCTGAGTTGCCATCTGCTCAGCTATATCCTGTCGCTGAGCCGCAATCTGATCCGTGATCTTCTCCTGCTGAGCCACCATCTGATCCGCCATCTTCTCCTGCTGGGCCACCATCTGGTCCGCAATGTCCTGTCGCTGAGCCGCTATCTGGTCCGTGATCTTTTCCTGCTGAGCCACTATCTGTTCCGAGTTCCCAGCCAACATCGATTCCGCTGAAGCTGGTTCCTCGAAGGTGAACGTCTCTGGATCTTGACCTACGCTCACCATATACTCTTTGAGACGATGCTGAAGTGTAGTCTTGATCCCTGTTGTGTCGAGATCTCTCTCCTCCAACTCGCGTTTCAAGTCCACCACTTTCAACTCGTGTAGTTTCTTCATTGCAACGGTCTGTTCACTTCACACTGGAATATCCCACTTCTGACACCAATTGTTACGTTTTTCGGGTGCAGAAGCGAACACGACACTATTTATTTTCGAACTGATTTATTTGAACTATAGAAACACTAATTTATATCGAACTTATAACTACTATTTATGTAAAACCATTTATAATACGCGGTATATAATTGTCTCTCTGACACTCGCTGTTTGACTCACTGACAGCAGTTGTTCGGCGGTCTTATATATGAGAACACATGGCAGGCTTTGGTCGAGAACGTTCTCGAATGATTTTCCGTCTCCTTCTTTTTTTCTAGAAGCTTCTTAGAACAAAACATCTCTCTCTAATTGTTCCATCGATTGTTTCCAGAACATTCCAGAATCTTCTGTGACGTTATTTGTCACTGCGGCATATATTGAGTGTTCGGAAATATGCTGGTGTATGTAGGAATCATTGAGAGGTTGGAGAGCAATCGGGGATGCGTGATACAGGATGATCGTTGTACTCCTGCCTTCCTGCTGATGTTTCTAGAGCCCCTCCAAGGGGAATATCATTACAATATTAATAGCATGACAAATCTGAAAATTTCATCAAATAGCAGGAAAAAAGTGGCAATGTGAATGTGCTCTCAATTTTGATATTCTCCAACGAATATAACAAAAAAAAAAAGAACATGAACATTTCTGTTTTTTTCGTACATCTCCGGAAATACTCGGAATTCAAGAATTTTCTTGACGGCTCATTAGTCACGTAAATGTGCAACTTTGCCCTAATTTAACCATATTCGTATTTTCTAAAGTTTTCGAGATCCCACTTATTCAATGATGAACTAAAATTGGCTGTTCTGGGAGCTATTGCAAGTCATATTATAGGATTGATTGAATGAATTAACTTCATTGTTCGATGTATGTGTTCAGTATGGTTCGCAGGCATGCTCCAATATATATAGACGCGTCTACTGATCTATACATACCACCGATTTAAATTTCTGTTGATTTTTTGAATGCGCCTGTCAAATGGCCTGATAAAAGGGATTTTCAAAAGAAAAATCGGTTCATACCAACCAGAACTAGGTCATAAGTCAACGCAATTCGATTTGTTTATATAAACGACCTTGAAATTTAGACAATGGGGATGGATTACGGATTCCGGTTGAAATCACTATGATAACCAGTTGATATTCGAATACCCCTCATATTTTACCACAAACTTTCGTAGTCACAAATCACAGAGTACACACAGAGTACACATAGGGCACAAGGCAATATTGAACTATAGCCACCATAACTATAATTTAATAACTATCAGAGTTCCCTTCAAGGATTGTCAGCTGGCCTAGTGCAACTGATGAGGCTTGTAAAACCGAAACAGTATGTCTTGTAGCAATTTATAGGTAACTGAAGGCCCTTTCGAATGAACTATAACTCGACCTACATTCCCATTCACTCAGGGGATTGAATGTTTTGCCATGAATTTCAGAGCAATTTTGTATGATTCACAGAAACACAGAAAAATGTCACATACATAGTTTTCGACCTGATTCTAGTTGGCTAAAACCAATTTTCCACTTGAAAAGCCCTCACGTATTTATGTTTCACATAGAATGCTTGTGTATGCGCACTGCTGATTTCAATGTTTTGATTTTGCACTGTTATGTTAGATCCACACTAGAGCACTATGTTCGGGTTAGGGGCAAATCGAGAGTTATTGGAGGTTCGCTAGGACGCAACTTCTCCAAATCGCAAGTTGGCACCAATGGAACTTCGGGGAATAGAGAAGCGTTCAACAAGGATACCTTGAGAAAATCTAAAGTACGTGTAAGTTGCTAGATTGGAACATAATTGGAGCAGCGAGTATGTACCAACAGACTACCTGATCATAGTTATGTAATTTTTTTTGGATAGGAGAAATATATATCGAAGACTGGAACCTTTGGCACGATAATACACTACACACTGGTTTACCACTAACCAAACCGATTTTTCACGCCCCAACACGTATTTCGCTAACTATGTTAGCCATTTTTCCTCGAAGTTAACCACACAAACCGGGCCAACAATGAGTTAACCAATCAATTTTCCTCGAATTGTATTCCAAACTATGACGTAATAGTTAACCAACCATACAAACCAGCGCACTGAGGTAGTTCACGGAGTAGTTAAGGCTTTTGATTGGCCACTGGATTGGGCTCTTGTTGTTGTTATAATCTGAAATTATATAATTGTTAGGAAAAAATAATTATACTTCTTAAAGAGATAATTATATGGATTCATACGAAGTATTTTTCAATGAAAGATCTCATCATATTGATGAAAATAAATATTTGATTCATTGTAAATATGTGTACGCAGCGAATTGTTGTAGTAGGTAAGCATTGATATATTTTTTTCACAGATGATGAATTTCTCATTCAATATATCAGTATTACTACTAGAATCAAACAATAAACAAAAACAGCTAATAAACTAACATCTGTCAAGCTTCAAAAGTAAACCGTGACGTCATGATAAGGCTACCGTGACGTCATCATAAAGTTGACCTGGTTTGTCTGGTTAGATTCGAGAAAAAATTACTTAAGTATATGTCCACCCGACCGTGAATAGCCAATAACCACCAAGTTAATGCTATTCATGGTTGAGTTCACATGTTATATTACTAAACTATACAGAGGGCTAAATGGGATAGGTCCATTATCCTTATTCATTACTCTATAACTATTCTTTGATATCTCTAAACTTTCATATGCATCTAATTTCCTAACATTATTAACTTGCTTAACTAATTTGAGGTTATTAGTATGTGTTTTCTCATTGTGATTGAACATGTGTTCGGCTACACACGATTTATCTAGCCTACCATATATTTCAAATATGCTAAGTGTTCTTTGAACCTTGTTTTTATGGCACGCCTGGTTTGGCCTATATATGTTTTATCACAATAATCACAACTAATTTCGTATATTCCTGACTTTTATATTGAGTCCACCTTATCTTTTGGATTACCTAATGAATTGCCTAACTTTCTCCCAGACTAATAAACGCTTCAAAAATAAAGTCTCTGAAAACCTTATCAAGCCCTCTTGTGTACTTGGGATTGAGAGGGATTGGGATTCTTCTCGGATTGTTTTCATCCTCTTGAAAAATCGTAGAATTCCTGAGTGATAACTTGAATTCATGTCTACGTATTAATTTATCTACTTTTTTGATATCATAACCATTAACGCCAGCCACTTTATAAACAACACAAGATAAATTGATACGTAGACATGAATTTAAATTATCACTCAGGAATTCTATGACTTTTCAAGCGGATAAAACCAATCCGAGAAAAATCCCAATTCCATTCAATCCCAAGTACACAAGAGGACTTGATAGGATTTTCAAAGACTTAGGTTTTGAAAGCGTTTATCAGTCTGGGTCAAAGTTAGGCAATTTATTAGGCAATTCAAAAGATACGGTGGACACACTTGAAAAGTTAGATATATACGAAATTAGTTGTGATGATCGTGATAAAACATATATAGGCCAAACCAGGCGTCCCACAGAAACAAGGTTCAATGAACACTTAGCACATTTGAAATATGGTAGGTTAGATGATTTCATGTGTAGCCGAACACATGTTCAATCACAATCATAACACACATATCAATAACCTCAAATTAGATAACCAAGTTAATAATGTTAGGAAATTAGATGCATATGAATGTTTGGAGATATCTAAGAATAGTTATAAGATAATAGACCTCTATCCCATTCCCCTAGGATAGATCATTCAGTTTTAATGTTCTCCTGAAGATGCTAGCATAGTTAGCGAAACACGTGTCGAGGTGTAAAAAATCGGATAGGTTAGTGGTAAAACAGTGTGTAGTGTATTATCGTGCCAAAGAGTCCAGTTTTCGATATACCTGATCATAGATTCCAATAATTATGTAATTTTTTTTTTGGATAGGAAGAATATAATTTTGTTTTCATTACTTCTAGATTTACAGTGGACAAGGACAGGCATTCTAGCTAAAGCATGGCGCATTGAAAACTTATTTATTATCTAACCTAAGCGTGTATTATTTGTATATTTGTGCTCGGCAATAAATATAAAGGCTATAAAATATAAAACATGTTTCATTCCTACTATATATATCAAGGGCTGAAGCTTTCCCACGATAATAACACCACACTATTCTCTATTCTAACCATACCGATTTTTCAACTCCTTGGCACGTGTTTCACTAACGATCTTAGCATCATCAGAAGGAGATTAAAACTGATTTTTAATCTTCTCTCTTCTTCTTCCTTCAAATAGTGTCAGAGAAATAAAACTGTTGCTTTTTATTGAAGAATAGTGGTTCTACCATATTTTTGAATGTCTTTTATTCAAATATTGGCGATGATCAATATAACCAATTAGGTTTTCGAATAAAAGTTACCTAATATATGTCTTGAATTGGTTACGGAAAATACTTACAAATGCATATAAATGAAATATAGTTGTAACATATATAACATGAATGCATCAATTGTTTGAGAAATATGCTATAAAACTTTAAAGAACGTCTCGAAATGTTTTCTAGAAATTAGTGTTATTGCATATCGAAACCATTTTATTTATGTCTTGGAGTGCACAAGAAGAAATACCTATTGTGCCGTGCTAAGCAAAAAAGTCGCATCTGATAAATTATCGATTCTGAGATATTCCGTTCTTCTGTATGTATCAGTGACGTCCATTGTTTTGATCTGAAGCTTGTAATTTTCTTCATGAGAGTTTTTTTCCATGTCACAATTTATATCATATATGAATTTCATTGTTAATTTATCAATTTTTATGAAGAAAAATGCAGATTCAACATTTCCAGAGGAACAAATTTGCTAATAATGTCCAAGTATAATAGTATATTGTTGCAAAAATATTAAAATAAGAATATTTTTAGTGACGATGCTCGAACCACCACGTAAATCAATGGATCGTCTTGGAAGGCCATATCACGTAGGCCATATTGTCAAGTAGGGCAAATGCCTATGGAATAACATCACTCTATCTCTCGTTTTTTCTAGATCTCCAATCATAATTTAATCTTTCCAATTCAAAATATCCAGTTCAGTGTAGTTTCGTTCAGATCAGCGGAGTTCATAGATTTTAGTTCCTGTAAAACTTGCAAAAACGCTTACCGTGCGAAACTACTTAGGTAAGCTATACCGCAAAGTAGCGGTCATTCCCATTGCGGAAAATTGCAAACCAAGCATTGATTCCCAATATAAATAGAACAGTCATTTTGGAATGGATTCATTCATTATGGCATTCATTTTTTTGACTTCCAAAGTGGCACTATGCCACTTTGAGGGTGCGACACTTTGGTGGTGTGACACCTCCCCGTCTTTGGTTCTGCTGCCCAATACATGATGTAAGTACAAAAAGAACATCATATTGTTGTTCACTCGATACATGTTTGATTTTGCTGTTCCGCCTTTATGGCGCATTTTTATGTTTTCTTGATTCAATAAATTATTTGTTACACTTGAAAAACAATTCTCTTTATTTCGCAATGAATGCGGTTGGGTGATGAAATGCTGAAAATCCTCTCGCAAAAATAGCCAAGCGAGTACTCTGATGTTGACACATGAGGTAGAAGCAATGTCTGAGTTGCGCCATGTGGTGAAGGCCCATATCCCATATATGTATGAGTTGCGACACGTGATGGAGGTGCCGTTTGTTCTCAAAAATGTCATATCCCTAACAACACAGGGATGTCCTAGGTACGTCCCTTTTTTGTCCCGCGGTACAAAGACGATTGGGACATCCAGGGGATATCCCGCAGTGGTTGTCCAGTGGACATCCCGCTCGGTACATTCCTAGGTTATCCTATTCGTGTCGCTGGAGTATCTGATGATATTCATTCACATCAGAGTCATTGAATTTCATCTATTGAGTTGAATTTTTTTGAAAATGTTTGTTTTTCTTCCGGAAAATGATTGTAATGAAAATAAAGAATAAAATCTCAGAACTTCTTAAGATATTACCATTTTTCGCAGACAGAAATCGTTCCTACATGCATAATGCCCCTCATTTTTAGACACCCAAGAATGATAATAATTATACCCAATTCCTAACAAAGTTGTATTTATTCAGGTTTCTGTAGTTAAGTCCTGTTTATAAATCTGTTTAGTACATAAATCTTCAGGAGGCATGATAGCCAATGGAGCAGGGTGCGTGCAAGATCCCAGGTTCAATTCCTTCTCGACCTACAACGTTTTTCTTTTGTCGAAAGGATGTCCCTGGGATATCCTTGGGACGTCCTAGGGATATCCTTTCATCGTACTAGGTACATCCCAGGGACGTACCAGAAGGACATCCCTTGGATGCCTTTTTTTGCGGCCAGCGGACGTCCCTGGGACATCCCTAGTATGTACGTTGTCCCGACAAAGGACATCCCTGGGATGTCCTAGTATAAAATCAGAGACGTCCCTGGGAAGTCCCTGGGAAGTCCCTAGGATGTACTGGTGTTGTTAGGGATTACCTACTATATAGAACTATATGAGTTGCGACAATAACACTAGCAGATTCAGTCATTAGCATCATAATATCAGAAGAAACGGTCGTCGATATTGTATTTTAGGTACGGTCATCTTTGTATGTACAACCTGTCCCGTCTCCTGAGCTGAATGAATAAATGTGATTCAGTGTAGGTACCTAGGTATTGGATTTTTTGAAACTTTTGTAGATATTTGAAGTTCTTCATACTGTCTATGGCAAATAATTTCAAAGTTTTGCAATTCAATAGATAAAAGAGTCTTGGTAAAGAGTTGTTCGACATAAATTCTAAAACATAACAAAACATTAATTTACTCCATTCAATATCAACATTACAATTTTGATTTTACAACGTCTACTCATAGGGGCACCATGTATCTTGGTCCGGGAAACTGATGGGCATAGTCAAGATGTAAGGTCTCATCAGAACCCAATCAGTCCATATCGTCTGTGGATTCCCCTTCTAAGGTATACCTAGGTTGTACGATTTTATTCTTCTTCCTTCTCCTGTTAACAACCCCATCTTCTTCGTCCATCATGCGGACTATGAGCATCTGATCACTCGTGTCAAGTGGGGCTACTGAGATATCACGAACTGCTCGAAATTTCCCGCAGTTGTTCAGATGCTCATTCTCTAATCTGAAGAAGTTCCAGATGAATCTCCTAGAATTTGAAAATTCGATAATGTCACTCATCTGTCGGGGAAGTTTTCAATATTCAGATTTGTATTCCTCCGTGAAGTTCATGAAAAATGATATACGAGTTTTTTATTATCTCAAAAGTTAAATAAATACAAGAAACTCGAAGTCATCTCCACACAATGTTCATAAAATGAACAACAATTTTAGATTTCGGGAGAAAAACAACTACTTTTCCTGGCTAACGCCACGCAGAACATTGAATTTCATACTCCCGAAATCTATGCATCGGCTCGTATAAACGAATACTGATACAAGTGATTATTTTCTGAATTCAAGTTTATTCTCTTCTCAGTTCGAATACAGTCAATATACATTCAGTTTATGATAATCTCTGGTTTATGACAACCCTTCATATGAGAGGATGGATGCACCTAAGTATCTATAATACTTGTGTTACGCTTTCCATCCACCTTTCAGGGTACCTATTCCAAAATGACATTATAATCAATTCAACTATGGCAGTTTCAGATTATACAGTGTCCCACTTACCATGCTCACCATGGGTATCTTTTTAACGGTAAGAGATACGAGGTCGGTTAAATGACACTAAATGTGGAGTTTGTCAAGGCCAACTATAATATGAAAAAATATTTTGATAAAATCTATTCGTTTTTGTTTTATACGCAAAAAACAGATTTTGATCATTTTCATGTCTCCTCCGTAACTTCTTTATTTATGAAAATATTCAAATAGGAATTTCACATTCTCATGGAAGTTTTTCAAAGTTATTTCGAAAAAAATATGAAATTTGTGGATTCATTTATGAACACCCATATCAAACATTGTTGGACAAAGAGGTCTCTCGATTTCAGTAATTGCGTTTCCTTATACAGATAAGAAGAAAAAAAAAACACTCCAAAACCAAAATACTCCCGTATTGATTTTGGCTGGTTGTTCGACTGGCGTAATTTCTACCACGAAATAGCTAAATCGAAATCATTAGGTATTCAGGAAAGGATCACTCTTATCAGTATTCGTGTATACGAGTCGATGCATAGATTTCGGGAGGAAAGCAGTTGTTTTTCTCCCGAAATCTATAATTGTTGTTCATTTCATGAACAGTGTGTGAAAATGACTGAGCTTGTATTTATTCAACATTTCAGTTCACTTTGAGTATTGTGGCTATTTCGTAGTTGTTATCTCAAAAGGCTGAGAATTTACAACAGAAAAAAAAATCCAAAGAAGTAGTTTCAGCACCTTCACCATTCTGCTCACGTCATTGGTGAACTGCCATGTTCACACAGAGATAATACGCGATTTTCCTAGCGCGACTGCGACGCTGCCGAGTCCATTTATATGTATTTATATGAAATTCTGTGTATGTATCAACTGCATTGAAACTCTATTTTAATATTGGCTACTTCATATGGAATGACATTTATAATTTGATTTTCTGGTAAGTCGAAAAGTATAAACCAAATTATTTATAGATGCCTGATGAAATTACTCATCAGGACGAAAGTTCAATCTTGAAATGAATAGAATCGAAATAAAATGATAACTTGAAGAGGTCCTGAGTAGGGTTTCATTGTTTCAAAAAAATTTGTATATTTCAACTGGGCAACCGCTCCCAAAACCAGTTTCACACCAAACCATGATGAAAGTTGCAAATTCATTTTGTTCACACGGTCTAGTATTTTCGTTGTATTCGCACTTGTTGATTATGATCGAGTAGCTGTGATTCTAGTTGAATTATATCTATAGACAGACATATATAATATTCTCGGATGTCACTGATACTCAGCAACAAGCCTAAACTCATTTTCATTATTTTTCACTTCATTCATTTTTCAGAATAAACTCGTATATAATCATTATGAGTAAGTGTGACATCTATCTAAATGATTTTGTAGTTGGTGGACATGCGCAAATGTATACCTTCCTGTCCTCAATTATACGCCTTGCCCTATGCATACATTATGTTGATTGAATAGTTCATGCTGATGAGCACCAATATGAACAGAATTGTGTTTTATTGAGGGATCAATCATCACAGTAAGCTGAGTGAAACTTCTTATTTTTTTCTTTTTTTTTCAGTTTGGGCGAAAGTTCACATTTCTTAATCACTCTATAGTTCGAAAATAAAAATGATTTGAATCCTTTCAATTGTCATTATAGATTGCAGAAGCATAATCATATTCAGTGTGAAACTAATTTGATGAAAATTCATCAGAAGAAAACTTCCTCATTTTCCAATTCATTTTCGTGGATTAATTGATGCTCACTCAAAGGACAATTATCAATCTAACAGATCTGTCGCTTGGCTAGTGCTATTGTATAGTTTTCTGTAAGACACAATAGCTTTAGAATTTTGAGTGTGTTTGAACCCCCCATAGTTATACTACTAATTTTTTTCTAAAATTTGTATGTCGCTATTTCTAAGTTGGAAACCAACTCCCCAGAAAACAAAACTTGTGAGTGGTTAGGAAGAGCGGACCTTTAGCTTATAGTGGAATCCGAACCATTTCTAGGGCGCTGAGATACTTTGTAAACATACCTGAAAACTTCGAGAGGTGCTAATACTGTCACCATTGAATTTTCTAACGCATATCCCATTTCTGTCATGGATATCAAGATCGCCCAGCCAAATCTCAGGATCAAGTCTTCAACAATTGCGAAGTAATAAAACCACTGAAATAAACACACACAATAAAAATTAAAATTGCATTGAGAATTTTCAATAGTGATATACCGTTGAAGAATATACTATCTCTTCGCGCAGGAATTTGTTGTCACCTGCTTTGGGGTCAAACAATCCCCAGTCTAGTTTTATATCCCAAGTATATGCATAGCAAGAGCTGATAATTGATGCAGCTATCCATAAATAGAAGAAAGGACTGTCTCCGTTAGCTACAAGTAAAAGATTCGGTAAACATAACTGAGGTATGACGTTAACACTACCAATTTACTTTCTGTAACCATAACCAACCTGTGGCATACATTTTGTTGAGAGCTGAGAAAATTATAACGAAAAAGGACGTTCCATATTTAGCTGCATTGACTATGTGAGGAAAAGCTTCCTTTGTGTCCCTGTATCTCCTCAGGCACTGAGCAAACCTGAACCATGGTGGTAAACAAGTTACGAAAGCCCTGAAAGCGAGGAAATTTTCCACACAATATTTAGCATCTGTAAAGAAAAATATAAGGAGTAGAGTGTATATCCTATTTCTATATTTCTCTCGATACTTAAGAAAATATACTTACTTTGGCCTTCTGACCAACTGGTATTGGTTAAGTAGAAGCATACAAAATACTGCATATCCGTGAATAGTGTCATCAAACTGTTGAGCTGATCAGCCACCCAAAAGTCGGCAAAAGATACGTAGAAAAATGGAGCCATTACTGCTTTTCCCTGAAAGAGAGTTCAACATAACATCGATCGTCTAAGTCGCTCCTACATATTTATCTCTCATGCTTTTCTAATCCAATCCACTTGTTTGAATCAGTCAGTATTGCAACTCATTTGATGGACTAGTCCCCAGCAAACACAACATATCTATGATATCGCTGAGATATCACAATCCGACATATCCTCAGCTATACTTTTTTTATATGGATGTACTTTCCTGCTGTGACGTATCGTTCTTGGGATATGAAAAATAATTGAAAAAAAGGAACCTTCTACGTCGCTCCCTGCACTTGGCTCACCTTGTAAGTTCTTTTTTTTATGTTCTGGTTCCCACGAAAAGGGATATCCTGTAATGTTCAGAGAATATCGTGAAAACCCAGAGAAATAAGGTAGGAATTGGTGTTCTTAAATTTCTGGAGGTTATATGCCTCGGGGAACACCTCCATTGGCAATGTGTTCCAGAGCCTCGCTGTTTGTTGGATGAACGAATCTTTGGAAAGAGATGTTCTGCAGGTCTCCAAAGTGACCACGAAGGGGTGCGAAGCCTCAACTCGACGGGTTAATCTCGCGGGGACTGTCAAGGGAGGAACAATTGTTGATATTTCAGAAGAGCATCGTCCATGAAAATATATATATAAAATAGAGCCAGATCGCCAACTTTTCTACGGTGTTCCAGAGAAGTGAGTGAGTTTGTGAGCGAGGCATCACCCACGAGACGAATTGCCCTTTTTTGGACAGAATCCAACAGTTTCAGGGTATGTTCGGGTGCTGCACTCCAAATATGGAAACAGTATTCCAGGACAGGTCGTATCTGTACCTTAAAGATCATAAGCAGCTGATTGGAAGTAAAATAGCTCCTGGCCCGAAACAGAAAACCAAGTTTTTGGGATGCACTGTTAGCAATTGATCTCACGTGATTTTCAGAAGAAAGGTTATTGCTGATAGTAATACCAAGCATCGAAATGGATGTCTTCAAAGGTACGGTTACTCCTGACAAGTTTATGTTGGGCACAGTGATATCGGCTTTTCTAGAGTGAAGGCATGTTTGCGTTTTGTTTGCATTGAAATCTACCAAGTTATTGGATCCCCATTCGAGAATTGTTGCCAAGTCCATATTTATGTTGTCAGCATTTCTTCCTCGTTCGTTTCTGATTTGCCTGGCTGGTATTGAAGCATAGGAAGAGAAGGCGGTATGGAGGGTACTATCATCCTTGAAGCTGTGTACAGGAGTAGAAATAGTGTTGGTGCTAGAATTGATCCTTGCGGAACACCAGCATTTATGATAAGAGGGTCAGATGAAACTCCGTCGACCACTATATGGAGAGACCTGTTTGAGAGAAAACTAGCTAGCAGAGAACATTTGGACATTTGGAATTTTCACTACCTATCTACTCCGAAGTCCGAACATATCCCTATAGTCTAAAAAAAGCTGTCCTCTTCTATGTTCTTCACACCCCCTTATTGGGCTTTGACTGAAGTAATATTGGAGCAAAAAATGAATATCGCAGTGATACCTTTACTGCAAGGAACAACCTATATCTTGAAGATATCGCATAATGTGTTTGCTGGAGTTACATTCCAGAGTCTATTCTAACTTACCATAACCCTCAGAGCCCAAAATCTAGCTTCGTATCTGAAGGTCCTAGTGGGATTGACGACGAACAAAACCATAACTACGATCAAAGCCAAGGGACAAGCGTAGGCAGGAACGCCGAGCTGATCGCTGTAGATGAACGACAACACCGAAATGGACCAAATGACCCCGAAAACGGCGGCCATTTCGATGATGTGCTGCTCGGAAAGATGGTTCCTGGGGTCCATTTCGAATATCAAAACGTGGTTGACGCCTGAGGACCGCCAGCCGTATATGTTGATGCCCCACAAGAAGAGGAACTCGATGATGAGGAATGGGCCTCTGTAGAGCCTTATCACTATCACCCAATCATTCCTTTCGCGGAACAGTCCTGAAGAAACAATTTTTATCTAGTCACTGAATCGAAAGTAGGCGTTAGTTCCCTCATTTAGGGAAACAAAGTTGTCAATTTACTCCCACGGGAGGAAAAAAATATCAACTCCTGTGGGAGGTAAACTAAATTGGCTTCAGCATGCATCATTTAGCGTCGATATACCTATAGAATCTGTGCAATCTAAGTAATCAGTGTCTTTATCACTATTATAAAACAAGTAAGAATAATATATTCCAATGATGTCATACGCTTCTTCATATACTGAACGTAATTTTAATCAAAACTTTCAAATGCAGTTGCATAATATACAGATCAATTAGTTCATGATGACATAATTGTCAAATTGACTTTTGTTCAAATGCCTTCAATTGTCCATGGCATCCTATATCTTTGAAATGATTTGGATCGCTGATAAAAGCATATATACAGGGTTGGGCAAAAGTATGGAAGAAGGTGAATATCTCAGTAACCGTTTGTTAGATTTTTTTGAATATATGTACAGGGTGATTTCAAAACGTGGTGGATTTGAAAATGTTATCGTCGATGTTGCCACATTTTCAGTTATTCCGGAATTAAAAAAAATATATATTTTTTTGCGAATATTTCTGGAACCGTTTATTGCACAAAAAACAGCTTTCTTAAGCATTTTGTACCTATAATAAGCTATATTTTGTGCGGATTTTTTCTTATTTTTGGGTCATAATTGGTGAAGATTTTGAAGGGGTAGTAAGTGTTTTCCTCCCCAACTTCTACGCCACTGGAAAAAGTTCAGTTTTCAGCAACCTATTTGAACTGCCAATATTTCCTGCTCAAAAAAGTTACTCTTGGAAAAAGCTAATCGCGTATATTTCCAACAATTTTCAATTCTACTGAGTATGATTGGCTATTTTTTTTTTTTGTAAATTTTGTAATATGAAGTTAACCTCTGATGGTTCTGTTACTCGTTCTGAGGTCTAAAAAGATTTTGTTTGATTGGTAAAAACATTTGTTTTCACAAATTTACCATGATTTTCAACATGAAAGTTGATTTTTCTCAAAAACTGCCAACTTTAGAGCTCATGACCAAGAGTATCTCTTTTGTGTAGAAAACATTAGTTGTTCAAATGGGCGGCTCGAAACTGTATTTTTCCAGTGGCGTAGCACTTGGGTAGAAAACTATCCACTGACCCTTCGAAACCATAACTAATTATGACTTTAGAAATAGCTTATTATGAGTTGAACATGCTTACGAAAGATGTTGTCTGTACGAAAAACGGTTCCAGAGATATTCGCAAAAAACGATTCTTGTTCAAACTTCAACATCCTGTATCTCAAAAATGGTGCATTCTAGAGGGTGAGTTAATAGAAACTTTTTTTCATATTTTTGAACGAGCTATATGAGATCCTGGAATTCTGCGCATATATTATGAAACACCCTGTATGGTTCGTGTATGTTTAATTTGTTTTCTATTTGAAAAAATGCATCTCATGTTCATGAATGCGTTAATTAAACTTTCGACCTGTCCGATCTTGCTACAGGTTATTTCAATCCTTCAGGTTAGGCAAGTAGGATATAAAAGTTAGACAAGTCAATGTAAGTTCAGTTCATTGTACGAGTATTTTACTAGAAGAATCTACTGTGTTAGCGAAACAATGAAAAAAATGGCGCTCAAAAGAATATAAAATATTGACGGCTATAGTTGCACATGAAGATCTTGTATGATATTCACCTGACAAAATGACTGATACGAGAAGCACTATGAGCGCTCCGGAGAACAACCCTACTTTGAAGGTCGTCCAAGGGCTCTGATGCTCCCCGAGGGGAGGCACCCTCAATCGCTTCATGGCTCGCTGTCTGTCCCCACCTTCGAGCTCTTGAGTCACCGCCGTCTCTGTTTCTCTTATCAGACGGTCTATGTCTTTGTTCACGTGGAAAAAGGATCCTTCCACGTGTTCCACTCTCCATTTCGCTCCGAATTCGACGGACAACAACTAGATGGAATAAACAATGTTTTCTTCTCAGTCTCATTCTTCATCACTTATGGATAATAATATTACGTATTTCGGTTATGGTATTGAAATTAGGGTGATTTCTCGACTGGTTCCATTTATTTTCCTATGTAGATTCAATCTTGTCAAAATTGAGTACCAGTGGCTGAGAAACTGAGAAACCGAAGATGGTCTATGTCTTTGTTCACGTGGAGAAAGGACTCTTTCCACGTGCTCCACTCTCCATTTTGCTTTGAATTCGACAGACAACAGCTAGATGGAAGAATCTTTGCATACTACGTATGGATCAGAATGTTATGTATTCGTAGAACTGACATTGGTGTGATATTATTATCTCGACTGATTGAGTACATTAGTAGATAGCCTATAGGGGTTCTGGTCCAAAATTATGTTATGTGGATTCAATCTGGTGAAAATTTAGTAGCTGAGATAACGGTAGGCATATATGTTGTAGTGAGAGTTTTGAAAGTTGGGCAAGGTGATGAAACGAAGATACATGGAGCATTTGACATATGATATAATCAGAACATCAGAATGATAGGATAAATAATCAGCCTAACAATGATCTGTCAAACTATGCACTAGTTGACATACAATTAAATTATTTATCTGTGATAAATCGTTTTTATATGTGAATTCCTGTTGGTATCAGGAGTACAAGTCATGTCATCAAAGAGTAAGTATCCAATTATTCTAATAACATTATTCTATTGATTTTATATATGGTGTCAACCAGGCGCCATATTGATTCTAACCTCTTTTGGATTGACTAATTACTGACATTCACTTGAGCAAGACACATATTTGCTCCTCCCAACTCTCTAAGTGAATACCTACCTCCTCTATATCTATGAAATGAAATAAGTGAATAGCACTCATTATAGCATGAAACAAGTTGACCTAGTGATGGGCACATTGCACCTGTCTCTTCAAAGTTAGTGCCTCCTTCCTTTCGTGAACACAGTTGTTCTATCACCTTGACCCAATCTGGTCTCACCTTTCATAACACATCTGCCTACTTCGGCTCCCTACCTACGGAATGTTCAATTTGATCTAGAATCCCCATAGCATATCTACTAACATAAAGTTTGTCAAATTCTGTAGTAGATCGACGGAACAAATCAAAACTTTTTATGTTCAAGCTCTAATACCTTTTCTGGATCAGAATGTTACTTATTCAGGTTATTGAATTAAAATGGAAGTGGTATCTTGATAGATCGGGGACATGGAGTCTGAGTTTGTTAAATAAACAGTTGTTGAGAAAAGAATCCGAACATTGAGTGAATCTCAGATACTGAATCGTACTGATAGTAGCTCTATACTGATGACGGCAATGACTTTTCTGGGTTTAAATATAAACTATTTGGGTGGTAGAAATGAGAGCTATATCTGGATTCATCATGACTCACGCCTAGTTTTCATGAGTAAACTCCTAACATAAATACTATATCAGTGTTTATATCACCCCACATTGAGCTTACCTTATCGTGTTTTTTCAGTATTTTACGAAAGCCAGTGAAATTGAGATTCTGGTAGTTCTGCAACAAAATCAAGCTTAGATAGAACTCGCTGAAGGCTAACTTGATTTCTTGAATTTTTCTGGCTGGTATGTTTTTCTTCCTTAGCAACTTGGTGCGCACTGAGTTCCTCTTACCTTTGAACTCAAGGTCTTGTGTTTCGCACAGTTCACTTTTCAAACTTGCATATTTCCTTGATGCCTCAGCCAATTTCTCTAAAAAACAACAGACGGAATGAAAACTGACGAAAAACGCACCACTGAATTATTTAATTTTTGGCATTACCTGAGTAAAAAGTGTTGATTTTGGTGAGTTCCTTGTCGCAGAAAGAGAAGAATTTTTCATCGAATTTGGCGAAATATCTAGTGGAAATTTCAGGTTCGACTAGCTCTGCAGAAGGAGCTTGTTCTACTGCAGCATACAGCATCGCTTTCATTTCCTAGAAAATTTGTACGTTTGAACTTCATAACATCTTTATCCAGAATTTATTTTTTTCCTGAATTCACAGGTATATATGAATACAGACATCCTTCTTTGAATTCGGACTTTTTTTTCGGATTCAGAGACTTTTTTCTCTGAATTCAGTTTTCTCTCTGTTATGTGTCCGAGTTCAAAGGAAAAGGTCTGACATAAGAACAAAAAATTTAACCCAGAGAACAAAGTCTGCGTTCATTGAACGAGTCTGAATTCGAAGAAAAATATGTGATGTCATAGACAAAAAGGCTGAATTCTAAAAAATTTGGAATTTGATGAAGAGAGTGTGAATTCAAAGACAAACAATGAATTCAAGGAAGAAAGTCCGAATCCAAAGAAAAATGTATCTGAATTGATATTAGATACACAAATGAAATAGTTATTGATGTATCAAGGACGTAAAATAGACTTTTGTGGACCGTAGTGTGAATAAAATATGCAGGGCGATAACGTAGTCCACGGGTGTTGAAGTGCCACTTTACGATCGCAAAACCGGGCAGTAAAGTGCTAATTCACGCTCGGTCGTGCATAAAAATATTCCATCCACAGTTTTCCCCCCCTCCGTGAGTTACATGATCAGAAAAAGTAAATTCACAAGAAAATAGTTATTTTTCTGCAACCGACACAAAAGTCGTCCATTTTGATACCAAAATTAGCTCTTAAATTGACGTTTCTATTACTGACACAAAAATAGGTAATAGGATCTAAAGTTGAATTTCAGTTCCTAGGAGCTAAAGTTGAACTTTAGCTCCTAGGAACTAAAAAGGATCTACTGGACGTCATCAAGAATAAACAACATTGTGACGGTTGGGTTGATTACCTGATACCTGATTTGTTTCCGATTTCAGCAGATTTGGCATTTCATACCCATGCTGGAGATATAAATACACCTTATTATAGTTCAGTATTGAAATTATAAACATCTCAGTTAACTATTTTTGTTTTGATCAGGGAAGTCTTCAAGATTCAAATACTTGCTTGATCTGTATTTCATTCGTTATTTTCGGGATGGATAACTTGTTTTCGAATAATCACGGCAAGCAATAGTTTGTTTGTCTCAAACAGCGATATTGTTTAGCTTCATTTGATTATCAAGTAAAACACAGTGTAGTCTTTTTTTATCGCTTGGAGCGCACGAAAGGGAATCCCTATAATGTTCAAAGAACATCGTGCGTTCCTAGGGAGGATAGGGACAGGGGTAGGTATTGGAATTTTTTTTGAACTTTTGAAGATTATATGTTGTTGGGAATACTTCCACAGGCAATGAATTCCAGAGCCTAGCCGTTCTATGGATGGAGGAGTCTTGATAAAGTGCTGTTCGACATCTTTCGAGGTTCACAACAAAGGGATGTGCTGACTGGGCTTGTCTAGTTCGTCTGATTGGTATTGCTAGTGAAGGGATGATAGCAGAGATTTCCGAAGAACATTTCCCGTGGAAGTATCGATAAAAAAGTGATTTTTCTCCAAGCGACAGGGATAGTGGCTTTTTCCTGCCCCTTAACAGGCAGAAAGGTTGTACTTTTACTGCCTAGGCAGAAAAAGTTTGTTGTTATGCAACGTTCCAAGAAATTCTAATGAAATCAGTAATCAAAATTGACACTGACATTGGGTGAACACAAAATTATGGAATTTTCAATAAAAAAAATCACACAAAATTGGTTCTATATCATTTGGAAAAAAAATTCTATGTTTCACACGGCAGCAAATGTAGATTGACTGCCATCAGCCGCGGTAGTCAATCTACTACTTTTCTGCCTAGTAAAACAAACAACAATAAGGAGAATAGGTATATAGAATCTTTTCGGGTGAGAACATCAAGCGTTTTCCCATTCAACAGTTTTCGATCTTATAGAAATACATTAATCCAAACAATGGTGCTGATTTCACTCATATTTGACCTTTGACACCTATCAATTATTCGGAAATTTCGAAAATAATATCTCGAATCAGGACCTGATAACAGTCACAACAGCTGCTGTTGACTTCGATTATTTATAATAATTAGCATCTGACTCACCTCGTAGTTGATATACTGTTTTCTCCATTCTGGTGTGATGTGAGCCGTCAGATGCTCAGCGAATTTCATCTTCTGGGCCTTATTCGGATCATCGACAGAGGATTTACCATTATTTTCCTACAATATAGGTCGCGGGAGCTTGTTGAAGCGTCGCGACGTCATTATTGGAGCGTCGAGCGCCGAGTGGCGTCTTGATTGACGTCGTGGGAGGTGAACATTCAGCATGCGTATTTCAGATATGCCAGAATTCCATTGGCGAGACAGGACTGGCTTCAGCCCAGTCAACTACCAGCTATTCGACAATGAACTCAATATAAACACCTTGAAGGGAGACTGCCGTTTTCTCGAATGTCAGGGGCAGCTGCAACAAAGATAGCTTGTGTTACGGTAACCTGTCTCTTTCATACTCGTTTTGTTTAATGGCGGATTGGTGTATAAATTTCCTTTTATCCAATGATTGGACTACTTGGGATCTTTTTTTTTTTCATCTAAACAGGCAACAAAGTGAAGACAGAACTGCATTGTGTTTTGTTATGTCAAATATCGCTGAATTTGGCGTGTTTTGTTTCTTCAAAAGGACTGAATTTGTTGGTGTGAATTGATTGTTGTTGAAAAGGTTTGTGATTTCGAATTAATAAACAATGGTTATATATGCATATATGTATGGATGCAGAACAAGCAAGACAAACAAAAATTGTCCTCCATGGGTAAGTTGAAAATTGTTCAGATTCTTAGAAAAACTATAGTACCTAATTTATTTTCAGGATGTGTCTGTGGATGTTTATAACTTGATGGACAATGTTTTTCATATGGACACTGATTTGCTTACAACTTCCAGCTCCCATGTAAGTTTATTGATTATGAAAACCACAAACTGTTTCATTCGAGAAGGCCTACTCTATTGCAAAGAAAAAGTAAAACAAAAAGTAAAAATGAGAATGACAATCTTGATGAGGAACTACAAAAACATTATAAAGGTAAAAACTACAAGTTCAAATTATCATCAAGAGCTACATCATAATATTGTCTTTTCAGATTTGTCTTTGAATTTTCTTCTTGCCCAGAAAGGAAAAAATGGAGGTGTACATTCTGGGCGACGCAGATATTCATCTTAAATGAATATAAATTCGTCCTTATATTGAACTTTTATTCACTTTTTATTCACCTTTCATTCACCTTCTAATAGTGAAATGTTTATTGAAAAATAGGTACTCTTGAAAATTAAGCTTATAATAGACCTTAGGTACTCGATACCAAGCAAATGCAAAATTCGTTTGTCAACCAAAGGCACTTTTGATCCGAATGAAACAGGTTTTTTTTCTGCAACCGAAACAATTAACTCGAATAAATATGTGAAGTAACCACCAATGCCGTGATATACAGGGTGTTTCAAAGAAACCTAACGCCCTTGCTAGGGTAGTTAGAACATTGCAAAATAAGTTGGGTTTGCTCTGTGAAAAAATGTCGTAACGGCATCCGTTTTCATGATACAAGGTGTTGAAAAAGTTATTTTTTTACACATATTTCACGATTATTTCGAAACTACTGGCAACATTGTAATGAAATTTTGTATGGATGTTTCTTGAAATCTGACACATCGCATGAATTTGTTTTGATATCTGACTCTCATAGAGGGCGCTAGTTACACGGTTCGTACCGTGTGGTTTTTGAACATAACTTTTTTGAGATTGGATTTTTCAATCCAAATATGATATGAACTTGAACATCATTCAATTTTACGCCAAAAAGGTACTCCTGGTGAAACTCGATACTATTTTCCGTTTTCGGAATATTTCGATTTGAAAATAAATGGAGTAGTAATGATGCTGGTATAAAATGAATTTTATTGAGTACAATTACTTATTTATTCAGGTTCAAAACCAATAAAATTATTCTTGTGCTGAAGTTATTGATGGAACAAAGAATCATAAGTGGACATTTAAGAGATATTTGACTAGAAACATGAAATATTGAATCAGTTTTTTTTTTATCGCTTGGAGCGCACAAAAGGGAATCCCTATAATGTTCAAAGAACATCGTGCGTTCCTAGGGAGGATAGGGACAGGAGGTAGGTATTGGAATTTTTTTTTTAACTTTTGGAGATTATATGTTGTTGGGAATACTTCCACAGGCAATGAATTCCAGAGCCTAGTGTTCAAAATGTCCTACGTTTCGAGGAATACACGATTCGATATTCTTGTTTTAAGAATGTATTATTCTTCTGAACAGTTGAGGATCAGCTGTTAGGTCATTTAAGTGATGTTCAATTATGTCTCACAACTCTTGACGTGAATTTACCTATGTAGCATAGACATGTAATCCATGTTCTTAGTCAAATCTGTTTCGATGTTATTCTTGTGATTCATTGTTAAATCAATGAGTTTAGCATCAGAAATGTATTGTTGTTTTCGGTTTTCAATAAATAGGTGATAATTTTTCATAATACTCACTCTAATACATAGCTTTATACCAGCAACAGTTACCTCTTCATTATTTTCAAATCGAAACATTCCGAAAACGGAACACAGTATCGAGTTTTACCAAGAGTATCTTTTTGGTGTGAAATTGAATGATGTTCAAGTTCACATCAAATTTGGATTGAAAAATCTAACCTCAAAAAAGTTATGTTCAAAACTACTCGGTACGAACCGTGTAACTAGCGCCCTCTATGAGTGTCAGATATAAAAACAAATGCATGCGATGTGTCAGATTCCAATAAACATCCATACAAAATTTCATCACAATGTTGCCAGTAGTTTCAACATAATCGTAAAAAATGTGTGAAAAAAATATTGTTTCAACACCTTGTATCTTGGAAACGGATGGCGACATTTTTTTACTGAGCAAACCCAACTTATTTTGCAATGTTCTACCTACCCTAGCAAGGGGGTTAGGTTTTTTTGAAACACCCTGTATGTATGCAATGCAACAAATAATCCGTGTGGTCAGAATATTCTACTTGCATTAACAGCAGGTCCAGGTTTATTCAATTTTCTAGGATGTTCGAATCGTTGTTTCAATATAAATACAATTACAGAGTAACATATCTGTGTATGGTCCTGGTGCTCTAATATAGCAAATACCGCGCCAGTGATTAGTGAGCATATCATAATTATTTCTCCCCATACTCCATTGTGTTTGGCTTGATAATCAAATGAAGATAAACAATATCGTTTTTTAGGACAAAAAACTATTGCTCGCCGTGATTATTCAAAAACAAGTTATCCTTACCGAGAATAACGCATGAAATAGGTTCAGATCGAGCAAGTATGTGAATCCTGAAGGCTTTCCTGATCGAAACAAAAATACTTAACTATAATTAAGGTGTATTTATACCCCCAGCATGGGTATGAAATGCCAAATCTGCCGAAATCGAAAACAAATCAGGTATGCGTCCCAAGTCAGTATAATAGAAACGTCAATTAAAGAGCTAATTTTGGAATCAAAATGGACGACTTTTGTATTGGTTTCATAAGAATCAGAATTGTATGTACAAGAAACAAAATTCGAAGGGTTAAAGATGATAAGAAAATACTGGGAGTGAATATCAATACCTATATGGTACAAAATTATTCAAAGGTAAATAAATGCAAAACTTGTATGTATATTATTATTTAATGAACAAAAATATAAAAATGACTTATACTAGTACCTATACATATTTTTAATAGGTACTTTATATCGATATAGATGTCAAAACACAACAGCCAAATCTAAAAGATGAAAAAATCGAGTATATTTATTACCAAGAAATCAGTGCTCGGACTTGAGAACGTCCAATGTTTATATCTATACATATACAGGATGTTTCCGAAATTGAAGTAATAAATAAAATTATGCAGAAAAAACTTTTCCGAACTCATTCAAGTGCGGAAAAGTGAATTTCCGCACTTATAGTTAGGTAAACTAGTATAATCGACAACGTTTTCAATAAATCGATGAAAACAAAAGAAAAAGATGCGCTTGTTATCTATCTCCTTCCTGCATAATGATGTCCAACGTGGTGCCTTACTCCCCATTTGAAGTTTGCATTCTTATCGGTTTTGACAAACGTATGGACAGGTCCTGTCACGCCATGTCCATGTTCCCTTTTACCACGAGAACTACCATAATGTGCTGAAATCAGAAAGAAATCAAACTGAAATAGAGCATTACTTTTTGTCACATATTCATTAGCTTGGTAAATAATATGTTTGTAATGGAATCTTCGAACGTGATTTTGAACTACTTCAAAACGTCCAATTATATTGAAACTTCCCGTAGCGGAGGGAGACAAAAAAACCATGAGCTAAAAGCTAACATTCTTCCCGTGTATATTGAACTTTTTTTTCTGTGACAGAATAAACGATGATTCATATTGAGAAGATATTATACACATTATGATGAAATCAGAAAATTATCGAAATTTTTAACAGGTGTACTACCTGTGTTGCAGGCATCTTTTTGTATGCATCTTTATTAGTTTATTATCACTGTTATCGAATTCAAAAAAAGAAGAACAACTGCACTGACTGATTTTGGGCTATTTTTTATATTCTGGTTCCCACGAGAAGGGATATAATAATAATAATAATAATAATAATAAAGGTCTTTATTATTTTCCAAGTAGTACTCATACATTTTGTGAATAAAAATAAACATATTTTTGAAAATAAAGGGCGAAGTTCATTTTTCTGTAGAGAAACAGTAGCTTCACTACGAAAATGCTCTTCCACTTAACCCTGATACAGTGTGCCAAGGAGAACATGGTGTGTAGTCTTTTGATTGACAATAGATAGTGGGAGAAAAGTGACAGAAAAGGAATGAATACTTTCATGAAATTTTCTATAATTTTTGGGCAGCGAGGTAGAGGAATATCTAGACTTGTGTTTTGAATAATTTATTTTTATATTCAGATCTGAAGCAAGTAATGTTGAGGTTCTTTATACTTTCAGGAACAGAGTTATATAACTGATAAATTTGGTAAGTGAAGGATCGCCTGAATATTTCAGTTTTAAATTTAGGTGGGGATAATAAACCTTTAAATCGTAGATTTAAGTTATGTACATCTGTCCTGAATGATATTTTGTGGTGCAAATATGTAGGAATTTTAATATACAGTTGTTAAGTTTGGACCATAGACGGGGGTCAGCGAAGTTGAAATGTGATAGAACTAATGCTTCACATAGTTTTATTTTGATATTCCGAGGAAATAAATGTCTGTTTCCGTAAATTAATTTGAAAGAGCTATATGCACGTTGAATCAATTGATTAACATGTTTTTCGAATCTTAAGTCCTTGTCTATGATAATGCCAAGGTTTTTAGCTTCTTTAACTATAGCGATTGGTTCGTTATTAATTTCTATATTACTTAGGAAGCTGAAGTCTAGCCTGGTTATACATCGAACCAAATATAATTACTTTAGATTTAGCACAATTTATTAACAAACAATGTTCAGAAGCTAACTTAATAAACGCCGCAAGTTCCTTATTAATAGTTTCACAAGCATTATCCGCCAATTGCGGAGGAAAATTATGATAAATCTGTGTGTCGTCAGCATATGCATGAATCTTACATTGTTCTAGAGATTTTATCAAATTGATGGTATATATTGAGAAAAGCAAAGGACCCAAAATTGAACCTTGTGGCACCCTCTTGTAATGTTCAGAGAACATCGTTTGAACCAAGGGAAATAATGTAGGAATGGGTGTTCTTCTTGAAGGGGTACGAAGCCTCAACTCGACGGGTTAATCTCGCGGGGACTGCCAAGGAAGAAACAATTGTTGATATTTCAGAAGAGTATCGTCCATGAAAATATCTGTAAAAAAGAGCCAGATCGCCAACTTTTCTACGGTGTTCCAGAGAAATGAGTGAGTTTGTGAGCGAGGCATCACCCACGAGACGAATTGCCCTCTTTTGGACAGAATCCAACAGTTTCAGGGTATGTTTGGGTGCTGCACTCCAAATATGGGAACAGGTATTCCAGTACAGCTCGGATCTGTGCCTTATAGATCATAAGCAGCTGACTGGAAGTGAAATAGCTCCTGGCCCGAAACAGAAAACCAAGTTTGCCAAGCTTACGTAGATCTGATCATATCACTGAATATATTTCATCTCTGGGCTGGCATTTCATGAAAAAAACGTCGTCCTCTACATGCCACTACTGCTTTCCATAAGATTATCAATGAGAAACGTCCCTATATATACTATCTTTATGGAAAAATAAAATTTCGTCATCAATTGCATAACCCAATATAAGGAATCTTCTACTGTGAACATCCCACACTACTCCACCAGTAAATTTAAAGCATCCTTCTCCTACCAACTACCACTAATTCATAATGCTTTAGATGATAATGTTGAAAATCTGAGTAGGTACCTGAAGTCATTCAGAATGAAGCTGAAAAAGAAAATTCTTGATGAACAAAGAACACAATCTACCTAGATGCACAGATTACTTCTAAATTATTTAATATTTTCACAATTCAGAAAGTGGAAGAGTGGAGAGTTATATTGAGAATATAAATTAGATTCAGTTTCTTTTCTGAGAAAATATATTGTAAGACCTACTTATTATACATATATGCACAGGTTAAAGTGTAATAATAGCTCTTTGTAGCTAAACTTTCGCCTAATAAATAGACTCCTATTGTTATTATTATTATTATTATTTATTGGTGCTATGGAAACCTTCTGAAGTAATAGAATATCTGTCGATATAATTCTGTTTTTATTTTTGAAAATTGCGATTTAGTGGTTTAGTGTAATTTTCGTAACCGAGAATTGAAATGGATGATGATAAAATGGACTTTCAGTTCTTTCTCGGACACGGTGTTATTGGCTTATTTTTCGGAACTGGTACAACAAAACTAACAAAAGCCATCAACAGTGCACCTATATATCCAAAAAAAAATTAGGTATTCGCCTTTTCCCTTGGGAAAAAGGTAATTTATGAAAAGTGAAATTTTGTAACCATTCAACAGAGATGAAATGTCAAAAATAACTTTCTTTCATTCATTTGATCGTTTTTTTTTCTCGAATAAAATGGTGGATGATGTTCCGCCACCAAAATTTCAAATGTTCCGCCACCATATTTCCAAATGTTCGTTTTTATTCCTTCAATAACTTTTTACATCCAGAGACTCGGCAGTGTCTGCACCAAACACTCGTATGATAGTTACATCCAGAGAGACAGAAATGAGTTTTCAATCGATGAGGAGAATTTAGACTAGCACATATTCTGTATAATTCTGCTGAATTCTTACCATTGTTATTCGGAAATGCTGAACAAACCACCACAGTTAGAACAAGAAGGAGGAAGCGTACCTGAAAAAAGTTTTACGTTTAGAGTATTTTATTATATTCTATGAATGTTATTCAGGAATGATCATAGGAGGTATTGTCCGAATATTCGAGGTATGTTCTCTAGGTATATATCATTATTTAGATACTCTGAGAAATAAAATAGTTATTTATTATACAAGGGAAAAAAGTAGTAGATTTTAGCTAGAGAGATCAGCATGTTCGGAAAATAACAAATAACGCGCTGGTACAAAGAATTCGCGCTGGAAAATATAAAACCCTGAGTTTATTTTCATATTTCATATTTCACATTCGATGCCAATTTTTACGCTCGAAAATGTTCCTCGTATATAGTTTTCAGAGAATATAACCTAAATAATAATAAGATATAGGGGGTTGTGTTTGACGACGCGTAGCGGAGGGCGACAAAGAATCGTGAGCTAAAATCTAATATTTTTCCCGTATATAATGCACCATTTTTTTTTGTGGCATGAAACAGGACGAATCAATATTGAGATTTTACATCAATCAGAAAATTATCGACGTGGAATTTGAAGTTTTCAACAGGAATGACACCTGATGCGTTGCAGGAAGATTAAAACTGTTCTAATCTTCTGAAGATGCTAACATAGTTAGCGAAACACGTGTCGAGGCGTTCAAAAATTCGGTTTGGTTGGTGGTAAAACAGTGTAGTGTATTATCGTGCCAAAGGTTCCAATCTTTGATATGTCTTTTTTCAGGGTATCTTTATCATTATTTTGAAGTGATCAAATATCTGTCTGATTCAATTTTGATTTCAAAATATTGCGAATTTGAAGGAAATTTAGTAGTTTTCGTAACCGCGAAGTCGAATGGAAGATAAAAGGACTTGCAGTTATTTCTCGGAGAAAAAAGTAGTAGATCTTAGCTTCAGGTTGTGAGCTAAAATCTTATATTTTTCCCGTGTATAATACACTATTTTTTTCTGTGACAGAAGGAAGGACGAATCAATATTGAGAAGATATAACATTATTTTGAAATCTGAAAATTATCGACGTCAAATTTTTAGTTTTTAACAGTAGGGGTACCTGCGTTGTATAGGCATCTTTATCATTCTTTTGAAGTAATCAAATATCTGATGTCACTTCTGTCAGTCCAATTCTGTGATTTTATTTCAAAAAATTGCGAATTTAGTGGATGATTAGTAATATACGTAACCGCGAAGTCGAATGGAAAATAAAAGGACTTTGTAGTTCTTTCTCGGAGACGGTATTATTGATTCATTTTTAGGAACTAGAGCACAACAAAAGACATCAACAGTGTATATATATGTGATATATATCTGGGAAAAAAGTACTCACTTTTTCCGACGGAAAAAAAGTAATTTATGAAAAGTGACATTTTATAACCTGCCAACAGAGATGAAATGCCAAACTTTTTTCCCGTCACAGAAAAATAGTTATTTATTATACAAGGGAAAAAAGTAGTAGATTTTAGCTCCAGGTTGTGTTGTCTTCCGACGCGTAGCGGAGGGAGACAACAAACCGTGAGGTAAAATCTAATATTTTTCCCGTGTATAATACACTATTTTTTTCTGTGACAGAAGAAAGGACGAATCAATATTGAGCAGACATTACATTATTTTGAAATCTGAAAATTATCGACGTGAAATTTTATGTTTTTAACAGTAGGGTCACCGCTCCAGGTTGTGTTGTCAACAACAAACCGTGAGCTAAAATCTGATATTTTTCCCGTGTATAATACACCATTTTTTTCTGTGACAGAACGAAGGACGAATCGATATTGAGAAGTTATTACATTATTTTGAAATCTGAAAATTATCGACGTGAAATTTTATGTTTTTAACAGTAGGGTCACCGCGTTGTAGGCATCTTTATCATTCATTTGAAGTAATCAAATATCTGATGTCACTTCTGTCAGTCTAATTCTGTAATTTGATTTCAAAAAATTGCGAATTTTGTGATTGTTTAGTAATATTCGTAACCGCGAAGTCGAATGGAAGATAAAAGGACCAGCAGTTCTTTCTCGCAGACGGTATTATTGACTCATTTTTCGGAACTATAGCACAACTACAACAAAAGCCATCAACAGTGTATATATATCTAATATATATCCGGGAAAAAAGTACTCACTTTTTTCCCACGGGAAAAAAGTAATTTATGAAAAGTGACATTTTATAACCCGCCAACAGGGATGAAATGCCAAACTTTTTTCCCGTCACAGAAAAAACATATTTTTGTTCTTCAGATAAATTGAGCCAAAAGTTTTCAGAAAAAACGATTTTTCATTGAATATTCAAAATTATTTTCACTGAATTTGATGAAACCAGTTTAGAAAATATAGAGCTCATAAAGATATAAAGATATACCAACGATACATTTGACAAAAAATGGAAAAACTGATGCAAATCAACTTTTTTATGCTCGTTTTTGTGATGCAGTGCGAGTAGACCGATTTTCAAAAACTAGGCAGCAGAGTGTATTGGAAATTGAAAGCCTATGATAATGATATGTGTTACTTGAATAGCATTTCCACTTTAAAATAATTGAAAGTGATAGGACTCCACTTAGGGGTTGCATGAAGATTTTGCTATACCTACATTTCGCGTCAAAAGCTGATCCCCTAACAAACAAACTTGATGTGTGCTTTGAATTTTGTCGCGAAGGTTGATCCCAACCTGTAAAGCCTTACACAAGTAAAAAATTTGTTAAAAATAGAAAAACCAGCTTTTTACACAGAATGTTTTCGGAGTTATAGGAGCTTTGAAAGTTTGATTGAAGGAACCCAGTGAGCACAAACATCCCTGGGATGTTTCGGGATGTTTTGAAAATGTTGGCATGAAGATGTTATTTTGAGACGTAATATGCACTGACCAAAGAGGTCTTTGAAGGATATTGAAGTATTGTTTTTGTTCTTCTGTGGCATTTCTTTGTTTGCCTACTGAGAGGTATCCCTGGGATGTTTTGGGATGTTTCAGAAATGTAGGCATGAGGATGTTTTTTTGAGGCGTAAAATGCACTTCCCAAAGAGGTCTTAGAAGAATATTGAAAGAATTGTTTTTGTTCTTTTGTGCCCTTTCTTAGTTTGCCCCACCACAACGTCTCATGCTTACGTCACAATACGATGAATTCTGATTTGTTTTCGATTTTGTTCTTCTTGTTCGCAATTGGCATTCGCGTTTGCAGCGTGTCACGCTTACATCACACTGCTAACGAACAGAAAGGAATTTGATGAAGTTTATTGTGTTAGAAGACTTATTTAGTTTGTAATAATGACCATCAGATGCAAGATGTGTTGTTCGGTGCCTCAGTGTAATCAATATATAAAAGTACGAATTCATCAATACACAGATTCTCCGCAGTTGCAAAATTATGCATTGTGGAGAACATTTCAAGAATTGGGAAACCTTCTTCCAATTATATGTCTGTGTGTAGTAAGCACTACTCAGAAACCGATTAAGAAGGTAATTTCATATCAAGAAAATATTTTTATGTTCAATCTATTTTTGATGCATTTTTTCATCCAAGGGAAACGGAATCCTAATGCAAAAGTTCATTTTGACAAAAGGCTTCAGAAAAGTACCTCGAAAATGTTTTTTTACAGCGATTTAATGTGCGCAAGACGCGTTGAAAATGTTTTGTTCTGTCCATGAAAAGGCTTTAAAAAGAACTAGGGAGAAGGTAGTTTTGTGACATATCAAGAACATCTCGATAATTGCCGCCTGCGGCGGACATTGGATGTTCTATAATAGTTCTATTCATGTGTGAACAGAACATCGCAGTGGAGGTTCAATGTCTCGAAATCTCGTACTTTTAACATCTCTGAGATGTTTTTGTGCTCGCTGGGTAAGGAGAATGTGGAAAGAAGCACCCCTTGAATTAAAAATAAATCTTGTGAACAATTTCCGTGATATTTGTTCAGTATCAGAACTCTTGTTCTATCAAATCCTCATCATATTCTTTAATGAAAAGTTAACGATAATCAACCGAGGGCATATACGATATGTCAGGTATATAGAGGTATAATACCATTATAATACTTACAATCAATCCTGAGAAGTTCATGTTCACTGAAAACTATATAATTCGATGTCAATATAACAAAGATAAAATGTATTCGAAAGGAAATAACAAAATACAGATCGCTAAAACTTATATATAATAAGGTAGTACAACAAGTACCTCCCTATTTATGATGCCTACTGATTTCTAATAGAACTTTTTTCAATTTCCAATTCGGAGAAAGCACATGATTAAAATGAAATGTGCAATCACTTCTTTCTCTGCGGTGAACTATATTGTATCTGATGTTATACTTCACTGATTGTGAATGAAAATGTATAATGAAAACTGATCAATACTCTACTGGGTGCTCAAAAATCAGTAAAGGTACGTATAGATAATACAATAATAATTATTATTATACATTTCATACAGTGTGTCTCGCTTGGATGGAAGGACGATTGTACCTTGTACCTTGTACTACCAGCGCCCTGGGCAAGAAATCTACGGCGCAATGGATATAATGAAATATCGATTAATTTTTAAAAAATAACCATTTATTCGAAAAAACTAATATATTTCACTTGTCTAGCCTTTGTATTGGCAAACTCTTTTATTACCACCCAATACAGGTGTCATTCCGGGTACTGCATCGATCAATATACCGGGTGACACAGGAGACATGTATCAGCCTGTAGTTTTTTTATTTGAAGAGATAAAATTTTGAAATTCACAGGGGGTATATGATAAATGGTAGCGCACTTTACGAACTTATAACGACAATTTTTTTCAACCACTTGTTTGACCGGAAATGACCCCAACTTTTTTTTTTTAAATATCACCCTGTACATTTCTTCAGTTTATCTTATTCGCCTTGGAATTCTCTATCCAACCATGTATCACAAAGAGAATAAGTTGGCTGTGACATGAATTCGATGATATATCGACACTTGGTAGGCTTTGAAATTTAAAGATCATTAGTAAACCGATATTATTCAAAATGTTTTGATATTCTGATCAATGTCTGCAGGTTGTCAATAGCTTGTTTTAGTCAAGATGAAAACCTTCGAAAATAACTCATGATATTGAGGAATCTAAGATAGGAACATATTTTTTCGAATTCAGCTACTCGTACAGAA
The DNA here is from genome assembly GCA_918026855.4 of Phaedon cochleariae. NCBI lineage: Eukaryota > Metazoa > Arthropoda > Insecta > Coleoptera > Chrysomelidae > Phaedon > Phaedon cochleariae. The sequence continues at coordinate 50,357,469 of OU896714.1, read as the reverse complement.
ACTATCTGTCTTTTATTTTCGCCATGTACCTATCACATGATCTTCCCATTTGAAATGATAAAACTGAAATTGTTCCTCTTATACGATGATCCACAGGGCAATCAGTCTATTTTTTCATAGTTATTTCACTTGTACAGGGTGATTCACCATAAATGTCCCCCCCTCTAGCTCAGTTATTTTTGAACCGATTTTAAAATTTGAAATATAATCTTGAATGATTTTCGATAAAGTTTTTTTCCGCTAGATCAGAAAATACAGGGTGCTCGGAACAAACGATCTACAGGGTACTATTTGATTTTTTTAAATGAAACACCCTATTTTTCATTGTATTTTTAGATTCTCCCTGAAGAGCTGATTTGATGAATGTATCAACTTGGGGTCTAGCGGGACTGATTACAGAGATATAGGGTGTACAAAATCGGGATTTTTACCTTTAGGATTTTTTTGTGACGAAACTATTCATTATCGGTCACGCGGTTTTCATGTCCGTATCTTAACTTTTGATTTACTATCTACTGACATTTAATAATTGGAACAGATACAGGGTGACCAGAATTCGGAATCTTGAACCACCCTGTAAATGTTCCAATTAAATTTCACTTGATAGTAAATCAAAAGTTGAGATGGGAACATAGAAGCCGTTTTGACCAATAATGAATAGTTTCGGCACAAAAAAATCCTAAAGTTGGAAAATCTCGATTTTAAACACCCCATATATCTCTGTAATCATTCCCGCTAAACCCCAAGTGTGATACATTGATGAAATCAGCTCTTCAGGAAGAATCTAAAAATACAATAAGATAAAGGGTGTTCTATTTAAAAAAAACAATTAGTACTCTGTAGATCGTTTGTTCCGAGCACCCTGTATTTTCTGATGCAACGGGAAAAAATTTCTGAAAAATCATTTTAGAATATCTTTCAAATTTTTAAAACGATTCAAAAATAAGTGAGCTAGAGGGGGGGACATTTATGGTGAATCGCCCTGTACCTACACAAAATGTTTTATGTTTGACAGTTATAATCGATTGCATCAATAATTTTTCTTATTCATTTGTGTGTTGATTAAAATTGCATATTATCAATAGAGACGGAAAATGTATTCAAGAAACGAAAAAGTCGATATGTTGTTGTTGATTACATATATCCACCTCTTTGTCGATGCAATCGGTTAACTGTCAAACACATAAAACATTTTGTGTAGGTATACCCGCCTACTTAAGTGAAATAATTATAAAAAATAAACTGATAGCCCTGTGGATCATCGTATATAAGAGGAACAATTTTAGTTTTATCATTCCAAATGGGAAGATCATATGATATATAGGTACATGGCGGAAATAAAAGACAGATAGTTTCTGTACGAGTAGCTAAATTCGAAAACATATGTTCCTATCTTAGATTCCCCAATATCATGAGTTATTTTCGAAGGTTTTCATCTTGACTGAAACAAGCTATTGACAACCTGCAGACATTGATCAGAATATCAAAACAATTTGAATAATTTCGGTTTACTATAATGATCTTTAAATTTCAAAGCCTATACCAAGTGTCGATATATATCATCGAATTCATGTCACAGCCAACTTATTCTTTTTGAATAAAAAGCAATTCAACAGCGAATCAAGAAATAAATGCCACCATGTGATACATGGTTGGATAGAGAATTTTAAGGCAAAAAAGATAGACTGAAGAAATGTTCAGGGTGACGTTAAAAAAAAAGTTGGGGTTATTTCCGGTCAAACAGGTGGTTGAAAAAATTGTCGTTAAGTTCGTACCATTTATTATATACCCCCTGTGAATTTCAAAATTTTATCTTTTCAAATGAAAAAACTACAGGTCTCCTGTGTCACCCGGTATAGAAAACCATAGATGGGCCAAATTTGAAAATTCAGTAGTTCACTATTGTTGATAAGTGCTATCCGGCTATAATAATTTGAAAATTGTGGCACTTCTGGTTGTACCGGAAGTGGACCCCAACTTCGTTATTTTAAATAGGACACCCTGTATATTTTCAAGGTTTCAGATTTTGAGCATGATTTTGAACATGTTTCATGGCGTCTTTAAGACGTACATGTCGGGACATAAGTACGTCTTAAAGACGTACATATTACGCCCAAGAGACGTCTTTAAGACGTCTTTAAAACGTACATTTTCCACTAATATGTACGTCTTTAAGACGTCTTTTTTAGGTGTTTTTGGTCCATGACCTCAAATTGATCTTTCAAATAACGGAAAAATCACATAGTTTCAGCTAATTTTCACCTGTGCACAAGTGCAGACAAGCAAAAAAAAAAGAAAAAAATGACTTCATCAAACGGTAGACACAAGCGGTTACCCATTCAAGTACTAACCGCGCTCTTTGTTGCTTGACTTCGATGATTATACCATACTCACTTCTTCTGTTACTCTGTTTGTTCTATATATCACATAACAAGCTTTTACTTAGTTTAACATGTCCTTGATGTGTCTGATGTTTGTAATCAAAACGTGCAAGTTAAATATTTGACTCACTTTAAATCGTCCGATATTGATTTGAAATTTGGCAAGTAAATATTATTCCGGTGACAATTCGTTGTGATATTATTATTGAATGGAAAAAAACAGAATGGCGGATCCAATATGGCGGACGATTTTCTCATTGATTATGTTCCGATTCGAATCAAAATTCAATATTCAAGATGGTGAATCCAATATGTGGCATATGGTTTTCTGATTATGGTCTGATCTGATTCAAAATTGGCATCTGAAGGATTTTGGGATCAGAGATTATAATTCCTTTCGTCGAAAATGAAAAATCCAAGATGTCGGCATCAAAAATGGCGGACGAGTTTCGTGATTATAGTCCGATTTTATTCAAAATTGATTACTATGGGACTTTTGGGGTCGGAGAATATGATTTTTTTGTAAAAATTCGAGAATCTAACACGAAGGCTCCAAAATGTCGGACGAAAAAATTCAAAAACATCACTTTTGTTGAAAATAAGAAAAAACTGAACAATTGAAAATAAAAAACGTGAAGAGATGACATTTTGTTTTTCTTCAGAAAATAACTTACATTATTGTTCTATAAATCGAATTGACGTACTGGAATGTACGTCTTTAAGACGTCTTTTATACGACATGGGAGGAACGACGTGGATACGACCTAAAATGTACGTCTTAAAGACGTAAATTCGTGTACATGGATTTACATCTTAAAGACGTACTTTATACGTCCCTGGACGTAAAGACGTAAGTAAGTCGTAAAATGTACGTCTTTAAGATGTCTGGTGCTGATTGGGCTGTCTAACCGTTTTCGAAATATTTCAAATTTTAAGTTGAAAATTGCGTTTGCAGACTGAAAAATATTTTTTTTTTATTTCTGAACATAAAATCATCTATTCTCGATTGTGTATCGATTTATTCGTAGTAGAATTTCGATATCGATTCGATATAACAGAGTGTCCTATTTGAAATAACGAAGTTGGGGTCCACTTCCGGTACAACCGGAATTAAGTGTCACAATCTTCAAAATATTTTAGCCGGATAGCACTTATCAACAATAGTGAACTCCGTGTAGATTCTAGGTGTATTATAGGTATCGAGTTAGCCCAAATAAAATGGCTTAAACGCTAACGGCAATATTTTTGAGCATTTACTATGAAAGAAAATAATGTTCGGAATTTTTTTCATGTTGGATATTATTTGTTTGATTGAAAATTGTGTTTCCGTCATCCATATAAATATTATTCCTTTAAATAATAAACAATTGTTTCATTTTCATTTTTGGTTTGGTATTAGAGAATATTACGTAATATGTGTTGTAAGAAGAATATTACGCACGAATGGAAAAGTTACCCACGTCCTAGCCGCGCATTATATACGTACTATACTTTTGTTATATAGTTATATTACGTACTATACTTTAGTTATATACTATATCACATATAGTAGGTACACTCGTCTTCAGTTAACATGTCGCGGTTGGACGGTATGAGCGCACTTATTGCAGCGATGATCAAGAGAGCTGACACCGTCAATGTGCGACATGATCTCTGAAGACGACTGTACATCAAAAAAGTTTGGACAAACCGTTTGAAGTATAATTCTTGACAGTTATATGTCATCCGCTGTTGAGAAAATAAGCGTACCTACGCCACCTATCGGAGTTCTTGAAAGCTGTCAACGTGGCTTGTTTGTGCTTATTGGTCATAGCATCAAAACAAACCGCTCAGAAGTGTTCCAGTTGTTGCCGTCAGATGAGGCGACGTGTTATTTTCTGTGCGATATATGTGCTAACTGTGTGTAAAGAGCTTCTTATCATAGTGGCTGGGTTAGACAAAAATGCCCTGAGTATCTCCATTCCTTTTTTAAACATTTATTTTTTAAGAAAATCGAAAACTATCAAGAAAAAATGTCAGATCTCCAATTTGACAATTCCATTTTGTAGAGGAGGAAAAGTGCGGCAATGATGAAGTGATATTTCAATTTGAAATATCTGTTCTTGAAATAAACTCACTAATGAATAAAAACGATTTTGCATATTTTTGCAATTTCAAAGCAGTGTTTTGTTGAGCATGAAAAGGTGAAACTTTGCCCTAATTTAACCTAATATGTATATATAAGGTTATACTGAGATCCCCATGCTCAACCACGAAGTTGTAACACCCTGTATAGCTGTTTATTACTTTTTTTCAGATGAAAACTTCTCATGAAATTTCTACAAATTTTATTAGTATTTACAAAATTAATTAAACAAATGAACACAAATACAACACAATTATTCTAGAAAAATAACAACAAATAAAGCAGATGATGTACAGAATTGCTAATCAATCATCTTCAGCAGTTCCATTATGTCCTTCCTCAGCTTCAGTATTCTCTTCTCCTTTCTTTGTTTTTGTTGATGGTTTCTTAGCTTTTGAATCCTTGAAATCTGTGGAAAATATATCTATATATACTAAATGCCAATAGGTATTGAAAATGGATAATTAAACATATATATTTAAGGACATATATGCAGACATAGCTTCTTCTCTTAATTTATAAGTACAAGCATATTAATATAATAATCCACAAAAAGTAATTGATGAGAATGATAGAGGTGAAGAGAGTATTATTGAAAAAATGAATGTAATGAAACAAATAATAATGTTATTGGTAGAATATTTTATACATACTTAAAAAGAGTTTATACATGGAAATAGAGAATAGGTATACCTTTCAATGCCTCCTCAAGAGGTTCAATAAAATTCTCAAACTCCAATTCTTCCAAGGCCTTGATAACATCTTTCCCAACCAATGTTTTTCTATTCACCTTCTGGGCCTCATTTGAAGCTTGAGATGTTACATACAAGACGAATACAGAAGCTGCTCTAGATAAGGCTGATCTCGCATCTTTGCCTATATTAACTGAATCTGGCAGTGCTTCTTTAATGATTTTATGAACAGATGCATTTGGCAAATTCAAATCTTCCAATTTTTCAGCCATTATTAGGAATTCGGGAATGCAATATACCTCCTTTAACGATGATATTTGGAATTCGTATCGGATTCACTTAAATCTAAATCTTCAATTTGTAGCAAACTCTCAGAAGTTTTAGAACGTATTTCCCACCAAAAACAATAATTTCTTGAGGTTATGTTTATGTTTAGAAAGAGATGAAATTATTCTTCTTATTTTATGACTTCTGCTCCACAGGGCTATTGACCATAGTCGGTTTTGAGGTTATGTCATATTTCCTAGTTTTTTAATACTTGTTTAAAAAGTTGATAAGTTTATATTATAATTCAATTATATTATTATAATTTAGCTTCTTAAAATCATGATTAATGTTTTGGAGTTTTGGATATGCTCTTACACTAATCTGTGCTACATGCAGCTTTAGTGCTCCTAGCAACCAGCATCTTGGTGAGAATGGTGAGAAAAATGTTTTGTATTGCTAGGGCTTCTTTTCATTTTTCAACTTTCAGGAAAATATGATTTGTCCTATGTGTGGTTCATCCTTAAAGCTGAAACAGATTAATTTCACAATTGCTATCTACATATGCATTGATCTTAAATGCCCTTATCCAGTAAATGAGCAATGTTTAGAAGTCTATAGGAAATTGGGGAATATGAACTCAGATATGATTATCCCTGAGCTCCATACAGCAAACAATAATAATTCTATTGAAAGCTCCAACAAAAACAACAAACAGGTATCACCTCCCATTGCAGAAGAAAATAAGGATTTTGATTTGGATTCATTAGTTGAAAACACTCTAACAAACTTGAATAATTATATAAACCAGAATGAAACACCATCAACACATACTGCTGGGCAAGAAATAGGCATGTTTAAGGATGAAAGGAATGAACAGTTTCAGACAGTTCATATAAATAATGAAGAACATTTGGATGAACTTGAAAGCATATTCAGTGAACTGAGATAGGCAAAGATAGGACATTTGGAAATTGGGTAGGAGAGCCAAGAAACAGATGTAAATATTCTCAGATTCACTAGAATTTAGTGAAAAATTTGGAGATATCCAAGGAGATGCTTTTACATTTCTGATGAGGAAGAAAAATGTGTTAAACATTAAATTATTGTTTTCCCTTAATAGTTAGGGTCCCTTGATAAATAGTTATGTTATGTATGTGCTGGAGAAGGAGAAGTACCTTGGTGCCTCGGCAGGAATGTGCCAGGACTGCCAGGAGAGGTGTGCGAGGTGCTAGGTGGAAGTCTGCTTAAGTGCTTATGTGCTTATCACTGGCGAACAAGAAGAAGAAGAAACGATGGTTGAATCTGCCATTTTCCGCCTTTGCTCTGCTGAAACATAACAATTTTTATCTGGCAAAGTCAGGCAGCAAATCCATACACTTGACTGATGAGTGATGACAGTGACAGTCGTGACTAATATTCTATTTTTAGAAATGATGTCATATGTTACTTTTGCAATTTTTCTTCATAATATTTGATATTTATTATAATTTATTTTGCATTGAAACCGAATTAGATTGATATTGTTGTTCTTTGTGTTTGTATTTGTTTTCATATTTGGATTGAATAGAAATACCAGGGATTTGAATTACAGTAACAGTCTGGGAACAAAGGAAGGTATGTTGAAGATAAAAGTTGACATTCTTTTATAACACTAGTAATTAATCATCCTTTCAGGTTTGTATGGAAGTATTGTCTGATACTCTGTACTACTTTCTGTTGAGTTTGGTGATACTACCAGTCAGTTTATTTTTCAGTTTGTGGAGTTGGTTGGGCTGGGAACTGTTCAAAAACAACTGAAATGAGCCAATTCAACAACCACCAAGAACAGAAAGCAACAATAAACAACATGAAGAAAAGCCTAACCTTGGATTTCAACCTCAAAAAGAATTTGCCATTGTCCAACACAGGTGTCTTGTCCTCCCCAGACTTGAATATGCTGAAAGTTGATACACCAGAGCTGGAGAATATGATTCTAGCAAATGGTATGCCCAGCACTCCCACACCTTCTCTTCTGTTCCCTCGTACTGTGACTGCTGAGCAGGAGAGATTTGCAGGAGGCTTTGTGGAAGCCCTGAGTCACCTGCACAACAGCAACTCTCAACAGGGCTCTGACAGCAACAGCAGCACATTATACAATGAGTCTTTCATGCCCCAGATCAAAGAGGAGCCCCAGACTGTTCCAAATATGAGTCAGTCACCTCCATGTTCTCCAGTTGACATGGAATTCCAGGAACGCATGAAACTGGAAAGGAAGAGGCAGAGGAATCGTCTGGCTGCTTCCAAATGTAGGTCTAGGAAATTGGAACGAATTTCAAAATTGGAAGATAAGGTGAAGATTTTGAAAAATGAAAATGTTGAGCTTGGTTCAATTGTGAATCAGCTCAAAGAAACAGTTGGCTTACTCAAGTTAGAAGTCATTGAGCATAACAAAGCTGGATGTCCCATCATAATGTATTGATTCTCTCAGAATATTTATATTTTTATACATATAGACATAAGATAAATTTGCATTCTATAATATGAGATCTATAATAGTATAGCCATCTGGCTAGAATACCTACCTATAGTAATCATTTCTAAATTTGATCTACTTCTATCAGGTCCTCTGAAAAGTATATATTGTAAAGTTAAATATTTCATATTCATTATATTTATTATATAAAGTGTTGAATAAAACGTATTTGTCTTTATTTTTAATGAAAATTGAGATAACTGCAAAAAATGGTGAATCTTCCCCACCATCAGCGTTGGGTTTTTACTTTTTAGTAGCGACTAGCGATAGCGGCGAGAATTGACAAGCCCCGGGGTTTATCGCGGGAGAGAGAAGGACATATAATGCCCTCTCACTCGCGAGAATGCATTTGGCACATAGCCGAAGCACAGTACTTCATCATACTTCGTCTCGTAAGCAACTGGTTGGCTCAGTAGGCAGAGCATCGGCATGCCAAGCCGGCGGGCCGGGGTTCGAATCCGTGCGAGGCTCATCTTTTTTTTATTTTTTTCTTGTTCTCAAGTGATTTCTAAAAAATATTCTCTATGGGAAATAGGTTCATTTAGGGGTTTTCTATGTTTGTGGTTTAGGCCAGAGGTGAGGTTCGGTTAGGTTAGCATAGGTTAGAATAGAATAGAATATTTTATTTGGTGTTAATAAACATTAAGTTTTACACAGGTCAACGAAACAAGTACAGATATACTCATAAAATAGATAGGTTAGGTTTTCTCATTTTTTATGCAGAAACAATATTTTCCTTCCTCAAGAAAAATTCTCCTTCTTCAAGAAAAAAGGTTCATCTGAGCGAGAGCGAGTTATGCGACCTTCTCTTTCCCGCGATGAACCCCGGGGCTGGTCAATTCTCGCGCGATAGCGATCCTTCGTACTAAAATCTAGTACGCAATTGTGATAGATCGTACTACTAGATTCGACATGTGATGAAAAAGTATAGAAATATAATGAAAATGAATTTTTATTTGGGTAGTTTTGAAACAATATAAACACTCAATAACTATTATAACAAAAAATGGAACTGAATAAATAACTCGGTCAATAATGAAAAAGTGAAATACAACAAAATAAATACTTCTGACAAAAATAGAAGGTGAATTTTTATACAGTGAGAACGTTAAGGTTGGACTATATTCCTCAATAGTTTTTAATATTATGTAAATATGTGAGAAAAAGCAAAGGTAAAAGCAAGTAAAAGCTCATCATTTTCAGATGCCAAACACCAAGAACGTACTGGATTATGGAGGTTACTTTATCTGTTGTCGTATTTGCGTACTAAGCAAGGTGTAATAGTAATAGATTGAGTACAATTGTAATAGCATCCCCAACGCTGCCCATCATCATAGATTAACGACATTATGCCTGTTCGTTTGTATTGCTGAATTTGCTAAAGTTGATTTCATTCTCATAGTTGTCTCTGTCATGGCATGATGTAAACAGAGATAATCATTAAAATAAATCAAGTTCAGCGGGTAGGGCAAGCACAAACGAACAGGCCTTTCATGTTAATATTAATCATGATCTCAGGTTGTGATAAGACGTTTTACCAATCTTGAAATATAGGAAGAAGAAGGCAACTTCCGACACCAGATAGGTAGGAATACTAAAAATGTGAAGAAGAAGAAAATACCCAAAAACTTTGTTTTCAACTTTTTCAGTATCCAAGAAAAGAATACAAAATATTGTATTGTTCATTCAGAAGAATAAATAAAGTTCCAATTCCTGTTCATATTTAGATGATGTCATCTCCAATTCCAAAATCTCCGGAACAAAGTGACAAAAGTAAGAAATACGACAGGCAAATCAGGTACATTTTAGGTCAATATACTATCAGAATGATTCTCTCCTAACATAAATACATAAAAGGCCCATTCAATGTCCATTCTAATCTTATTTTCAGACTATGGGGTGACCATGGGCAGAAGTTGTTGGAAAATTCCAAAGTGTGTCTCATTAATGCCACTGCATTGGGGACTGAAATCTTGAAAAGCCTTGTTCTACCAGGAATTGGATCATTTACAATAGTTGATGGTGAAAAAGTAACTGAAGAAGATATTGGATCCAAGTGTGTATTGATTTTTTGTATTTGAAATTATTAAAATACAATAATACAGAAGTTATTCTTCCTTTTTGGAAAGTTGAGCATTACATCTTTATTTATGTTGAATCTTTCAGTTTCTTTTTAGACAGTGATAGTATAGGCATGTCCAGAGCTCAAGTTGCAACCCAATGTTTGCTAGAATTGAATCCAGATGTGAGAGGTGATTATATAGATGAATCACCAGAGCATATCATGTCCCACACACAAGACTTTTTCAATAAGTTCACTGTTGTTGTTGCTACTGCTTTACCAGAAAAGTAAGTGGACAATTAGTTAGGGTTATGAACATGATATCACAGCTGAGATGCAATATTGAATAAGAAAACTAATTGTGAAAGTTTTTGACTGCCTGACTGTAGTTTTCTTAACAGGACACTACTCCCTTTATCAAGATATTTATGGGATTCAAAGGTGCCTCTGATAGTGTGTAGAAGTATAGGCTTCCTTGGTTACATAAGGCTACAAGTGAAAGAACATACTGTGATCAAATCCCATCCAGATAGTGAAAATCCTGATCTCAGGTTGTTGTCACCCTGGCCTGCTTTGAAAGAATATTTAGACAGCATCAATGTGGAAGCTTTGGACAAAAAATCTAGGGCCCATGTTCCTTCCATTGTGATATTGTATTATTACTTGAACAAGTATAAGGAACTACATGGAGGTATAGCAGCAGATACTTTTTGGAATTGGTACCAATTTAATTTTATAATGATAATAAAAGTCTTAAGGCCCAACTTCTTTCCTGATGGTCTGTGCATAAAAATGATTTTAAGAAATTACCATAACATTAATGATATAGCTAATGATACCTGTTTACCTAATTATTATCACAGCAACCATGCTATTTTCTCTACCTTGAATTCAGTTTTTCATTCTGAATTCAACAGTGTATGACAACACAAGTTGATTAACTATTTTTTGATAAATCTTTGAGAATTCTTATTCCAAATTATCAAATCCATTTTTACAAAATTGTAGAAAAAGCTGCAAACTGTTATTAAATTAATAAAAAAAAAAACATGAATTCAGGAATTGGAAAGGAATATTCTCAGATATAATTAAACATAAAAAAATGGATATACAGGGTGTCTGTAAAAGGTCTTCACAAGAACATACCACATATTCCTTAGACCAAAATAAGTCGATTTAAGTAAAATTACCTTAGTACAAAGTTGCATCGTTTGGGCTCCAGAGGGCCTTGAAGTTACAATTTTCAAATCGTTTTTCCCATATAAATTCAAAACGGCATATGTGATTTTGCTGAAATTTGGTTTATTGATAGAGTTTTATGTGGCAAAAAAAATGATGGTGTTAAAATTTTGTCCGATAATAATACATGGGCGTAGAACTTGATTTTTTAAAAATAATTGCACCTTTAAAAATTCTACGCCAATGGAAGAAAAGGAGTTTGAGTATGAAATTTAGATTGTGCAACTCATTTTCTTCAAAAAAGGTACGCTTGATAAGACTCAATTGCTCTCATGGTTTTGACGAAATTTGCATTTTAGTAATTTTAGAACATAAACAATAATTATTAAAATACAAACTTTGTCAAAACCATGAGAGTAAATCGAGTGTTATCAAGGGTACTTTTTTGTAGTAAATGGGTACCCAATCCAAATTTCATACTCGAACCCCTTTTCTGCCATTGGCGTAGAATTTTTAAAGGTGCAATTATTTAAAAAATCAAGTTCTACGCCTATGGCAGAAAAGGGGTTTGAGTATGAAATTTGGATTGGGTACTCATTCACTACAAAAAAGTACCCTTGATAACACTCGATTTACTCTCATGGTTTTGACAAAGTTTGTATTTTAATAATTATTGTTTATGTTCTAAAATTACTAAAATGCAAATTTCGTCAAAACCATGCGAGCAATCGAGTCTTATTAGGAGAACCTTTTTTAAAGTAAATGAGTTGCGCAATCTAAATTTCATACTCTAACTCCTATTCTTCCATTGGCGTAGAATTTTTAAAGGTGCAATTATTTAAAAAATCAAGTTCTACGCCTATGTATTATCATCAGACAAAATTTCAACACAATTTTTTTCGCCACATAAACCATATACCAAATTTCAGCAAAATCGCATATGCCGTTTCAATTTTATATGGTGAAAACGAATTAAAAATTGTAACTTCAAGGCCCTCTGGAGCCCAAACGATGCAACTTTGTACTAAGGTAATTTTACTTAAATCGACTCATTTTGGTCTAGGGAATATGTGGTATGTTTTTGTAAAGACCTTTTACAGACACCCTGTTATACAGTGTGATCATTTAAGTGTGCAACATATGGGAATCTTTTTAATGAATTGCACAACCAAAATACAGATAGTGCTGAAAGTTGGTGTATGTTCAGTAATCATTTTAGGTGCACTTAGAATGGTTGCAAGTCAAACAGCATACAGGGTAGGTCAAAAAATATAAAAGTTTTTCAAGAGCAGTAAAGTACCTTTATTTCAGGAAATTCAGCAAAATGTTATCCCAAACATGACCTCCTAAGACATTTTTTAGTTTTTCAATTTTTTTCATTAATAATTTCCTAATTTGTAATTTTTTTATATTCACCCTGAACACTTTCATGAGTTAATCATAACAAAATCGGTTGGGCATTCCTTTGTTCAAATTCAAGCATATTTGTTCAGTTAACTTAGATTTAAATTTTTTTAGGGAATCTCAAACTTTATGTTTGTTGCAAGGATATTCAGCTAAACTTTGAAATTTCGCAAACCATATTTCTAACAAGGTTAAATATCATCAATGATAATATGCATATTCAAAAACTTTCATTCAATGTGAATGTATTTGAAATATTCATAAAAAAGCTATGCAAATAAATCTGAAATCCTCTTAACCCTTATGCTCCATCCATACCCAAACCGCATTTGCTGCTGATTTTATTTTCAGGCGGCGTAAAAAAAAAATCATTGTGTGGTGCAATTGGTCTTGACTGAAAAATGTTTCCTGAAGGTGAGTGAATCAAAAACATCAACTATATTATGATATTGTGAATGATTTTATGCATTGAATGGCAAATGACAACAGGATTCAACATGGTGGTTCACAGTGTCTGTTCCCAAAATTTTTTTCTGGATCAGATTTCAGGACATCTTTTGTACCATAACATTTGTGTGCTCCGGGAGAGTACAGCTACAAATCAATGATCATTATCGATTTTGATTCAAACATTCTAATGTGTCAAAACTGTCCTCCATCCAAGAATTTCGAATTGCAAAAAGATCAAGATGAAATTTATGATTTGTTGGATCGGATAGGATCAGATCTTAAAATCGATTCCGATAAAGATGACCAGTGGAAGTTGAATGCACATGAACAGGTAGAAGTGCCGGAGGAATATTTGTTGAGTGGTTGGATAAAAATGCCAATAAACCAACCGTTATTCTTGCAAATAGAGAAGCTTCTATTTCAACAAATGGCAAAAGATATATGATGAAATTGACCACTGGCCTGTCATTGATTCACCGAAATCACCACGGACTTGCTGACTGGAAAGTTGCGGTAGCCGTTCAAGGACGAGATGTTAAAAATGCAATGTACGCTGATGCTTGTGCTTGAACAATGAAAATAATTGTTTCGTCACTTTTCATAACAAACCATCACAATAAATGCATATTTCTCCATGATTAGCGTTTTCTTTATTCTGAGTTGAAATCCCATTTCACTCCCAAATAACACGATTGTGAGGGTCCTGAAAATAATATTACATCATCCTGAAAAATTTCGAAAAAAATTCAGGAAGTTTCTGAGGTTACTCTGAGTCACACCTGTTAGAAAAATTCCAGCTATTCTTTCCAAATTATTCTCAGGAGTGTAAGGGTTAAGCTGAATATCATTGCAACAGACATAAAGATTGTGATTCAATGAAAAATTTAAAATCCAGTTAATTGCACAAATATGCTTGAATTTGAACAGAGGTATGCCCAACTGATTTTGTTGTGATTAACTTATGAAAGTGTTCAGGGTGAATATAAAAAAAATACAAATTGGGCAATTATTAACGAAACAAATTGAAAAACTAAAAATGTCTTAGGAGGCCATGTTTTGGTATTGAGGCATAATTTTCAATTGTAAACAACTTTTCTCAATAACATTTTGCTGAGTTTTCTGAAATATTATATTTTTTGACCTACCCTGTATGCTGTTTGACTTGCAACCATTCTAAGTGCACCTAAAATGATAACTAACTTGCACCAACTTTCGGCACTTTCTGTATTCTGGTTGTGCAATTCATTAAAAAGATTCCCATATGTTGCACACTTATATGACCACACTGTATATAAAGAAATACATTGAGAATCCGCATTCTCTATGTGATGAAAATATCAATTCTTTCTCGGTTTATTCAACAACAAAAAAATGAATTCAAGAACCCATCAAATTATATCCCATTGTAGGTAATATACCGTCTTCAAGAGCAGAAAAAGAGGAACTTAGAAAATTGATAAGGGATAGTCGATTTCATGATGAACATGGGCCAAAACTTCTGGAGGAGAATTTTGAGGAAGCCTTACATTATGTGAACAATTGTCTAAATCCTATCAGCATTCCTCAAAATGTTCAGGTAAATAATATACTGCTTTTGGATAATCAATTCCGTAGAAAGGTAATGTGATTACTTAGTTATTAAAGTAGTTAATTAAGGACTTCAATGGTGATACTGTACTTATTTATCCTTACTAGGAGATCTAAAGTTATTTGCAGATGATACTACAATAATCTATTCCTCTAAAGAATTTAATGATCTCTCAATTCTCAACTATGACAAATCTATGTATATGTATATTTCAAAATGAAACAATGATATATCAAAAACTAAATATTTTTCCACCAGAAAGCCATGAAATATTTAGATGTTACAAAATTCTTAGGTCTTTATATTGATGAACAATTATGGTGGACTAAACATATAGATCACTTGAGAAAAAAGCTAAATCCAATTACTGGCATATTACAAAATTTGAAATCACATTCCTCTTATAGATATTTGAAGAATATATATTTCTGTCTGATTTACTCAAAATTAATATACAAAAAACGTCAAAGCAGCAGTGTCAAGTACATTTAGGAACTCTACTGTTCATATGCCTCAAGGTGAGTTCGGAAATTACAGTGTCAGGCGAGATCGGTGTGGTGTTGTTGGTGTAGTGTCAAAATCACGTTATTCGCGAGATTCACGAAGTGGGCGACATCTAGGTTACATAATACGAACTTCAAACTGGGGGAAAACAAACTGTTGTCTATGGATAAAGTGCATAGACTACATTGCATTCAGCTTGCTGTAGCTGTAGTCAAACTTGTCAATGACATAAAGTGTTGGCACTGTTGGTAGTGATGATGGTTGAGTTGGTTAATTTTTTTACATTTTCATTAGTTTAGTGAACAGTGAACGGGTGAAGAATTGGAGATGGTTCAAACAATTCGAAGTAATTATGACGAGCAAATCAATTGACATATAAAAGAACAGCTACAACATGTTTACAATACCCAGATTGTCTTGCTTTGCAGGAACAAATACAAATCCATTGTTCTACAGGAGTTCCTCTTGACCCCAACTTCAATTTTACTTCATGTGGGAAAGATTTCATCGCCGAAGTTTGTAGACAAAGTGCAAAAATGTGCCTTTTGTTGAAGTCTTCTGCCTTACAGAAAATCAGATGATTAGCACGGAGAACTGCTTCTCCTTTCACTACTTGTCGGCTTTTTCCATCTAAATAGAGCAAAATATCTGCCAAAAGAACATCTACAACAGGCATTATTAACCTTTTTCGATCGAATATTGACAATTCATGTCAAGAAATTTGAAACTGGTACTGGTACTGGTGGGGGACGTTTCCACGTCAGCAACTAGTCCCCAATGGGACCTTTTTGCCAACCCCAAGTGTTTTTCAATGACTGATGTGGTTCGCTCAAGAGAGCTGGCTAACATCCTTTTCAGGGTTTTTCAGCTGTGTTTTGTAGGCTAGTAATGTACTCACTACCATATGCGCAGTGGCAGGCCTGCTAACTATCATCGTTAACCCCCGAAACCGAGGTCTACTTAAGCAGCTGGCCCGCTCTCACGCTCAGCTGGTAGTTTTCCACACCCACCTACATACACGTAGGCTAGTAATGTACTCACTACCATATGCGCCATACCATATAAGAAATTTGAAAACTTATCACTCTTATCAGTACACAGTATGCAAGCTAATGGCACTAATGGGATTGGGTGAGGATTGAGTTTGTTTTCCCCCAGTTTTGACGTGGCTTTGACATGGAACGATGAAAACCGAGCGCCACCTGGTAACATTGATTCCCGCGAATTGTGGTTTCATTTGCTCATAGCACTGGACGGGAAATTAACGATATGAGCCTAACAGACAAGTGGATATGAATATGAATGTTCCTGATAATGCTATAGACACAAATTAATTCTGAAATAGCACAGTTCCTGAGCGAATGCACTTATGGTGAATCACCCTGACTGCATGTGATGAAGAACTACTGAACATTGTAAATAAGATTATTTCCTAACTGTTTCCATTTGCTTTATTTTATTCTCATCCAAGTTGAATGACAATCTGCAAAAACAAAGTTAGCTGTTTACTGAACAAAATAATGAATTATTCACATTTTTTTTAACCATTTCTTCATAAAGTTGTAGGAATCTCCATCTTTTCTTTGTGTTTGTCATTGAAAATTAGTGCATTTTTCCTTTTGAAGAAGTTACTCATTTCATCATCACTACCTGAAATGGCATATGGAAACCAAGCCGGCTGGCAGGAGGGTTGATATCTGCCTCTTCCATCTGTTCTCCGCATTTATTGAAGCGAATTTCTCATGGGTAACTGCATTGGTCTCTTTGGTTATTTTTTCCCACAGGGTATATCTTCTTATTCCAAAATGTTGGTAAGGCTGTTTTCATCTAAAATGGTAAAAATTCAGATACTCATGAGTTAGAATCATGATGTGGATGTGACTAGGAAAAATCATATAGGTACTTTTTAGTTCATACTTTTACCTAGCTGGTGAAACTGCCAAATATTTGGTTGTTTATATGAAAGCTAAACACTAGTAAATCGATTACCAGAAGCACAGCCCCACAACAGTTGAATATAGGTACTTGTTTCAATGGTTCTGCTGGTTCCGCTAATTCAATAGGTTGAAGTTCAAATAATGGTTTAGTAGCTTCTGATGTCACTAAGTGGACCTGGTTTGCAGGTATCCAGAGATGATCATAGAAACACAGTACTGTGCTAGAAGTATCTATTCGCGGGAATCAATGTTACCAGGTGGCGCTCGGTTTTTCATCGTTCCATGTCAAAGCCACGTCAAAACTGGGGGAAAACAAACTCAATCCTCACTCAATCCCATTAGTGCCATTAGCTTGTGTACTGTGTACTGATAAGAGTGATAAGTTTTTAAATTTCTTGACATTAATTGTCAATATTCGATCGAAAACGCTAATAATGCCTGTTGTAGATGTTCTTTTGGCAGATATTTTGCTCTATTTAGATAGAAAAAGCCGACCAGTAGTGAAAGGAGATGCAGTTCTCCGTGCTAATCATGTGATTTTGTGTGAGGCAGAAGACTTCAACAAAAGGCACATTTTTGCACTTTGTCTACAAACTTCGGCGATGAAATCTACATGAAGTAAAATTGAAGTTGGGGTCCAGAGGAACTCCTGTAGAACAATGGATTTGTATTTGTTCATGCAAAGCAGGACAATCTGGGTATTGTAAACATGTTGTAGCTGTTCTTTTATATGTCAATTGATTTGCTCGTCATAATTAGTTTGAATTGTTTGAACTATCTCCAATTCTTCACCCTTTCGCTGTTCACTAAACTAATAAAAATGTAATGATGTAAAAAAATTAACCAACTCAACCATCATCACTACCAACAGTGCCGACACTTGACAAGTTTGACTACAGCTACAGCAAGCGGAATGCAATGTAGTCTATGCACTTAATCCATAGACAACAGTTTGTTTTCCCCCAGTTTGAAGTTCGTATTATGTAACCTAGATGTCGCCCACTTCGTGAATCTCGCGAATACAAAATATGGATAATATGTGATTATGATAACTGGGAAATAACATTCAGCATTTTGAGGATTGCTTACCGTCACCATATATCAGAAGGACAGAAAATCACCATTTCCATTTGCAATTGGATTTGCTTCAGCTTCCATCATCAAGGAAAACGGCATATTTTTATCCTCTTCACAGAAAATGATAATGGGCAGGTTTGAAATAAAATAGTGATGACAATCTTGACAATATTTGTGGTTAAATTACTTGGCGTTCCAATATCCATCGACGAAAACTGAGGAGTAAAAAGTGTGAACACTAATCACACCAATCTCTCTGTTCAGAACATTGGATTGTTTACCCAAAACGTGAGGCCAGGATTGGCGCAGTGGAAGAGCGTCCCACGACCATGCGGTCGTGGGTTCGATTCCCAGCACGAGCAAGGAACTTTTTTCAATATTTTATTTACGAATCAAATATTTATTATAAAGTTTCGGAGCATCGGCTGGGGATAGTCCTGCACGATTCGCTGTTGCGTTCCAATTAACAGTGCTGCTCCTAAAGTGGCGCATGGAGTTAGTAACAAAGCCTACACAGAACATGCAGAAAGAGATGATGATGTGGTTGTGAGCATCAGAGAAGAAGTAGGATGGTGTATGTATGTGGGTGTGGAAAACTACCAGCTTAGCGTGAGAGCGGGCCAGCTGCGTAGTGGACCTCGGTCTCTAACGGGGGTTAACGAGGATAGCTAGCAGGCCTGCCACTGCGCATATGGTAGTGAGTACATTACAAGCCTACAAAATACAGCCGAAAAACTCTGAAAGAGAGCTGATGAGCGGTGCCTGAAAAGGATGTTAGCCAGCTCTCTTAAGCGAACCACATCAGTCATTAATAACACTTTGGGGTTTGCAAAAAGGTTCCATTATAGGGACTAGTTGCTGACGTGCAAACGTCCCCCACCAGTACCAGTTACCCAAAACGTACACCTGTAGAAAATCCTGGACGACGACTGTTGCTGTCATGTCTTCCCTCTATTCTTATGCCTCTTTGTAGAAAATCCTGGACGACGACTGTTGCTGTCATGTCTTCCCTCTATTCTTATGCCTCTTTGTAGAAAATCTTGGACGACTAATGTTGCCTCTTTGTAGGAAATTCTGGACGACGACTGTTGCTGTCATGTCTTCCCTCTATTCTTTCAATCAGTTCTTACTGCAGAAGGAATTCCGATGAGAAATCAGAGAAATTACCAAATTTCAAAATGAAAACTATATGTGAGTGACTATAGTAGGTACTTACTTTTAAATCATAATGTACTAACCGGATTCCTTCGTCTCTTGCTGCATTTTTTGTGCATTGTACAATAGCACAATGTGATGGTATGATGGTACAAAATAATTGTTAAAAACTATTTCAATCAGTTGATAACAAATAGGAAAAGTGAGGTTGTGTTTCAATGTTTCATCTCCAGGGTCGGTCATCTGCCAGTTCTTGCCAAATATATCTACTACTCATATATGAAGCATAGCTGTCCTCAAAACGGGACCAACTTCTGTCTCTATAGGTAACAAAATCGACCAATAGGCGTTGATGCCAACGTAGGGAAACCTGTCAAACCAATATGGCTGTTTCCATCCTCCACTTTCCATCTTTATAGATTCAAAAAGTACCTCTCATTTTGGTCCCATTCTTGTTGAGATATCGTATAGGCGATGCGCCATATATAGAAATAGAAAATATATGTCTTGCTCCTTGCTTAACTCACGCGACTAATAAAGTAAAGTGTGAACATCGACTCACAGTTTACAACGTTGTCAGTTTTGAAAGCCATCTTGTTTCAACTCATTTGAAACTTTTGAAGTATACGTATGATTGTAAACAAATAGTGTTTTATGAATGAAATGGCATGTCTCCCCCTCTATTCTTATGCTTCTTTGCAGAAAATCCTGGACGACGACTGTTGCACCAACCTGACACAATCGAGCTCCCCCTTCTGGACGATGTGCGCCGCCTTGCGGGAGTTCGTGCAGCTGGAGGGGGCGCTGCCGTTGCGCGGTGCGCTGCCCGACATGGCCGCCGACACGGACAGCTACGTCACGCTGCAGCGACTGTACCACAGCAGGGCGCAGGCGCAGAGCGAGGCGGTGTACAGAAGGGCGGCGCAGATCGCGAGGAATTTGGGGGTGGCGCAGGAAACGGTGACGGAGAGCGAGGTTGGTGGTAGTTTTTTTTTCTTTCCTTGGTTTCTTGAATTCTTTTTGGGTAGGAACAACGCCACATTACGAAATAAATAGCTATTTATATATCCAAGGAAGGGAAGGTATCCAATAGGAAATGAACCTTTGCTTCCATGATATATATAACAATTTTTTCAACGAACGCATTCTTTCAAAGCACCTTTCTTGAAATTATGTTTCAGGCGGTCTATCTCTCCATCCAAATCGTTATACATTACAAAGGATGGATAATTGACGGCATTCGAACGAAAGTCAATTTGAAACTTCTTTCATCATAAATTTATTGATTTGTATATTGTGAAATTGACTAGAGTCTAGCTGATCCTGAGAAGAAACATAATTGAAATAGCGAATCACTATCGGCCTAACCAATAAATGCCTCCATAGTATTCAGAATAATTACTTGGAAAAAATAAATAAAAGAAAGATTAGCTGGAGTAGGGATCGAACCCCGTTCTTTTCGTTCGGAGGAAAAATACACAAATGACTTTGAACATGCCTGATGTCCTCATAATTCAGAGTTTATCAACCTGTCAATGTTTACTATTTTTATTCTCGAACTTCCAGTTTTCAGTAATCCTGATTATCGCATTTCCGTTTGCAGTCTTCTGAACCTGTCATTGAACGTAGTAAATCAATTTTGTCTACCTGTTCGGTACCACTCAGCTCGACAGTACGACCGTTCTGTCCTTGTCTACACCCACGCATCGGAACGACACAACCTCTCTCCACGAAGGTTCGATAGCAACGTTCGGAGGAAGGGACACTACTCTACTGACCACCACGCTTTTGGCAAAACAAACTGCAAAACAATTTTATACGCTCTTGACTTGCCACCGTGGCAATATTTCCCGTATGCGATTTTACTAAATATAATGCACGCTAGCACAAACCACGCCCACCATAATACGTCATATCTCCAAACATTACCGATATACTCGGAGTCAGCACATCGCACTAAATATACTGTGCTCCAACGCAAGAATACACTTTTTATGATTTTGACACGAATTCGACTGAAGCTCTCTCATTGTCAATCTCTTGAACGCAGTAAATTCATATACCCAAATGGTCTACTGGTTAGCGCTGTTGACTTTCAGTCTAATGGTCCATGGTTCGAATCGCTTGAACTTGAACTTTTTTTTGCAACTTTTTTTTTCACCAATGTTTTTTTACTTTATTCTGGTTTTCCTTTTCCATAAAATATTTGAAGTCAAATAGGTCAGTGCGTTTAGGATAAACAGTCTCATTTTATTCAATTTTGTTGAGGAACTCAACTTTTGAAATATATTATTAATCAATGTGTCACTCCATTCGGTTTTCCTTCCTCAGGGATAGTTTAGTTCGTTAAGGATAAATAGTCTCTGAGTTTTGCCAGAGTACTTCGAAGATGAGATATTACGGTGGGCGTGGTTTGTGCTAGCGTACAGTATATTTAGTAAAATCGCTTCCCGTATAGTGGTGCTATGGCTAAGCTCTAATGTGAAATTGGGAAGAGTATGATATCATTTGGAATTCAAAAAGGACATTATTGTTACATGTTTTATAATAGTTATAAAGACACTGGTTATTTATATTGCCCAGCTTTTATAGGTATATTGACGCCAAAGGATGCTTGCTGAAGCCAATTTATTTTACCTCCCACGGGAGTTGATATTTTTTTCCTCCCATGGGAGTTAATTGACAACTTTGTTTCTTTAAATGAGGGAACAAACGCCAACTTTTGATACAGTGTACTTAGGTAGTACTTATACTGTATTCCCGTCCATTCCCTCTTTTTCAAGGTTAAGTCGTTTTGCAAGCACGCCAGCGAGCTGCACGTGATTCGCGGTAGTTGCATAGCTGACGAGTACCAGCGCACCAGCCTCGACCTCTCCTCATACCTCGAGGACCCCGACAGCCTCATGTTCTACTACGTCATCCTCAGAGGCCTCGAACGCTTCATCAGCGAGTTCAACACCTACCCCGGACAATTTGATGACCAGGTAATACCTCAGAGTAGGGTCCCTTGATGTAAATTGACGTATTTGTCAACTTTACAGGGTACGGACAGATCCTCGTCCCCTCTCACTCTAAAGTGTTTGTGCAACAGTTCCATCTTTATTCATTTCTGGGGATAAACACTAGATTTGTGACATTTGTTGTTTTTTAGGTTATATTGAGGACATTGGCGTATCATACGTAATTTCCACATGTAATTTCTTATTAAACTCTACATATTATATCCAAATGATGATGATAATTTTCGAGTTTTTGATTTTTCCAGCATAATCTTTGTGAGGCAGTGAGCAAATTTTTCTGAAAGTTCAATACGTTTTACCTAATGGTACTGTTCTTAGGCAGTACCTATCAATAAATGAGTTTTGATTTCAGACTAAGCCTTATGGTTGATAAATTGTGAAAATTGTGCTCATATGTCATGGGTGCTGTATATATTCATGTTGGGAATCATTTTTGGAGTTTTTCACTTAATATTTCCTGAATGTAAGTATAATTTTTTAAATGGTAGGGCATATGCCTCTTCTTTTAATCCTTTGTTTTAATAACAACTGTTTCTACTAAAATGCATTCAAAAACTTATGGAGTGGATAATTATAGGCACAATGAGACTTTCTCATAATATGTGATTTCGTATTAGTTTTACCTCGAATATTCTGCTGATGTATTTACCAATTTTCCCCATTCGGTCACTTCACTTTCTATGTTCATAATTCATTTGCATTTGATGGAAAGCTGACAAATTCAAATTTGCCATCCAACTGATTGATACAGCCTAACGCAACACACTTTACCATCCTTCCAAAACAGAATTGAATAATGTAGTATTAAGATAATGTAAGTTCTCTAGATGATTAAAAGAGAAAGGAGCTATGATCTGTCCGTACCCTGTTCACCGAGATTAAAAATATCATTTCTCTCGCAATGATTCCGCAGTTATCCCCACCATTCGCGATTTCATTCATTTATCCGTGTATGGCGTTTAGTGAATGGATCGCGGTGTCTATTGTTTTCCAGTCTGAGTTCTTGTTGATCAATCAAATTGAACTTCTATTCTGTTCTATTCTAGGTCGAACCCGATGTGCTGAAGCTGAAGAGCATCATCGGCAAGCTGCTGGCGGAGTGGGGGTGCTGTCACGTGGTCAGCGACGAGCGAGTGCACGAGGTGTGCCGGTACGGGGGGGCGGAGCTGCACTCCGTGTCGGCCATTTTGGGCGGTTGTGCCGCCCACGAGGTCATCAAGCTGGTGACGCAGCAGTACAAGCCGCTCGACAACGCGTTCTTCTTCGATGCGATCACTTCTACCTCGGCGGCATTTTGTCTTTAATTTGGTGGCAATGGTTTGTTTATTTATTTACATAATGAAGAAGGCCGACTTTTTATCAAAATATGCAAAATAGTCTGTTCTAAAGGAGTAAGAGTTGACTTTTTCTAATTTCATGATATCCAACCTTCTTGGATAGGAGGTTAGAATAATAGTATTCTTCTGATTGTTTGAGTTGTCAACATGAAATTCCCATTGTTTAAAGAACTGTGATTTGGAGCCACATTTTTTTGTATTTTTTGTTTTAATCAATTTCCTGATCGGTAATAAAAATATGGATAAAATAAAAACGTCAAAATTTAGAGATTTTTACAGTAAGAAAAATTATAGTAGTGCAAAATATATTCGTTCAAGAATGTAAAACTCTCCCCATTCATAATCCCATCACACATTTGGATAGGAACACAAGTAGTGTAAAAAAATAAAACAAGTAGTGACCAAACTTAAGACCGAAAAATCTTCCTTCGGAATCCTTCCACATTTGTATCAAACTGTCTATATCTAGTTAATCTCAACTGTTTTCGTATGAACAATCTGAGAACCTTGAAAACAGCTTTCATTCATGGTTCCAAAACAAAATATTATTCTCCGCCGCTATTGGCGGCATATTCTCAGAGTATTTGCCGGTGTCTCAAGTTTCTGAATATTTGCACGAGGTGTGCCGGTACGGGGGGGCGGAGCGGCACTCCGTGTCGTCCATTTTGGGCAGTTTTGCCGCCCACGAGGTCAAGCTGGTTACGCAGCAGTACCAACCTCTCGACAACTTGTTCTGCTTTGATGCGATGACTTCTACCTCGGCGGCATTTTGTCTTTGATTTGGTGGCAATGGTTTGTTTATTTATTTACAGAATAAAAGAGCAGGTCGACAACTTATTTGTTGAGAGGAACAAGAGATGTTTGTTTGCTCTTTTCTTCAAAATAAGTAAAATAGTCTGTTCTTAAGGAGTTAGAATAGACTTTTTCTAATTCCATGATATCTACGACCCTCCTTTGAAAGGAAGTTGGAATAGCATTTTTCTGATTGTTTGAGTTGTTAAAATGAAATTTTCATTGTATCAAGAACTGTAATTTGGAGCCACATGTTTTTTTGTATTTTTTGCTTCAATCAATTTCCTGATCGGTGTCTCAAGTTTCTGAATATTTGCACGGGGTGCCGGTACGGGGGGGGGGGGGGAGTTGCACTCCGTGTCGGCCATTTTGGACGGTTGTGCCGCCCACGAAGTCATCAAGCTGGTGACGCAGCAGTACACCACTCGACAACGCGTTCTTCTTCCATGCGGTCATTTCTACCTCGGTGGCATTTTGTCTTTAATTCGGTGGCAATGGTTTTGTTTATTTATTTACAAAATAAAGGAGCAGGTCGACAACTTATTTGTTGAGAGGAACAAGAGATGTTTGTTTGCTCTTTTTATCAAAATAAGTAAAATAGTCTGTTCTTAAGGAGTTAGAATAGACTTTTTCTAATTTTATGATATCTAACCTTCTTTGGAAGGAGGTTAGAATAGCATTCTTCTGATTGTTTGAGTTGTCAACATGAAATTTTCATTGTATCAAGAACTGTAATTTGAAGCCACAATTTTTTTGTATTTGCTTCAATTTCCTGATCGGTGTCTCAAGTTTTTGAATATTTGCACGGGGTGTGCTGGTACGGGGTGGCGAAGCGGCACATTAAACCACTTTGAGAATTACAGGTGTGCGATAGTCTACAGAATTCTGACATGGTGTCTTTTCTGTAAGCATATAGACGTAGGGGTCTTGACATTTTCATTGTATCAAGAACTGTAATTTGGAGCCACATTTTTTTTGTATTTTTTGCTTCAATCAATTTCCTGATTGGTGTCTCAAGTTTCTGAATATTTGCACGGGGTGTGCTGGTACGGGGGGGCGAAGCGGTACTCCGTGTCGGCCATTTTGGACGGTTGTGCCGCCCACGAAGTCAACAAGTTGGTGACGCAGCAGTACAAGCCGCTCGACAACGCGTTCTTCCATGCGATCACTTCTACCTTGGCGGCATTTTGTCTTTGATTCGGTGGCAATGGTTTGTTTATTCAATTACAAAATAAAGGAGCAGGTCGCCAACTTATTGGTTGAGAAGAACACGAGATGGTTTTTTGCTCTTTTTATCAAAATAGTCTGTTTTAAAGGAGTAGACTTTTTCTAATTTCATGACAGCTAACCTTCTTTGAAAAGAGGTTAGAATAGCATTCTTCTGATTATTTGAGTTGTCAACATGAAATTTTCATCATAGGTTTCTTCGCATTCGAAAAATAAACAGTCCAAAACCGAAATCATCAGGAAGGAGCATGCGCAGTTGCACCGAACAGTACGCATTTTTTAAGTTCCGTGGGACAGTTCATGCTTTTGATGGTTTCAGACTATCCATTTTTCAAACGCGAACAAACCTATACTGAAAATTCCATGTTGAAATAGGTATCTCATTTGAATACAGTATCAAGAACTGTATAATGTGAAGCCATCATTTCTTTTTAGATCATTACTTGCTTTAATCAATTTTCTGATCGGTGAAAAATGTGGATAGAATAAAAACGTGTCAAAATTATAGATTTTTATTACAATAAGATAAAAATATAATAAGAGCAAAATATTCGTTCGAGTACGTAACAATCACTCCCCATGTATAATCACATCACACATTTGGCTAGGAACACAAGTAGACTAAAAAATAAAACTACAAGTAGTGACCAAACATGATCTCACAATAATGGACCGGAAAAGCTCCTTTCGGAATCCTTCCACATGACTATCAAATTGTATAAGTTTATGCCAGTCGACATTGCGACCTTTAAGTTTTCACTCTTCTTCCCTGTTTGGCGTAACCATTCCTGGTGCCCTTGTAACCGTTCCGGGAATCCCCGAAACGTGGTGGTTTGGAACGCGACTCGAATACCACGTCTGAGTCCGTGTCGCTATCCGATACGTTGGATTTTCTTGCGGCAACTGGAAATCGAAATAAATCTTTATGAACTCGAAAACAAACACCAAAGTCAGTTGACACCTCCGTTTTCAAAGATAATAATAATAATGATAATAACAATAATGATAATAACAATAATGATAATAATAATAATATTTTGCATCTCACATGAATATAAATAAATTATATCAAGATTCACAATGAAATAACATGAATAATCAGACAGATTCATATCTGGTATGAGATTATTCATGCGTTATTAAATCTAAGTTATTGAATTAAACAACAGATTCGAAAATAATGGAAATAAAACAAAAAGCTCATGAATAGTACATTATGACATGATGAAATTAATAAGGGAATGAGGTTTGATTTTCTCTTTGCAAGAGGATATGTTGTTCAAGATTCAGAATTCTGATCACCCTGTATCTGTTCCGTTTGAATATCAGTAAATAGTAAATCAGAAGTTGAGATAGGGACATGTTACCGTTTTGTTCGATAATGAATAGTTTCTACACAATTGAATCCTAAAGTTGAAAAATTTCGATTTTGAACACCCTATATCATTTCCGATAGACCCCAAGTTTGATATATCGATTACATCAACTCTTCAGGGAGAATCTGAAAATGCAGACATAACAAACTTGTTGCTACTTTCTGATAGAAGCGGCAACAATGCATTGATGAAATTATTTTAAATAAAAAGAGTGTATTGTCAAATATAAGTATGCATATTTTCATGTATCTCTCCCACCTGAATCTCGATATAGAGATAGTGTAAGCTCGTCGTGACGTACCCTGTATATTTTGGCTCCATTTTCTAAAAATGAGCAATTCCCGAAATGAAATAAGTACGTCACTGTATTATACGTAGAAAGTTATATAAAGCCCCTTTCTCATCCTGCCGATTGGAAGTTGGAAACTAATCAAGATACGGGATCTGCTCGAATAGTGATCATTTTCAACTTCACTCTGTATATGTGAAAACTTCACAAACACAAGATTCTCAATCACACGACATGTTTCGCTAGCACGGTAGCTTCATTAGATGAAATACTGGTACAATAATTGTACATGTCATGTGATTAGGAATTTTGAGAAAATTTCATTGTTTGTGAAGTTTTCACATTTGCTATGGATTTCCATCAAGTAACGACCGAGTCAATTCAAAATTCGCCCTGTATCTCAAAAACATGAAGGACTGAGAAAATTCAGTTTGCGGCATTATTTGTTTCACGAAAAAGTAAGGCAGTGATGTGAAAACCACAACACTCTATCTCCAAAGATAACTGAGGTATCCCGCAAAAAGATCGAAAACTGGACACACATAACCTCATTGCGAATGGGTTGCGTGCAAGAACTGTCAGATGACCGACCCTGGAGATGAAACATTGTAACACAACCTCACTCTTCTTATTTGTTTACAAGTGATTGAAATAGTTTTTCACGATTATTTTGGCATACGAATCTTGTTTTTCGGCTATTCATTATTTCGCGCATGCCATCATATTGTGCTGTTGTACAATGCACAAAAAATGCAGCGGGAGACGGAGGAATCCGGTTGGTGCATTATGATTTAAAAGTAAGTACCTACTATAGTCACTCACATGTAGTTTTCATATTGAAATTTGGTAATTTCTCTGATTTCTCATCGAAATTCCTTCTGCAATAGGAGCTAATAGAAATACTCCTCGTGAAATTTCTAAAATAATGCAAGAAGATTGGATTCATGCAATCAAACGGGAAGAATGCTGGTCTGACATGCTGACGAAATATGATTGTCTGTGTTGTAGACATTTTTAATCTATTAGCAGTATTGGCTTCTATTGCAGAAGTGGCAGAATGAATTTTAATGAGAAATGACAAAATGTCATGATGAAAACTATGTGAGATTACTATTTACCTGAAAAATCATATTCCTTCGTCTCTCGCTGCATATTTTGTGCATTGTACAACAGCACAATGAGAAGGCATGCTTGAATTAATGAATAGCGCAAAAAGCACGATTCGTATGCCAAAATATTGTGAAAAACTATTTCAATCCTATGATTCCTCTGTAAACAAATAGAAAAAGTGAGGTTGTGTTTCAATGTTTCACAGAAAAGTGAGGTTATGTTTCAATATTTCACCTCCAGGGTCGGTCATCGTGCACGCGACCTATACCAACCACAAAAAATCCGATTCGAATACTCACAAGGCGGCAAATCGTCGGAATCCTCGATGAGCTTGTAAGAAGTCGGTTTCGAACCCGACTCCCTTTTCGCGCACGCGCTCTGGCACAGATGCACCATTCCCCACAGCGATCCAAGAAACAGCAGCACGAACGTCATCACGCCCAAGATCACGTACAGAATGCTCCAGCTGCAATCGGAGTCCTCGTCGAACTCCAGATAGACCTTGAATATTTGAACTCAATGTAAACAACTGGAAGGGATCCTCTGTGAACGACGAGTGAGGCAAAAATATTGTTCAGGCAACCCGCAGTGGTTACGGGTACCTATCTCTTTCTATTTTATATTAGATAATGGGAAGCGCTCGCATTATTTGAAATATTTTCTCGCTTTTTGCTTTTATTTAGAACTATAGGTGATTAAATATAAATATTCATCTACGAAAAAGGTGTAACAAATCGATGTCGCCGCCCATGCTCTCTTTCAAATATAATCAAATATTCTTCAGGAGGCTAGGCAACCCATTTTTCATTAATACGGATTCAAAATCCGTGCGCGCGCCTAGGTCGGATGGTTAAGAGGGGATTTCTGAAATATCTTGGGCTGGTCATTTCACTCTTCAACGGGCAGCTTTCTCAACGAGGTGAAGAATTTAACATCCACGTCGATCGAACCCAAATTTGGTGTTTTTGGTTTTACATGTGCCCAATGTTCCTTTGGAACATCTTGGCCTGGGCCTGCATTTCATATTTAGGTGGGTAAAACTTTTTATACTACTTGATTTTTTGGTCGACCTCTTCAGGTCACATGTTAGTTGAACCTACTTTTCTTTACTTATTTGTATAATTGCTTCACCTCTTATATTATGTGATGTACTGTACTTCCTGGGGCTCATTAGCGCATTTCATATTTAGGTTTTCGACGTTTCGCTCAACCACGTGATTTTGGTGAACTTCTGAAGCGAATAAATAGTCTCCTGAACCATCATCGTTTCTATCAGCAAACCCACCAAACCCCTGAGACTGTTACAAAGGTTAATGTTGCAATCAATCATCATTCAAAAATTATTATTAATTTTTTCATTGACTCAAAAGTGAATTTTCATTTTTATTCTTACAGGATTAGGAAGTCAAATGAATACAAAATTGAAATTATATATATTCATTCAAATGTCACAATATATTGTACAGGGTGAGCGAAGCTCTATCAGAAGATGAAGAAAAACGATAGAAAAAATTTGAAAAGAGGTTCTTGAATTGTATTGAGTACCTAAGGTCTATTTTGAGCCTAATTTTCAAGAGTACTTATTTTTCCATGAACATTTTAGCATTGAAAGGTGGATGAAAGTTGAATAAAAGGTGAATAAAAGAACAGTGTTTGAACGAATTGTTTCATCAAGATGAATATCTGTGTCGCCAGAATGTACACTTTCATTTTTTCCTTTCTGGAGAAGAAGACACTCCAAAGGCAAACCTGAGAAGACAATATGATGTAGCTCTTGAGTTTGAACATTTGAACTTGTAGTTCTAACCATCAAAATGTTTTTTAGCACCTTATCAAGATGTCATTCTCCTTTTTACTTTTGATTCCAGTGTTTTCACTTTTCTTTGCAACAGTTTGAGGGTTTCATTATCAATAAACTTTGAAACTTGGCAAACCAATGTCCATATGAATAACATCGTCCTTAGAATTCAAATTATGAACATCCACACACACATTCACAGACACATCCTGAAAATATATTACTATAGTTTTTCTAAGAATCGATCTGAACAATTTTCAACTTACCCATGAAGGACAATTTATGTTTGTCTTGCTTGTTTTGCATCCAAAGGCAACACAATATAAATAACCATTGTTTATTAAATCGAAATCACAAACCTTTTCAACAACAATCAATTCACAACAACAAATTCATTCCTTTTGAAGAAACACGCCAATATTAGCGATATTTTATGTATTTCACGTGTATTTCACATAACAAGAAACAGTGAAGTTCTGTCTTCACTATTTTGCCTGTTTAGGTAAAAAAAAGATCTCAACTACTCCAATCATCGGATAAAAGAAACAATCCGCCATTAAACAACACGAGTGTGAAAGAGACAGGTTACCGTAACACAAGCTATCTTTGTTGCAGCTGCCCTTGAAACACTTTGTGCTATTCGAGAGAACGACAGTCTCCCTGTTTATTTTGAGTTCATTGCCTTGAATGTGATAAACTATGGAAGTCTTCCATTCTCAAAGTGGCAGTGGAAAGGTTGCTGCGAAAATACTGTTTATTGGACAAACGTCATATAGTGATAAAATTGTAGTTTCATATGTCATTTTTGAGATGTGCATTTGGTGGTTTATCTCGACTTCCAAATGATGATTTTCCCATGTCCCTATCAAAACTTTTCACGTACTATCAATTGATATTCAATTGAAATAAATACAGGATGGTTCAGAATTAAGATTTTTGACCAACCTGTATCAAGATAGGGACATGGAAACCGTTTATGGAAACCAATTATGAATAGTGTCGACACTGAAGTTGAAAAAATCTCGATTTTTCATAACCTATATCTTTATTATCATTCCCGCTATACCCCAAGTGTGATAGATCGATGAAATCAGCTCTTCAGGGAGAATCTAAAAATGCAATGAAATACAGGGTGTTCCATTGAAAAAATCAAAGTTGTTGCTACTTATCAATACACGGTCGATGGAACACAACTAATTATTCAAGGCACCAACTTTTCAGCATACTCCTGAGATGCGTTCTCCAGAAACGTCTAATGTGCCATCCACCGTGAATCAGCCTGTATATTTCTTATTGTATCTCCTTCACATAGATTAGTGACCTGCTGGTGAATTCTGAGCCTACTATCAATATCGAAATTAGACAATTTCTCGATACATTTTATCCGATATCGCCGAAGGTCTCGCGGGGTCCAATTCGATATGTCTTTCTCTTTTTTCATTCATTTATCTCTATATTTTTTTACAATTTTCAGGGTTAGATATAAAATTGACAAAGTTGCTGCTACTTTTCGAAATAAGCGGCAACGTCGCAGCGCTGATATTCGATGACAGAATGAAGATTTTACTTGATTCAATAAATAAATAAATAAATAGAAGCAGCGCTCAGCGTGAAATGGTCTATAGAAAGTGATAACACCAATTGAATTACAATATGTATATACCTTGAACATGTTCTGCATCCAGAAGGCCTCGCAAGTGCAAGCACGTGTTATTTCGTCGCACACGCCGTGACCGGAGCAGTTGTTTTGACAGATGGTGGTCTGGAGTTTGGCCACGGAGAAGCCGAGAAGAGAGGCATCGACACGGAGTTTTTGACGAAGATATTGGACGACGTCGTTGGCGGACGTCGGTTTTCCTTCGGCGTCTTCCACGTAGAAGGTTATCGTCGTTTTGGAGGTTTTTGTTTCGGCGCGGACGTTTCTAACCTGCAATTGAAACGGTTGTAGTCCAACGTCTATACAATCGCGAAACATTCATCAATCACGAAAAAGTTATCCACCAACAATGCTGAACGCCAAACACGGATAAATACAAGAAATCGCGAATGGTGGGGATAATTCAGATGATTGATATTTATACAAATATATTTTATATATCTAATATATCGGGATTTCTATAGTTGTTTTTGATTCTCTTTATTACCCCAGATGGTAGTCGACAGTTTGGCCACAGAGGAACAAAGAAGGGAGGCATCGACGCGTAGTTTTTGTCTGAGGTATTGGACGTCGATGTCCTTTGGATCTGGGACAAAATTATGTATAGATTCGGACTCCACGTGACTTTTACGTCAGTCTACACTCTACATAGATGGTTTTCAATGCAAATTTGAGCTATTTTTAAAATTGGCGAGAAAATAATACATGCAAAATTCGTTATTCTCAGGATCTAAGACAAACATATGTATAGATTCGGAATCCCAGTGAAATTTCACGTTAGTATAGTTGGTTCAATCCGAAGTTAAGCAATTTTTAAATTTGGACGAAAACTATGTTTTGCTTCGGAATCCTCATGACATTTTTTGTTAGTCTAGAATAGTCTAGATAGTTTTCAATGCAAAGTTAAGTAATTTTTGAAATGTGGCAGGAAGATAATCAACTTTGTTATCCTTCGGAGGTAGGACAAAAATATGTATGGATTCGGAATCCTCGCGACATTTTACGTTGGTGGATGGTTTCTAATGCAAAATTGAGTAAGTTTCGAAATTTGGCAGGTAAATTTGCAATGGTGGGAATACTGATAGAATAATTAATAATAGATAGACATCGCGATTTATTCATACATCACCGAAAAGTATCTGCCAACAATCCTAAACGCCAAACTGTATTTCACAATGGAATAATTTCATACAATTCATTACCAAATGAGTTGAAAAATGAACATGATGCAAGAAGGTTCAAAATCAATCTTAAAAAATACTTGCTCAGGACAATTTGAATGAAAAATATGTGGCATGATTTGATTACTCAGAAATGAAATGTTATAACGTTCATCTTAAGAAACAATATTAATTTGTTTCCTCTGAGTGGAATTCATTAATTAACCCTTCATTATATTTTTTTATGTATTCATCTATCCCTATTTAAAATAAAAATGTTTCTTGGCGTAATAAAGACAATCAATCAATAAACATGCCGACGATCTTCCGCAGGCAAGTGAGTGTCGAGCTCTTGCTAAATAACAGAAGATTACACAGCGATTCAATCATAAATCATTAAAAAGTATATGTCAACAATCGTAAACGCCACACACAACACACAGATATATTAAAGATATCACGAATGGTGGAGATAAACATGCCGACGATCTTCAGCAGGCTCGACCTCAGACTAAATAACAAAAGATAGGACGCAGCGATTCATTCATAAATAATTAAAAAGTATACGTCAACAAGCCTAAACGCCAAACACGAATACATGAAAGAAATCGCCAATGGTGGGGACACTAACAGACTAAATAATAATAGATAGACACTGTGATTCATTCATGAATCAATGAAAACTAGGTATAAGCAAGCCAACAATCCTAAACGCCAAACACGGATAAATGAAAGGAATCGAGAATGGTGGGGATAAACATGCCGACGATCTTCCGCATGCAAGCAAATGTCGACCTTAGACTAAATAACAGAAGAAAGACACAGTGATTCACTCATCATTGAAAAGTATACGCCAACAATCCTAAACGCCAATCAGGGATAAACGAATGGAATAGCGAATGGTGGGGATAGCTCTGCAGGATCATTGCCAGATAAATGATATTCTTTATAAATGTACGTTTTCTATACATTGCTTCACTTACCTTCAGTTTGTGCCCATCTCTAACAAGCAGGGCCAATTTACTCTTCAAATTTCCCAACTGAGCTTCCGTCAACGATTTGGAATCGAGATCCACCGTCATCTCCACCAAATAGAAGTACTTCGGGTCGTTTCTGACGACGAAGCTGACAGAATCCGTGTCAGTCAAACCTTGTTCGTCGGAGACCGTCAAATTGAACGTGTACTTGCCGACAACGAGATCCGTCAAAATGAGCACTGGCGCTTCATCGGTGGTCTCGGCGACCTATCGGAGAACAACTACGTTATTCAATAGAATAGAATAGAATTTATTGATCTCATAATATCAAATAATGACAGGTCAAAAAGAACAAATTAAAATTGAAAAATCTAGCCGAAACTAGAGCATTTACCTTAAAATATTAAAACTGGCCTATAATATAGGTCAATAAATACAATATACAATAACATAATACAAAACTAGAAACTTACAGGTAGGTACATCAAAAATCCAGATCAATGTATATATAGCAGTTTGGACATAATTCAACGATTATTTTCAAAATATTCTTCAACCGAGTATGGACACATGTCAATGAGATAATTTTTAGTTTTCTCTTTGAATTTATGCACCAAGGCAATATCTTTGAAACATTGTGGGAGACTGTTGTATAGTTTAATTCCCATTACTCTAGGTGATTTCTTACAGATTTCTATTCGCTGGTAAGGTATGGAGAAGTCTGATTTATATCTTGTGTCATGAGCATGAATATCACTATTTCGTAAATAATCGTTTTTATTTCTATGAACTGATGTGATAAAATCGATATAAATGCCATAAATAGTTAAAATTCTCAAGTTGATAAAAACAGGTCGACAGGAATCTACAAAATTCTTTTCTGTGACAAAAAATACTTTTAGCATGAAGAGAGCTTCCCCAAATACCAATCCCATAACTGATCCTAGACTGTATTTCACTAAAGTAAAATGAACGAACGTGATTTATTTCAAGTGTTTTTCTTATATTTCTAATTTGAAAACATTTGGAGTTCAACATCTTGGATAGATTTGAACAGTGTGCTCCAAAGGACAAATCTCAATCAAATAATACACCCAGAAATTTCACATTTTCTTTTCTTGTTATGTTATCTGCAGTACAAGCCCCTGGAATCTATGGTATCTCAAAAGTGTAGTGGTTGATTCGTAGAGGAAAGGAAAACTCAAAGTCGTATACATAATTTTGATGTGAATCCCAAGCGCTATATGGGCCAATGAACAGACAATTCGCGATAGAAAATGAGCGTACGCCACCTATCGGAGTATTTGAAAGCTGTCGAAGCGGCCTGTTTACTCTGTTTTCATTGGTTAACTTCGTTTTTTTGTTTATTGGTCACATCTAACAAAACAAACCGCTCAGAAGTTTTCAAGTAGCTGCCGTCAGGTGGAGTGACGTGTTGTTTTCTATCTCGAATATTATACCTCTTGTCTACTAGGTTTTTATTTAGAAAAACATGGTACAAACGAACCTTTCCGAACGCCATGGAATTCTCATCTCGCGTCCACTTCCACTTGACTACGGCCCAATCGTCTCTGGAATTAGATCCGTTCAGCATAACGGCGTTCCGAGGCAGTTCCACCTCGAAGTCTTTACCCGCGTCAGCTGTCGGTTTCTGATTTTTATCTGGAAAGTTGAAAGTAATAGCGGGAACCAATTCTCACCCCAAACATATTTTGAAAGAAAAATGTGTAGATCTTCATCAATCCTTAGTAGTGTAACCAAGCCGATACGGGACTAGTGACCCTTGATCTCACCTATGACCTCGTTGACAGGTGGCAAGTGACAGGTGACAAGTGGCGAGTGGAATATGTTAGGGGACATGAGAATAGTAACAGAAACTCAACGGCAAGTGACAGGTACTATAGTATACTAACTTTGTTTGACGGTGACGTACACCTTGTCGCTAGCGGCATTCTTATCCTCGTCGGCGACCGTGACCTTGAAGCAGTACACGCCCTTGGTCAGTCCCGTCACGTTCGTCCTGTTCGAATTCTGACTTTCGAAAGCGACAGTACTATTTTCCTAGCTTTTTACGGGCTCGAAAATAACATTTTCTAGTAATGTGGTGAAAAAATCATGTGTGTTTCAGTTCCAAATTCCACATCAAAATGGTATATTTTCAAATCGAAATGGATAAATGTGAATTTCTATGAAACCTTAGTAGTATACCTGAGTCAGTACGGAATCGCTGACCCCTAATCTCACCTGCGACCTCGATGATAGGTGACAAGTGACGAGTGACAAGCGATAGACGACAGGACAGGTGACAAGTGACAAAAGCTCAACAAGTGACAGGTAGTATAGTATAGTATAAAATTCGATCACCAACTTTGGTTGACGGTGATGTAAACCTTGTCGCTAGCGTCATTTTTGTCTTCATCAGTAACCGTGACCTTGAAGCAGTCCACGCCCTTCGTCAGTCCTGTCACGTTCCTGTCACGTTCGAATTCTGACTGTCTGAAGCGACAGTACCATTCTCCTTCCTTCATTAGGAGCCAAAAATAAAGTTTTTTAGTAAAGAAGTAGAAAAAAACATGTTTTCCAATCCCAAATTTCATCTCCAGATGGTATATTTTCAAATCAAAATCGGTACATGGGTATATCTCTATGAAACCTCAGTAGTATACCTAAGACGGTACGGGACCACTGACCCCTAATCTCACCTGTTACCTCGGTGACAAGTGACAGGTGATCAGTGATAATGACAAGAGACAGGTGACAAGTAGAAGAAGCTCAATGACAAGTGACTGGTAGTATTGTATGAAATGCGATCACTAACTTTGGTTGACGGTGACGTACATCTTATCTCTAGCGGCATTTTTGTCCTCATCGGCAACAGTGACCTTGAGGTAGTACACACCCTTCGTCAGTCCTGTCACGTTCAAATTCTGTCTGTCTGAAGCGACAGTATCATTTTTATTTTTTCTTAAGGAGCCAAAAATGAAATTTTGTAGTAAGGAAGTTGAAAAAAATCGTGTTTTCCAGTCCCAAAGTCCACTTCAAAATGGTATATTTTCAAATCATATTCGGGAAATGAGTATATCCCAATGAGACCTCAGTAGTGTACCTAAGACGGTACAAGACCATTGACCCCTAATCTCACCTGTGACCTCGGTGACAAGTGACAGGTGATAAATGACAGGAGACAGGTGACAAGTAGAAGAAGCTCAACGACAAGTAACTGGTAGTATAGTATAAAATGCGATCACTAAATTTGGTTGACAGTGACGTACACCTTGTCGCTAGCGGCATTATTGTCCTCGTCGGCGACAGTGACCTTGAAGCAGTACACGCCCTTGGTCAGTCCCGTCACGTTCGAATCCTGACTTTCGAAAGCGACAGTACTATTTTCCTACCTTATTACGGGGTTGAAAGTAAAATTTTCTAGTAAGGTGCTAGGAAAAAATGTTTTTCCGTCGACCTCGTATTAACGACTAAGTTTAATGTATATGAAATCGTTCATTAATGACCCCTATTAATGGACGATTTGTCTATTAATGCACGATTGTTTTATAGGCAACCAAACATACACCGAGTGCATTCATTGTTTGTGCTATAACTAGCGGAATCTGCATTTAAATCGAAAATATGGATTTCATCGACGATTTTCCGTTAACGGGTTCGCCTTTCCAAGTTTCTGACACGATTTTAATCCCTGTTTTCTAACACAAGGAATTTATTTCCTATGTTGATCATTTCGACAAATGTCAAATGACACTAATGTCAGTAACAAGGCTACTGGGTGATTCTTAGCAGTTTCCGGATGGATGATGAATTCGCGAATTAAGTTTTCTTCATTGCAGGAGAAATGAGAAATATAGTCGACGGAAAAATTTTGTAACCAACTTGTATATTAAAAGGCGATTAATGATCTCGAACATTAACGCACTCGCTTCGCTCGCACGTTAAAATATCTCGATCATTAATCGCCCTCATTAATACACTAGTTGGTTAAATAACTATTTCAGTCCCAAATTCCACCTCTAAATTAAATATTTCCGAATCGAAATGGATAAATGTGAATTTCTATGAAACCTCAGTAGTATATCTGAGTTAGTACAGGACCGCTGACCCCTAATCTCACCTGTGACCTCGATGGCAGGTGACAAGTGATAAACAACAGGATAGGTGACAAGTGACAGAAGCTCAACAAGTGACAGGTAGTAAAGTATAAAATCCGATCACTAACTTTGGTTGACGGTGACGTACACCTTGTAGCTAGCGGCATTTTTGTCCTCATCGGCAACAGTGACCTTGAAGTAGTACACGCCCTTCGTCAGTCCTGTCACGTTCGAGTTCCGACTGTCTGAAGCGACAGTACCATTTATCATCCTTCTTTACAGGCCAAAATTAAAGTTTTCTAGCAAGGAAGTGAAAAAAAAACATGTTTTCCAGTCCCAAATTCCACCTCCAAATGGTATATTTTCAAATCGAAATCATGAAATGAGTATATCTCAATGAAACATCAGTAGTGTACCCGAGACGGTACGAGACCACTGACCTCGGTGACAAGTGACAGGTGACAAGTAGGGGAAGCTCAACGACAAGTGGTTGATAGAATAGTATAAAATGCGATCACTAACTTTGGTTGACGGTGACGTACACCTTGTCGCTAGCGGCATTTTTGTCCTCGTCGGCGACAGTGACCTTGAAGCAGTACACGCCCTTGGTCAGCCCTGTCACGTTCGTCTTGCTCGAATTCTGACTGTCAAAAGCGACAGTGGACGGTCCCTCGACCTGCTCCCACTTGTAGGCGATTATTTTGTTGTCGTCGGAGCTGTTGGACGCGTCCAAGACGATCCACGTCTGCGGCAGGCTGATGGTGGCGTTGGCGCCTGCGCTGGCGACCGGCGGTTTGTTGGTGGGGGGTTTCACGAAGACGTGTACCTGTCGAGGATGACAGTAGTTTTTTTGTTTAATCAATTGGAATCTATATATCTTGTCATTGAATATTAATTAGCTTCAAACAAAAAACGTCTTAAGCCACACCGCCGTTATTAATCATCCGAATTTGAAAAACAAAAAAAGCAAATGAAATTACGATACTATGAAGAGGCTCTGATCATTATTCTTCAAATTTCAACTGAAATCCTAGCGACCTAAACAAACAATACCATCTAGTAACTTTAGTGTATGAAAAATTGGTTTTTGGACAAAATCAGTTGAAGTAAAAAACTATTGCTCAGTTGACAATAGATATTTTCATGGCATTTTTAAATGTATCATTGAGGAAGGCAGTGAACGTCACTGAAATGCTAATTATTTCAGTGTTTCATTTGACAGATATACCGCTTGTGAATTTATAGTCTGCTGTAAAATAAATGTATTCAAATTGATCATCGTTATACACATAGCGCTATTGGACTGTTAGTGAATAATAGGCATTCAATTACTCCACTGGACCTGAATTGATTTTTGCAACACTTGTTACGGGTTTTTTATGTAAATAATGTGTCTATGCGTTGTTCGAA
Organism: Phaedon cochleariae; assembly: GCA_918026855.4. Lineage (NCBI taxonomy): Eukaryota > Metazoa > Arthropoda > Insecta > Coleoptera > Chrysomelidae > Phaedon > Phaedon cochleariae. Next base: position 50,317,883 of record OU896714.1, on the reverse strand, counting down.
ATTGTTGAATTTCAGAGCTCATTTCCAACATGCCGTCATGGCCGCCATGACATTCACTCAGAGTTAAAATACGATTCCCTGTGCCAGTACGACGTTGCCTACATCATCAAAATGTCTAGATTTGCGGAAATTGGTCTTTGAATGCATAATAACTATATTATAACAGCAATCTCTCAGCGGCTGAATGAAGATAAATTATGATATTTTGCGATTGTATCTATACTTTTTCACTATCGTTGTATTACAATATGTTATTCATGACTTGTCATTCATTTTTTCGCTAATGAATTCGTTCCTTAATAAAACGGATCTATTTTCTAGGGAACTTGCAGATTATATCTGAACAGTGCCTAATACTTCGAGTCCGTCCACATCACTCAAAATAATGACAGGCACAACAAGAGGAAGGAGCCATGGGTGTCGGCTTCATTCTGTTCTGACCGATGAGAGTAAATTGGGAAGAATAGTATCATTGAATGTAGCCGATAGTGATTCATTGATTCAATGATATGTTCGTTTAGGACCGAGCTCTATTCGAGATATTTCAATGCATAAATAACAAAACCATGACCTGTCAGAATGAAGCCAACTACCCTCTGAATTCCTGCTCTGAGTGCATTTGTGGTTATGTATGTTTTTGTTTACCAGTTTTACTTCTTCTTCTATTGTTTTCATCCGTTTTTCATTCGTTAGCAATTCACTAGCTATATTCTTCACTATTTTCAGACTAGATTCAGAATGTACGTCACAGTTTGCCGCCCCGAAAATTAAAAATCGCTTTAATTTGGAAATTCATCTGAAGGAAACTTTCCAAATTTTCACACACTCAAAAATATTTCTAACAATTCATACTCACTTGTGCTGTACTGGACTGATTCGCGCTATCCGTCACTTTCAAATTGAAGGCGTATATACCTTCTTGCAAATTCGACAAATGCAAGTATGGCGTTCGAGTGTCTTGCATGTCGACGGCCTTTTGTGCATCGTCTGCTGATTTAGTCCACTCCCACGTCGTGATGGCGTTGTCGTCTCTGCTCAGATTCCCGCTCAACGTTATCGAATTTTGCGGAAGGTAGATTATCTTCTCCTCACCTGAAGATTTTCGTAATGTTTAGTTATTTTGCCAGTCAGTAGAATCCCTACAGTTGAGGCGGATTTATTATATTTTTTCATTAATCTGTAATGTCACATTCATTAACGCTTTCACTAATGAGTTGGAACTTGGTATTCCCGTTCATTCATTCATGCACCTAAATAGAATTTTATCTTTCATTAACTATTCGCTAAAAGATGACCAACTTTCATCTCTTATGGTGGATTTATAAACTCAACTAAACTAAGAACTTGAATTAACAATTAGCAATTAACAACTATAAGGAGGCGTTCATAAACATCATTAACTGACAATTTAGAATAAGGTCTTTCATTGTTTCGTGCTTCGTCGACGTTTAGAGTTAAGAAACCGTTCTGGGCGTTCTGTGATAAATGATCATTCATTCTTCATTCTCGTTTTTGGTTATGTTATGTTTGATAAAAGGGTTGATTTCTTTCCTGATGAAAAATATTTCATATTCATTGGCCTTATCTTGAATCTCCGATTTCCAGTAAAATAACACCCATCATTTCAATAATCTCTTCTGTATCCATTGTTAATTCTTCGAATTCACTCACCTTATTATAAACTCCTTATCCATAGACAAGATATATTTCATATTTTCGCGGTCTTATTCCTTAATGTCAATGTAAAAAAATATTATGCCTTATGCGCATGCGTTGAATCCATAATTGTTAATTCTTAGTCGAAAAGATGAAAGATGGCCATCTTCTTAGTTGTTAATGGTTAGTTTAATTGACAGATACAAGTTTATAAAACCCCAATAGGATTTCCATGTATTCATCTTTCTTAATTCTCAGTTGTTAATTTAATTGTTAGTTTAGTTGAGTTTATTATAAATCCACCATTAACGACAAATACGAAAAAAACTGCCACTTATGTAGATCCGATTCTGTCAGAAGTCAGACAAACAATTTCTTCCTCTCATTTTTCCAAAATGTGGTTGAAAATTCTGAAAATTCTAGGTGTATGTTCAAATTAGACTTTGAAAACAATATGAATGAATGATTCTTATTAGGCCTGTTCGTTTGTGCTTGCTCTACCTGCTGAACTGTATTTTTTTTATGACTTTCTCTGTTTACATCATGCCATGAAGAGAGACAACTATGGGAACAAAATCAACTTTAGCAAGTTCAGCAATACAAACGAAAAGGCCTATTGTAATTATATGATCACTGAATGTTGTAACACCAACATTTTCATCGGGCTATGTAAGCAGATGCAGCAGTTGCAGATGTGGCAACTGTGTTTACAAGAGAAAGAGGTGGCGCTAACATAATGTTGCCAAGTTGAAATACCTCATTCTCCGCTTAACTTTACTGTTCCCATTTCGCGATAGTATTAACAAGAAGACAGTGATGCTTGTACTAAAATCAATAAAAAATACAACCAAGTAAGCAATTTAGTTTTTATTGATTCAAAATGTCTTCCTTTCTCTACATGAAACTCAATATCATGGATATATGCACTGTTATTCAATACAAAATGAAATTTCACTTACAATTTTAAATAATCCAGCAATAGAAATCAACTAGCTAACTATGATACTAATAAGGCAAAGCAATTTTTCAGTACCACAAATTTTCACGTAGATAGGTAGGCATTACTGTGTTATCTAACAGAATCGGTAGGTATCATTTGCTGAAATGAGAAAATCGAAATCGAAATGAATATCCGACTAGTCATAGCATGATGAAAAAAAAAACGAAATTATTTCAAGGTATTCCAGAGCGATATATTTCGAGATATATACTTTTAGAAATGACTGCAAAGGCTCACTCTTCCTGGGATGAAAAGTGAAATAATGGGCGATTGGGCTAATATTGAATTATTGGCATTCAATCACTCCACCGTGTCGTTAGGGACCTTTTTTTATGTAAATAATGGGTCAATGCATTGTTCTAGATTGTTGAATTTCAGAGCTCATTTCAAACATACCGTAATGGCCGCCATTCGGCGATATGTCGAATGACGAATGAATGCTGTTTCATTATTGGTCAGATAATCTTTCATTCCCACTCATGAAGAAAGGTTGTCAAGTCACCAATTATAATCAAGTTAAATGATGTTAAAGAGTCCTGTCGTTGAATAAAACATAATAAGAGGAACCAATGAACTTTTCGAACAACCAGCAAATATTTCTTATACTCCATAACCAAATATTATGTAAATGTTGGAGACTTGGCAACATTTTGCTGAAAGCTGAGAACCGGCAAGACCACGCCCACAAGTCGTGCGCCGTGTTGTCACGTTTACCCGAGCGTTTACAGGTTCAAATGTCCTCTAGTATGAATTAATATAATTATTATTTACTCAAATGTATTAAAATCAATAAGCCACAACACATGAGGAAACATTTTGAGACAATTGATTTTTTCATGCTTTTTAGGAATATTACCAATACATAATTGAGAGTTTATGGTTTATTGAATAGCTAATATTCCTGAAGTTACCAATCGTATTTGAACATATGGCAACTGTGCTATGGTCTGCCTTTACTTACGAAATCGTGACGTCATTTTTTACTCGCGGAAAATTTCTAGCCGTTTGAAAATTACCGTGGCATTATTAATGATTTTACCACCTAAAAATCGACAAAAAAAATCTGGAAAAATATGAAATTGAAAGGTATTTGAGTGATGATTCCATTTAAGAAATAAAAAAAAAAACTAGTCCACTGGACTATTCTCAAATATGAATCACCTAAGTTTCCTGTCATGTGTCACACAATAGACAAGCACAAAACATTCAAACATTTATTTGATTAATATTAAAAATCGAAATACCTGCATTTGCTTCTGGGGGATAATCTATCCCAGCTAGAACGGTGATATTTGCAGTTGCACTGCTTGTCGCTTTATCAGTATCGGTGACAGTGAGTTTGAACGTGTAATTTCCTGGTTTTGTGAGATCACTCAGTTGCAAAGTCGAACTATCTTTCAACTGCGGTTCATATCCTGTGCACAAGAAAAACAGATACACGGTGACATTTTGTGAACTTCCCAACCTCAATATCTTCTTTCCAGTAAATAATATGAAAAATCTAGAAGACAGTTCAATTTTATTTTCGAGGGGAACACCTCAAAACCACAAAAATGTATTGTTCTTAACACAATAAACGAATCTATCTATCTAATCTATCTATTTTTCATAACATTTACTGAAAGAAGATATTATCGGGTGGGAAGTTTTCGTCGATTTTTCATTTTATTTATAATCCAGTGAATAGAGACACATAGAGAGGGTTCACCTTACAAACGGTCCGGTAGTTCTGAATTTTTGATATGTTATCTAGGATGGTTATTGAGTGTTCAGAATGCAAAATGCACAATTCCCCCCCCCCTCCGCGCCCTCCGCCATATTGAAAAAACCCATAGAAATCGGCACTTCCTCCAGATTTTTGCGTATATCTTCGTTTTGGTGCATTTAAGCTACAAATGAGCTCGATTCAAAGTAGTAGAGGATTAAATTTCCTATAATTCTCGTTTCGAATTTTGTTTCTTGTTCCGGAATTTTGTCAAGTACGTTCAGCGACACTATGGCACCAATGTGATGGTGATTTTTGATGGCTACACTACAGATCCTTCTCAGCAAGGGACCAAGATTGCTGAACGAGCAAGAAGGTACAAGGCAAACTCATCATCAAACGTGGTGTTTGACAAAACCACTGTCAACACCGTACCTCAGGATAAATTCCTGGCCAATGAGAGGAACAAGGACCGATTTGTGAAGCTGCTCTGCAATGAGATGCAAGCGTAAAATACAGTCACAGACCAAGCTTCCGAAGACGCTGACAGGTTGATAGTTGCCACAGCTAAATGTCTGTCCCCCACGTACGACGCCGTCATCATTGTCGGAGAAGACATTGACCTACTCGTCCTACTGACTGGCACAACACCTGCGGTGAACAATGTCTACCTCGAAAAACCAGCGAGAGGGAAACATCCAGACGCAATCTACTCCGCCTCCTCCTACAAGTACAACTCCAAAGGCTGTATCTTGCTCCTGCACGCAATATCGGGATGCGACACCACATCTGACATTTCTGGGTTCGGAAAAAATAAATTCTGCCAACATTTTAGGAGAGACCCATCAAGCGGAGAGGTTCGAGGACCCTGCTGCCAGTCCCTAAGAAATGTCAGTAGCAGGGAAGAGAATCTTGGTATCCCTATAACCCTATATGGTGGCAGTAAAGAACAATCGTTGAGCTCCCTTCGCTATAGCAGATTGAAAACAAGTACCCTCAAACTCAATCTGGCTAAACTACCTCCGACCACTGACTCCGCACATTTCCACTTACTGAGGACATACCACCAGGTCATTGAGTGAATGGGTAGGTAGGTAATCAATTGAAATAGTACCTGCATCTTGAGCATCGCGCTGTGTCATGTAAAAATTCAAAGTAGGATTAGTATAAACTCCAAATTCAAGCTCAAACTGTAAAATGGTTAGTGCATATTTTTAGATACAATGTAGAGTCACAATAGCCAAAAAACACTATAATACTTGTTTCCCTAGAATAGGCCATAAGTGAACTACAGCGTTCTAAAGTGAGAAGTTTGACAAATTTCCGGAAAATGCGATTTTTTAAATTTTTTTAAAAGGTGCATATCTCCGTAACTATCAGTCCTAGAATCAAAATTCAATAGGAAATTCAATCCTCTACAATACTTAATGGGACTCTTTTGTAGCTAAAATGCACCATAACGATAATATAAGCGAAAATCTGGAGAAAGTTCCTATTTTTCCCGGTTTTTTCAATATGGCAGTAGGCGCGGAGGAAGGGGAATTGTGCATTTTGCATTTTAAACACTCCATAACCATCCTAGATAACATATCAAAAATTCAGAACTACCGGACCGTTTGTAAGGTGAACCTCCTCTATTCACTGGATTATTACTGGAAGGAAGATTTTAAGGGTGGGAAACTGCTCAACAGAAATTGATTAAATAGGGTACCATTGGGAAGAGAATTGAAAGCTCTTCAAAATGATGTGCCACTTGACTCTCCTTCCCATTTGAGATTCTAAGGGTAACATCTACCCCTCCTAGGGGGTTGAACAAAGAGGGCTAAAACTAATTATATCAAGTGTCCCCCTTGATAATAAAATCGACCTGTTTTTTCGAATTCTCCTGTTATTCACTGCAAGGAAGTGGGAAGTTTGTTTTCAAAATGTCACCCTGTATTGATAACATTATAACAAATACCCGAATAGTATCTTTTTCGATGAATTTTTACCTAGAGGTCCTTGTTGAAGTTCCCATTGCCAGGAAACAATACCGTCATCGTCAGTTGAAGAGGACGCATCTAGTACGGCTGCCGAATTCGGCTGTTTAATTGTTTGATTAGCTGGTGTTATTATGATTTTTGGCGGTTTATTAACTCGCTTCGCCGCCAACACTGTCACATTCACAAAGGTCTCCCCATAAGCTGTTTCTGTAGAAGCAGAAACCTAAAAATGGAAGAATTACTATTCCCATATCGCCATGGTCTTGTTCCATATCCCAAAACATCAATTTTGGGAAATTGGATCTTGAGATTTTATGATGAAATGATTAAATCTTCATAAGATTTCCTTGGGTTTTGACCTTTATACATGTCGCACATATATTTAGCATGATTATTTGCTATGCAGCATTGGAAAACGTTGAATATATTTTGATTTATCCGAGATTTTCATAATGGATATAGAACAATAATCGTAACTTCCGTAAATATTACAAAGAATAGTGGATATTGCACATCTAGTTAGATAGATAGATAGTTTATTAATAGTGAAGAATTGTTCTACATCCATTGATATCCGAGATATTTGTTGAGGTATACCAACTCTTTACCATGCAACATACACAAACATTGTCATGAAAGGATAGGAGAATATATTGAAAAGCATAAAAAAATCGAGAAAATAAGGAGATATAATATTAAACATGAAATCATGGAGATCTCATCAGATTTGCATAGTTCAAATCATTTCATTTTTTTGATTTCTTCAGTCCAGTCATCTTTTCCCGTGAAAGTGCTTCTTCTTTGGTGCTGTACTTGCGGCTTTGGTGGTACTCGAAGTCTGGGTTTGTATTTTGTTTGTCGCAAGTATTGTGTCATAAAATAATTTTTCTGCATCATTGGGAATGAAAGGTTTCATTTCTGTAACGTGTTTCTCTTCATATCGGAAATTCCAATCTTTCGTTCGGCAAAAGGCACATCATTGCAGAAGAATTAACTTTTTTTCAAGGCGACATTTCGTCCGTTTCTTGTTTCTATATATTGTTACCATTTTTTGTATTTTTACATCTTCAAAATCAGTGTCGAATTGATTTTTGAACCTGATTGTGTTAACATCGGCTTTATATTATGTGTTTCAATCTGGTATATGGAACAATCAATGAAGGAACAAGATAATTCCGAGTAGGCATCATAAATTTCGGGATGTAGTTAAAATATTTACTGAAAACTGCTCCATCGATCAAGATAACGCTGGTCTGCGGATGGATAAAGAACAAATAATTTTTTTCAAATTTTTCCATGTATTCAGTTCAAAAAGTAATGAAATGTGATATAGAACAACTAGGGTGACGATATGCTAACATTTTTTTTTCATTTCTCTCAAGATCAATTATTTGTAGTGAAAATTCCACACCAGTGATTTTTATACAGTTAAATTGGGTTTTTATGACAAATTACCATAGCAACATATGTATTTTAGTGGAAATTTTGTTTCTTGGGTATCCACCAGCGTATGTAATCGGAAATTTTTTTATGACATTTCAATGACAGTGTAGTATATAGATGATTCAGGCTATGATTCAGATGTTTATGTAACATAGCGATATGATGTGTGGAGACAGAAATGTGAGTCAGTCAATATACGATAGCCGAGCTATAGAGAGTTACTGGTGTTTTATTCTATACAATACATGATAGTGAAGATTATACAGTACGTGATAGTGAAGATTATACAGACAGAATAATATTTTGACGTCCTGAAATAGTGATTTTGTTTTTGTACCACATCAACAATTAATAGGCTAAGAATCCATTGATGTCCTAACACTAACAGCATCTATTATATAGAATGTCATACCATTGGGCCAGTGTAAGGCGTTATGGAAGACTAAAATTCGAAATCTCTGGTACTGATACGCTTCAACAGGAAGATCAAATTACTAAGGTGGACGGACATACTGACCTTCATTAGAAATTCACGGAGGTTCGAAAAGGAGAATAAGGAGAAGGAATAGTAGATAATAGAGAGTTTAAGTAATCACTGTACGTAGACCTCCACGTAGACGTTAACGTACGAAAAATAACGTTTACGTATTGTCGTTGAATTGAGTTGAAGTCGCCACTTTGGTCGTCACTGTCATCATAACGTAATAATACATTTTGTTTTCGGTTTGTATTGGTCATTTTTTGTTGTGTGTTTAGATTCGAACATTTATTCCTGTCAAAATTAGAGGACTCCTTGATGCAGAACTCGTTGGTGATCTCGAATTTGATAATTTTGACTCATCGGCATATTTCGAGTATAGTTTGGTTAACGTACGTTGATATTTAAGGTATACGTGAAGGAACGTGAGATAACGTACACCCGTAAGCCCACTAACAACGCAAACGTGAAGAATTGGAAAATGCGCATGCGTAGCTGTCAATTTCTACGTTTACGTTCATGACAACACTTCAACTCTCTATTATGTGCACATGACGTGTGCAGCAGGGGTCGGCAAAAAAGGCTCACTGGGGCCTACTTGCTAGGCGACCGCTTCCCCTTTCTCTACTACTAGTATGTACTTATACCTTGTAACAGAATCCTATGAGCTGTAGAATCCTATAGGTACTTTGGCTATTTGGGTACTATATACGCGACCTACACTTCTTTTTATTAATCGCTAATAATCCGTCAATATGAGCAGAACTAGATGGCGCGAGCAGTACCATTTTATTCTGAATATTGAACATTATTTACTCGTTTTTTTGTCGAATTTAGAACTACCGACTTTTTGCAAATCTAGTTTGTTGTCAGCGAGCCTTCCAAAAATATAGTGGCTTTAAATCAATAACCTTTTGGATTCATCTTGTAAAATTACTTTAGTAATCTTCCCAAGTGTTCCTGGTATTAGGTGAGTAAAAACCATGGTATTAGTTTTTAGTCTGTGTCTTCTACAAGCTCTGGTGCCCCCTTCTTGCATAATAAACGGCATTCTATAAAGAAACACTCTTGAAGAACCACATTTATTTACTCATCCCCTGAGAAAAGTCCCCTCCCGGTACAACCTATGAAAAATTAGTTGGCAAAATTATAATGAAAAAAAGTATCTTGGGATTTGGTTTGATGATAAATTGAAGTGGGACAAACATATAAATGTTTTGAAGAAAAAAATATCTCCTATTATTGGAGCCCTGAGAAGATGTCCCAAGCTGAATAAAAAAGTTGCAAATATAATTCTATATCCTCATATACTCAGTCGTATTAACTATTTGATAAATAATGTTTGGGGATACTGTTCAAAAAACAATTTTAATAAAATATCTGCATTATATAAAAAGACATTGAAAGTACTGTATCGTTTACCATATGATACACCAACAAATCAATTATATAAAATAACTGAATCATTCTCATTAGAAGAAATGTTCAAAATTGAAAGACTGAAAATTACATACAATATCATAAATAAAAGATTGAAATCTAATTTTATTTCAACACGAAACAATGAAATTCATAATTACCAAACTAGACAACATGGTTTATTTCATCTTGATATGGCTAATTCTTCTATAGGCCAAAAAAGATTCACCCACGCTGCTCTCTTGGAATATAACAAATTACCAGATAATATAAAAAATTGCAGAAATACAATAAAATTCAAATACCAACTTAAAAAATTTATCATTTCTGAACGAAATAGATGATTTTTTTTTCCTCAACTTTTGATTCATATTCAAATTGATTTTTGCTCACCAATATGAAATGATTTGTCAAAATTTAATACTTAATGTTTTCAAATATTATATTATTTATTAGTTTATCATAATTGTATAGTTTTAGGTATTATTGTTAACTATACTTCCTTATACCAGAACTTGATTCTGACTGGAAGTAACATTTTCAATAAATAAATAAATAAATAATTTCTCATCACTTGTAGTATCCCGAAGTTAATATAAAATGGAAGAATATAATATGTTACATTTTAAACTAGTATTTTCATGCAAATATAATAGGTAGAAATCAGGAATCTATTATTGGTGCCGAAACTGCGACCCAAACTAAATTTATTCATGAACCTGTATGCAAATCAAATGAACAAATTGATTCTAAAATTATTCAATTTCCAAACACAATCTGGTGTGGAATTTTCTTACCGAATACCACACGAGGTCAAATTACTTTCCGTCGTCTTCGACTCGGAATAATATTTAAAATATCCATGAGCTCGAAAAAATTTTCGGAAATAATTTGACCTCTAGTGGTTTGGGGTCAGGTTCGCACCAGATAGCAGTTATGAATGTCATCTGGGCACCCCTGAAATTATGGGAGCTACGAGCTCGAAACCGGTCTGTAGGCAGTCAAGCGTTCCTGAACAATTTAGGCACAGCTCAGCATTTAGGAAAGAATCACTTGCAGCTGTATTGGTCTTTACGAATCGTTACATAAGATATAAATATCGGGAGGATGTTTTTCTCTCGATATCTACCATTTCTGTTCATTTTATGAACCATTATATGATAATTACTTTGAGTTTCTCACTCTTTGTGATCGTTACTAGATGAACAAGATTTTAAAAAATTGTCTTTCTGCTTCTTCACGTGAAAATTCTTAGTTTTGGAGATACAGGGTGTTGATTTTTTTTATACGTGAGTTCATGATCATTTTATATATAAAAACGTTTTATCCGAATTTATAGCATATTTTGTCCAATATAGACGAAATGAACAATTTTTTCAACTTGTCCAATTCGACATATTCATTTTGGAGAAGATAAAATCTCGTGAATGCAGTCTTTCTTCATTTCCATTCATGAAAACACACAAATGATAAGTTATTGTTGATTCTTATAAGAAATAACTCTAAAAGTAGCAACATCATTATAACAGAACGAAAACAAATGATAATAGGAAAAGAACTAGAAATCATTTTTCATTTATGGTTCATTACATGACATAATTGTGATTATTTTATCAATTTTAATAACATTTTTCAATATCTTAGGAAGACCGGACATAATCAAAGAACTTGAAAATACTCACCCTGTTACAATAGTTATTTATGTACCAAGAACGAAAAACTGTCTATTATAGTCGAGTCTGATAATTGATAGCCGAGGCCCGGCCGAGCCTAGCAATCAGGCGAGACAAAATAGACAGTTTTTCGCCGAGGTGCATATCAAATTCTCTCATCGACCTCAAACACTTATATTCACACACCACAGTCTCATTCACAAGTAAAATCTATCGGATTTCGTGAATAATAAATTTGACAACAGCAAATGACAGTTGACAGCTGTCAACTCAATCGCCGCTCTCGCACCTTATCATAGTGACACAGCCGACGAAAAGCGTTTGCAGGCGAAAAGTACTTGCCTTAAAAAATGGTCGATTTTTCATCTGTGAATTAGTATGTACAAAATAATTTTTTGTAGAGGTCAACGAAACTAATATGATTATGTATCTTCTAGAATATGGTCGGCAAATTTAATTTAATTTAATAATCTGTGTATTTTCTTCATAACATCATTCAATGCTCATGAATGCAGTGGTTACATTTTTTACCTGTCTGACCAATGTATGTTCTCATGATTTCTAGATTTTATGAGCTACTTTCAACATCCCTGATGAACCTTATTCCCAATGTGCTATTTGTTCTATATCATGTTACTCTCAAGTCCTGTTTTTGTATAAAATGGAGCTATTTTTTTATGCTGATCAAAAATGAGACAAATAATGACTTGTAGAGGTCAACGAAAATAATATAATTAGGTGTCTTCTAGAATATGGATGGCAAGTGTTAAATCTGTGTATTTTCTTCATAACATCATTCAATGCTCATGAATGCAGTGGTTACATTTTTTACCTGTCTGACCAATGTATGTTCTCATGATTTCTAGATTTTATGAGTTACTTTCAATATTCATGATGAACCTCATTTCCAATGTGCTATTTGTTCTATATCATGTAACTCTCAAGTCCTGTTTTTGTATAAAATGGAGCTATTTTTTTATGCTGATCAAAAATGAGACACAAATAATTTTTTGTAGAGGTCAACGAAAATAATATAATTAGGTATCTTCTAGAATATGGATGGCAAATGTTAAATCTGTGTATTTTCTAAATAACGTCATTCAATGCTCATGAATGCAGTGGTTGAATTTTTTACCTGTCTGACCAATGTATGTTCTCATGATTTCTAGATTTTATGAGCTACTTCCAATATTCTTGATGAACCTTATTCCCAATGTGCTATTTGTTCTATATCATGTAACTCTCAAGTCCTGTTTTTGTATAAAATGGAGCTATTTTTTTATGCTGATCAAAAATGACACAAATAATTTTTTGTAGAGGTCAACGAAAATAATATAATTAGGTATCTTCTAGAATATGGTTGGCAAATGTTAAATCTGTTTATTTTCTTCATATCATCATTCGATGCTCATGAATGCAGTGGTAGCATTTTTTACCTGTCTGACCAATGTATGTTCTCATGATTTCTAGATTTTATGAGCTACTTTCAACATTCCTGATGAACCTTATTCCCAATGTGCTATTTGTTCTATATCATGTAACTCTCAAGCCCTGTTTTTGTATAAAATGGAGCTATTTTTTTATGCTGATCAAAAATGAGACACAAATAATTTTTTGTAGAGGTCAACAAAAATAATATAATTAGGTATCTTCTAGAATATGGATGGCAAATGTTAAATCTGTGTATTTTCTTCATAACATCATTGAATGCTCATGAATGCAGTGGTTACATTTTTCACCTGTCTGACCAATGTATGTTCTCATGATTTCTAGATTTTATGAGCTATTTTCAACATTCCTGATGAACCTCATTCCCAATGTGCTATTTGTTCTATATCCATTCCCTTAGTATATCCGGATTCTTATCATCCACCCATTGAGTTTTACATTAGTTGTCTCAATATCAAAGTTATTGACAAAACAGATCAAATTTTTTATAATTTCAGAAAAGGTAACTACAACGAGCTCAACAATTTTTTTCTCAATTATGATTGGGACGAGCAGCTCTCTAACTTATCAGTTGATCAAGGAATTTCTGTATTCTACAAAATTTTACAGGAAGGTACCATTCTGCATGTTCCTAAAGTAACCATAAAAAATAAAAAATTTCCTGTATACTTTTCTATCGATACAATAAAATGTATAAAACAAAAAAATCAGATGCACAAAAAGTGGAAAAAATATAATAATCAATACTATTATGAAGAATTCAAACTTCTGAGACGCAGAAGTAAAAATCTTATATCTAATGACTACAAAATGTACACAAACAATATTCAAAATGAAATTATAACATATCCCAAAAAATTCTGGAAATATATAAATTGTTGCAAAAATGAGGTTGGTATTCCTAATAAAATGTCTTACAACGACACATCCGCTGAAAACGGCAAACAAATATGTGATTTATTCGCTACCTATTTTCGAAGCGTATACGAGCCCCATCAGCAAACCCATCATTTTTCTCCTCAATCCAGCACAAATAATCTACTGAACTCAATAGAATTCACTCCAGAAATGATACTCGCTAAAATTAACTCTTTAGATGTTAACAAGGGAGCCGGAATAGACGGCTATCCCTCATATTTTGTTAGATACTGTGCTCCCAGTTTATGCTTTCCACTCTGTGTTATTTTCAACAAATCCATGCAGTCTGGTACCTTCCCAGATGCCTGGAAAACTGCTCTTTTGGTTCCAATATACAAAAATTCCGGCAATAGAAACTTTGTGAATAATTATCGCGGTATCTCCAAATTATCCATATTCAGCAAATTATTTGAAAGCTTAATTTATGACATTATGTTTCATAGTCTTAAATCATCGATTTTAGAATGCCAACACGGATTTTTCTCCAAACGAGGGATTGAAACAAACTTGGTTATATATTCTGAATACATCTCGAATGCCTTAGACAATCAAGCGCAGGTGGATTCACTGTATACTGATTTCAGCAAAGCGTTCGATAAAGTCGATCACAACCTCCTTATATCGAAACTTTCTGGAATTGGTATACAGGGAAATCTCCTGAGATGGCTCTCGTCATATCTTTATAATCGAAGTCAACTTGTGAACATAAATGGATATAGGTCTGCCTCTTTCGTGGTAACTTCAGGAGTCCCTCAGGGCTCACATCTGGGTCCTTTACTGTTTTCAGTGTTTATTAACGATCTGAACAGCTGTTTCAAAAATTCACAGATACTGTTATATGCTGACGATTTGAAGATATTCAGAAAAGTGCTGACAATTAGGGACTGCTCAAAGATTCAAGAAGATCTAAATAGGTTCACTGAATATTGTAACCGTAACAAAATGAAACTCAATGTCAGCAAATGTGCGAGTATATCTTTCAGTAAAAACATTGTCCCTATAGAATTCCAATATCTACTGAATGATAGTATAGTCAAAAGAACGGACCGAATCAAGGATCTTGGTGTATACTTCGATACAAAAATGACTTTCAACCCACATTTTGAGTACCTACTTAATTCTTGTAATAGAGCTTTGGGATTTTTTTGCAGAACATGCAAGGACTTTGATAATGAGGCAGCTATCAAATCTGTTTATTTTGCTTTTGTTCACAGCAAACTAAATTTCGCCAGTGTAGTATGGAACCCACATTATAATGTTTATAAATTACGATTAGAAAGACTCCAGAATAGATTTGTAAGGTTTCTCCACTTCAAAATAACGAAGGTTTACATAACTGTTGGCATCAGTGAAATTCGTTCTCTTTATAAAATACAGCTTCTTGAACAACGACGAATAATTACGGATTTACTCTTTATGTACAAAATCATAAAAAATTGTTACGATTCTCCTAATTTAGTGTCTATGATTTTTTATCATGTTCCTCAAAGATATACTAGAAATAGACAATTACTTACTAGTCCTAGTTACAACACAAATTTGGGAAAAAATTCTCCAATCACCAGAATGTGTTACTGTTTCAACAAATATTGTAATAATTTAGATATATTCTCCATGACATTTAATTCTTTCAAAATAACTGTAAGACATATTTTCAATTTTTAATCTTATAATGAATACAATTCAGTTTATTCCTGTACCTCTTAGACTACCGAAGGATCTATTGTTATTGTAACTATTAGTGGATGCTTGTATGGGTTTTACCTGTTTGTATCCCGAACTTGAAATAAATAAATAAATAAATAAATAAATATATCATGTAACTCTCAAGTCCTGTGTTTGTATAAAATGGAGTTATTTATTTATGCTGATAAAAAATGAGACACAAATAATTTTTTGTAGAGGTCAACGAAAATAATATAATTAGGTATCTTCTAGAATATGGATGGCAAATGTTAAATCTGTGTATTTTCTTCATAACATTATTCAATGCTCATGAATGCAGTGGTTACATTTTTCACCTGTCTGACCAATGTATGTTCTCATGGTTTCTAGATTTTATGAGCTACTTTCAACATCCCTGATAAACATCATTCCCAATGTGCTAATTGTTCTATATCATGTAACTCTCAAGTCCTGTTCTTGTATAAAATGGAGCTATTTTTTTATGCTGATCAAAAATGAGACACAAATAATTTTTTGTAGAGGTCAACGAAAATAATATAATTAGGTATCTTCTAGAATATGGATGGCAAATGTTAAATCTGTGTATTTTCTTCATAACATCATTCAATGCTCATGAATGCAGTGGTTACATTTTTTACCTGTCTGACCAATGTATGTTCTCATAATTTCTAGATTTTATGAGCTACTTTCAACATCCCTGATAAACATCATTCCCAATGTGCTAATTGTTCTATATCATGTAACTCTCAAGTCCTGTTCTTGTATAAAATGGAGCTATTTTTTTATGCTGATCAAAAATGAGACACAAATAATTTTTTGTAGAGGTCAACGAAAATAATATAATTAGGTATCTTCTAGAATATGGATGGCAAATGTTAAATCTGTGTATTTTCTTCATAACATCATTCAATGCTCATGAATGCAGTGGTTACATTTTTTACCTGTCTGACCAATGTATGTTCTCATGGTTTCTAGATTTTATGAGCTACTTTCAACATCCCTGATAAACCTCATTCCCAATGTGCTATTTGTTCTATATCATGTAACTCTCAAGTCCTGTTTTTGTAAAAAATGGAGCTATTTTTTTATGCTGATCAAAAATGAGACACAAATAATTTTTTGTAGAGGTCAACGAAAATAATATAATTAGGTTTCTTCTAGAATATGGATGGCAAATGTTGAATCTGTGTATTTTCTTCATAACATCATTGAATGCTCATGAATGCAGTGGTTACATTTTTTACCTGTCTGACCAATGTATGTTCTCATGATTTCAAGATTTTATGAGTTACTTTCAACATCCCTGATGAACCTTATTCCCAATGTGCTATTTGTTCTATATCATGTAACTCTCAAGTCCTGTTCTTGTATAAAATGGAGCTATTTATTTATGCTGATAAAAAATGAGACACAAATAATTTTTTGTAGAGATCAACGAAAATAATATAATTGGGTATCTTCTAGAATATGAATGGCAAATGTTAAATCTGTGTATTTTCTTCATAACATCATTGAATGCTCATGAATGCAGTGGTTACATTTTTTACCTGTCTGACCAATGTATGTTCTCATGATTTCTAGATTTTATGAGCTACTTTCAACATTCCTGATGAACCTTATTCCCAATGTGCTATTTGTTCTATATCATGTAACTCTCAAGTCCTGTTTTTGTATAAAATGGAGCTATTTTTTTATGCTGATCAAAAATGAGACACAAATAATTTTTTGTAGAGGTCAACGAAAATAATATAATTAGGTATCTTCTAGATCTAGAATATGGATGGCAAATGTTAAATCTGTGTATTTTCTTCATAACATCATTCAATGCTCATAAATGCAGTGGTTACATTTTTCACCTGTCTGACCAATGTATGTTCTCATGGTTTCTAGATTTTATGAGCTACTTTCAACATTCCTGATGAACCTTATTCCCAATGTGCTATTTGTTCTATAATAATAATAATAATAATGTTTATTTAGAAAAATAGTTCGACAGCAACAATAGGTGGGTACATTGATCAGATATTATATTAACGTAGTGATCCATCACTGAAAAAATTGGGGTGAAGTGAGCCACAAAAACCGAAGTTGCGCGTGGTACTGTCCACAATCTTCAGTGAGTTTGTGAGATCGTGATGTGTTTAAAAATTATATTGTATTATATAATACCTATTCACCTAATGAATTGAGTGTGATGGATAAATAAATAAACATAGATAGCCCACAAAAACCGAAGTTGTACGTGGGATTTTACTTTTCAAGAGTTAATAATTAGAATCTATAATGAAAACATGACATAACAAAATGATAGGTAGTGGGAATGATAACAATGATAATAGCATTTATAGTAATGATGATAATAATGTTAATAATAATGATAATATATATATATATATATAATGATAATATATCATGTAACTCTCAAGTCCTGTTTTTGTATAAAATGGAGCTATTTTTTCATGCTGATCAAAAATGAGACACAAATAATTTTTTGTAGAGGTCAACAAAAATAATATAATTAGATATCTTCTAGAATATGGATGGCAAATGTTAAATCTGTGTATTTTCTTCATAACATCATTCAATGCTCATGAATGCAGTGGTTACATTTTTTACCTGTCTGACCAATGTATGTTCTCATGATTTCTAGATTTTATGAGCTACTTTCAACATCCCTGATGAACCTTATTCCCAATGTGCTATTTGTTCTATATCATGTAACTCTCAAGTCCTGTTTTTGTATAAAATGGAGCTATTTTTTTATGCTGATCAAAAATGAGACACAAATAATTTTTTGTAGAGGTCAACGAAAATAATACAATTAGGTATCTTCTAGAATATGGATAGCAAATGTTGAATCTGTGTATTTCCTTCATAACATCATTGAATGCTCATGAATGCAGTGGTTACATTTTTTACCTGTCTGACCAATGTATGTTCTCATGATTTCTAGATTTTATGAGCTACTTTCAACATTCCTGATGAACCTTATTCACAATGTGCTATTTGTTCTATATCATGTAACTCTCAAGTTCTGTTTTTTAATAAAATGGAGCTATTTTTTATGCTGATCAAAAATGAGACACAAATAATTTTTTGTAGAGGTCAACGGAAATAATATAATTAGGTATCTTCTAGAATATGGATGGCAAATGTTAAATCTGTGCATTTTCTTCATTAACATCATTAAATGCTCATGAATGCAGTGGTTACTTTTTTCACCTGTCTGACCAATGTATGTTCTCATGATTTCTAGATTTTATGAGTTACTTTCAATATTCTTGATGAACCTTATTCCCAATGTGCTATTTGTTCTATATCATGTAACTCTCAAGTTCTGTTTTTGTATAAAATGGAGCTATTTTTTTATGCTGATCAAAAATAAGGCACAAATCTACAATTTTTTCATTTGTATTTGAAGGTTGGATGAACTTATTTATGGAAAAAATATTTCTTGAAGTTGCTAGTAGGCTCATAATGGTGATTCTCAATATACAATTCAAATCTATAGATATTTCTATAAAGGTGTGAGCTCTATTTTGACTCAAATGGTGTTAAATTTATTGATATGTGAAAAAACCAGTGATGATTCCCAGTCCAATTTTCAGATAACATTTACCTTGAACGAATAGACCCCTTCAACCAGTTTATCCAGATGCAATTGCCCCCCATTCTGTTCTTTCACAGCCTTACTACCATCTGGCTGATGCAGGGAAGTCCATTCAAATTGATACTTGTCATCTTGGCCATCTACTGAGGCCACCAAAGTGACCTCATTGGAGGGCAACCTGACCTCAGCTGATTCAGCTTTCACATTCAGGTGTCTTGGAGTGACTGGTATAGTGTTATTGTCAACTTTCAGAATACGCTCAGTCAACAAGGGAATTACAGGGCGAATAGAAGCATCATCCAAGAGAACAGAAAAACATACACCATCCTTGCGAATATAGTCCTCCAAACATTGACATACACCTATAATTTTAGTAGATATACTTTGTTATGGGTGATTTTCAAGGAGTTATTACCAGCTCTTGATTTGGCATGCTGAGGGACACATTCTTCATTGGGTAAACAAGCATTTTCTATTCCAACTTCACAATAAGAGCTCCTCTCAAATGATTCTTCCCTCATTAAATCTTTTACAGCATCCTCAAATCTATTTCTATCATTTAGTATGCTGTATATTTCTTTGTCCTGCTCATTATCTGGAAATTATCAAAATTAGTTTCTTGAGAACTCCAGTTGGATGTTTCTGGTTCCTAACCTCCTGGCCCCTGGAGAATATCTTCCCAACTTTGATCATCTGTGGGTTTCACTAAGATTAAATAAAAGTTATCTGATGTAGCAGTATTTGCAGTGGGAGTAGGCATACAAAGTTCATTGCTATTGCATGTAATATGGTAACATTTATCATTGTGCATAAAAGCAACATTACAGGAGTCTTTTGAGCAGCATTTCAATACACAACTTTTCAGTTTAGTTATGTCCTTCATTTCTTCATATGTTCCTGCAAGTTATATGATGAATTAATGGAAAATCCAGCTAGAAAATCAATGAGTCTCTTACCTGCAGAAATATTTCCTTTGGGGATACATCCTTTGAACGTCCTACCAAACAGTCTTGGACACTGTTCTCTTATGCTATTTGGATTATGAAAAAGGTGGCAACATACTAAACATGATGATAATATTATTATGCCAAAGGAGAGTTTGGCATCCATAATTCTGTAAATCACTAATTATATGAAATCACATGATAACAAAAATATGATAAGAGTTACCTATGATTAATATCTATAGATGTTTTTCAAACTTATTTTTCCTTAGGAAATTAATGTTGTGATTCAAGAAATCTTCTATTCATATGAAAAATAAAAATGACATAACTACATGGATGACACAACCACTGACACAACACACAAAAAATCCAAGGTCTCATCATGGTCTCATCACGATACATTTGACAGTAGACAGTTGAATATATCCATAAACGTCAAATCGTGACAGAAACAGCTACAACACACACCTACGTGAAGTGGGCTGCCAGAATTTCCGAACTTTCCCAATCGACCAGTGGCACACGTTTCCCCCCTTTTTGGGTAGGGAATATCGAAATTCCTCAACTGCTTTTGTTTTCGATGATGCGATGTATAAAGCACTGCACAGCTTTTGGGTCTCGAATCTGTAGAATAATCATTCCTTACCAAATCATAGGTATGGAAGACTAAAACTTCAAAAATATTTTATTTTCGATACTTTGTCAAAAAACTGCTCAGCTGCTCTTGGGTCAGGACGATAGGTAATCATGTGTAGAATCATGCTATCAGAAAATAATTCCTTGCCAAATCGTATGGTAGACTCCACACGAAAAACACAGATTTTTCGAAAATATTTTTTTTTCCATACTTTCGCAAAAAAACTGCTTAGCTGCTTTTGAGTCAGGAAGTAATTCCTTGCCAAATCGTTTGGTACTCTTATACATCGCATCATCGCAAACAAAAACAGTTGAGGAATTTCGATATTCCCTACCCAAAAAGGGGGGAAACGTGTGCCACTGGTCGATCGGGAAAGTTCGGAAATTCTGGCAGCCAGCTCTGGCAGCCCACTTCACGTAGGTTACATTTGACAGCATGTTAGTAGAAATATTCTTTGACATAAACATCAAATCGTCAAAGGCAAAGGACCCAATCACTCAAACAAGAGACAGGCTGGGTGTTTTGAATTATTATAAAGTGTGAAGTGAAGTCTTTCCAATCATGGTAAATTTTTAAATTTATCAACAATTTGAGAAATACAAGTATATTATACTATTCACTATCCTATTTTTCAGCCTTGAAAAATGTTGAAATAGACTTGTATGCTGAATTTATCACTGGAAATCCAACAACTGAAATACTGTATCAATAATTATAGACAAAAGTACAAGAAATGGCATTCAATTACGCAAATATTCATTCAAATAGCAACAAACGGCATAATGCTGTTCCACCACCAACAACTGGTGGTTTAAGTAAACAAGGATACTCTACTATGAATGCTATCAGTCAGAATGCCCTTTCAGCAGCCTGGGGCGGTAGCAGCCGTAAAAGAGCAGCCACAGAAGATGAGTAAGTTAGTTCTCTAGTTATATTACTATCAATAGAGTACAGATCCCCATCAGTCACCATATACAAAACCCTGACCTCTTATTTACAAGGTACTTTGAAGATGATGAAGAAGAACTGGTGCCAGATTTGGCATATATTCCAGCACCTGGGAGCCCTACTAGAATTGAAATGGATAGGAAGAAGCAAATGGAAGAGGAAGAAGATGATCCCCTAGATGCCTATATGGCTGGCCTTGAAAAACAAGTAATATATTTATAATAGTTGAAACATTGAAGTTATGATTTTGAACATTGAAAAGTATAGTTGAAGCTGAACTCAGTTCATGAATTTCAAGATGAATTTGCTCAGGACTTACTTGAAGTTTTACATGGAATGTAAAAGTCAAGAATGCCATCCTAAACATTCTTGATTTTTCCATTCCATGAATCCCAAAATATGACTTATGAATTATTAATTCATTTACAGGCAGTACACTCCTTAAAAGGGAGTAAAATGGCTTTCTAGCTACAACTATAATGAGGAAATGATTGTATGTTGGAAAAAACAAACAGCTCAAATTGTATTACACATCACATCAATCTATCAAATGTTTTCAAATGTAGGGTGGTAGGTACTCAGTTGGGTAAAGTTCAGAGTAAAGAAGATGCAACATCATCAGGACCAGGAAACAAATGTATTGTTTTATTAAATTCAATCTCCAGGAATTCATTTTCTAAAAAATAATAATTGACTGTGATCTTGATATATTTTCAATACTTGGGTCTGGAAAGTGGTGGAATTGATGCTGTTACTAAGGTAAATTAATGCTGTAAAATCAGGCAGCCAGTGATTGTATTCAAAAAATGATTTCACATCAATTTCAGTGAAATATATTTGTCAGCAATTCATTTTTCAAACTAATATGATGTAAATTTTCTTGATAGTTGGGTGTAGACCAAAAGATGAAAAGGAATTTTCCACCCCAAACATTCATGATGTTTCACAAACAATACAAAAATACTAGAGATCCCCTTTTGTGTGATCCAAAGATAGAAAAGTTTCAGTTTCAATGGACTCAACCAATAAAAATAGACAGTTTTAATTGAAAGATGTGGATTGTGATACTCTTTCTGCTGAAATGAAATACTGTAGATTTTATTCCAAAAATAATTATATAAAAATTGAAAATATAATTGTGAATAACTGACAATTGATAGCTCACTAGAATAGAAAATATGTTCTGAATTTCAGCATAGGTGATCTCATCTCTCTTAATGCTGAATTATCTCCCATCATATGTTCCCAAACTCTTGTGCTATTGCTTCGTCGTGTTTGCCCAATATACAGGTTGTTTAAACTGTAGTATCAAGATTTCAGGATCTCATTTCCCTGATCAAAATAATATTTTTATTTTTTTTTTCTATCAAAATGTATCCGCAAATGCTTCACTACCGATCTACAGAGCGTTAATATTTTTAGAGGTTTCTCTGTTTTCCTTTATAGCTCTTCTAGTTTTGGAGATATTCAGATCAAATTTGAAACATAGGTTGCATTTTAGGGTTCACAATGTTCACATCATAATATGGTGTGCTGAGTGATTGTAAGAATCTACATAGATATTTTTTCAGGGGTCAGGCCCTTTTTTGCTCTATAAACTTTTTTGTGGTGCTCCACTAGTTGAAATTGAAATATAAAATGAGCTCTATGTTCTGTTTATAAACTTTTTGCATATGCCATTTTTATCCAGAAAAAAATCAATTTTTATAGTTTGCTAGATTGAATTGAAATTTTTAACAAAAAGAAGAAAATCTAGTGTAGAAGTCCATAGCTCAAATTAGAGTAAACAATATAAAGATAATGATACAGATTAAAAATACAGATTATAGAAAAAAATATAATGCAGGTACGTATTGATAGAGAATTCATCTATATCAATAATCAAGCCAGTAAAGCCTCATGATCAGCTTGAAAATATTCTTACAGGGAGTAGCAGCAATATTCGAGGAGATATTGCTTTATATCATTCTAAAATTTTAGGAAATGAAGAATTTTGATTCTTTATTGAGGCAATATCCCCGTATGAAACAGACTCATTCTATACTCCCCCTTTTCTTTGGTTTTCTAGCTATATTTATGAAATTTGGAACATCGTGTATCCTCTTTAGAGGACACTTTCTCACATTTCAGGAAATTTTGTTTGTCTAATTCTCTTGGAAATGACATCAACTTTCGATTTTAAAATGGAATAACTTGTATTTTATTCCATAATCGGTTAGAGGTTATAATAACGAATTCAACAACACTGGGTTTCATTAGGTTATTTCAAGCGATTATGAAGACATTCACATTCAAAGTTTCCCTAAGCTCAATGGGTGTGACGGCGCAATATCGAATCTTCTTTCTCTCACACTGATTTAGCGTATGGAAACTTCTAACGCGAATATCTTCCTAATCGTTTGTAATCACCCAATCAAACCCGGTATTGTCAAATTCGTTATAATAATCTCTAACCGATTGTGGAATGAAATATTCATCTGGTAATCGAAAGTTAATGCCATTTCCAGGAAATCCGGAAGATGAAAAAAAAAACAATCCAAAAATGTGAGATAGTGCCCTATAGTGAGCATATTCGATGTTCCAAATTTCGGAAATATTGCTAAGAAAACGAAGGAAAAAAGAGGATATACCATCAGTCAGTATCACCCGGTATTGTACATGTTGTAATACAAAGAGTTTTTCTGAGATACTGTAAGTCTAAACCGAGTATTACGTATCTTCATCTCATGCATCGACATTATGTCAGCGTAGCCTTGTGGTAGAAGTTTCAGTTTTTATCCACGTTGGATTGCCGGTAGGTGGGTTCGATTCCCACCACGACCGCAGAAATTTTTCTGATGGCCTCTAAGAAAGTGTTTGGGATCACACGGACCAAAATTAGTTCAACTAAAAAATAATGTAATAGAAAATGGCTGTTTCCCAGAAAAACTTAAATTATCCAAAATAATACCTGTATACATATAAAAAAGGGGAACATGACATTCTACTAAACTCATATCCCACGGGAAGAAAGTAACAAACCTATGTCAATGGGGAAATGAGTGATGAAGAAAGCGTTGAAGTAGGAATAGCTCAAGAGTCAGTCACTACAATATCTATTACATGTACAAAGTCTAAAATATGCAGGATTAAGAGTAAAGTACTACAGCTCTTATTTTCTCAGGAGTAAATAAAATCGAGCTTGAACAAAACATAAACAGTGATCTTGAAAGGTACTATCAGTGGCTGTGCTACAATAAATTAACTATAAATGTTTACATGGTGCTACATCAAGTGGGGAAAAACAGGTAAATCCTAAATTAAGAATAAATGACTGTTTACTGAAAAAAATTCAACATGGAATGCCCATATAGACAGTATACTAAAAAAAGTAGCCCCAATGCTGGGTGCAATACGACGATGCAACCATATGCTAAGCAAAAATGCTAGATATCTCTTATATAATGGTTTTATTGAACTCCATATAAGATATCTTATTCCATGATATGGAAACGCTAGTGTTGAAATGATAAACAAAGTGCAGAGACTACAACATGAAGCAATAAAAACCATATTTGCAAAAAACTTCAATACATCAAGTGGCACTTCATTTTATATAAAGAATACCCATTTTTCGAACTAGATAAGCTCAAAAACTTTGAACAAACTAAACTTATTTATAAAATACAGAATAAACTAATTTAAACCAATGTGCAACTAAAACAAAATGAAAACTATCATAATTATATCCGAACGAACTAAAGAAAGACTTAAAAATTACTTTACAAGGACAAAAAAAGGACAGGGTTCTCCTATTTATCGAAGTGTATGTATGCACATTCATATAATGCTGTACCAGAGACAGTTTTTGAAGGATATGCGAAAGTTGTGTGCCATAACCTCAAGAAATTTTTCAATGAACAGAGCATCCTTAACAGAGCCAATAATTGATTGATCAGTACTGTCAATACCTAAATCAGATTTATTATTATTGAATCTGTTACTATACACTGAAAGCTAAGGCCTCTGTGCCAGATTTATTATAATCTGATTAGAGGTCAGAAATAAATGTTTAAAAAAATGGTAAGACCCCCGTCATTCCTTGCTCGCACAAGTCTTTTGAATACTATTGAGGGTTGCTCGTAAGGGGGCAACCAAGTGATGGATGAGAACAATTTTAGAACAATTAGAACCATGTCTAGTGTCATGGTAATGAATATCAAATATCACTATGAGTTCTGAGTATGTTGGATTGTTTGTAAACCTCTTGAGGTGTGTTATTATGGATAAACAAAGTTGGTTATGGCAATAAGGGTTTACAATGTTCTTTATAAAGTTAAATACACTCAAAGTTTTTAAAATATTCTCAAGGATTTGAATACATTCATGTTACTTGAGTATATTTGACGTTTTTAACCACCTTGTGTGATGTAGATTTCAGTAATTTAGGCAGTTTCCATAGCAAAAGTATGAAAATATAAATAGTTTTTTGTACTGCACTAGGAAGGCGTCAATTTGTCAAAACCCGACATCAATAGAAATGGATGAAGTCTGATTATCATTTATTTCCACTTGATTTCTTTCGGATTTCTATCCTTGTCTCTGAAATGAATTCACCATTCACTATATTTGAATGTTGGATGTGGAGATCTCTGATTCTGAGAAGCTAAAATCCACAGGATGTTCCATTTGAGAAGATGATGGCCGTAAGTCAGAATCTAAATATTTGATTATTCTCGGATAGTATTTAAATACTCCTAAGTATTCAAATAGTTCCACAATATTTGAATAGTTTACGATTATTTAAATACTTCTGAAATATTTAAATACTTTTTTGAATATTCAAATACTCCGAAAGTATTCAAATACTCCAGACATATTTGAATACTTTGCGAATCTATTTGCAAATACTAAGTTATAAATATATTCCAACAAATATTTGTAAGTATAAATATATTCCGAAAAGTATCTAAGTACTGGAAAGTATTTGTAAATACACATAATGTTTTCTGTTTGTTACCTAAAAGATTATGAATAGTATTTGTAACAGTTACGTTGAGCCGTATTAGGTAGATTGTCCCTTCCAGGTACAGAAACAAACCCAACAAGTACCTGTCGCTCCCTCCCAACAAGCCGGCATCCGCAACGACCTCGAAGAGGAGGACGTCGAGGAGTCCTACTACCGCTACATGGAGGAGAACCCGAACGCCGGTCTACTTCCGGTAGATGACGACAATCCCGATTTGGAGTACGACGAGGACGGCAATCCGATAGCACCGGACAAGAAGAAGATCATTGATCCGCTGCCGCCCATAGATCACTCAGAGATCGAGTACGAGCCGTTCAGGAAGGTGTTTTATGAGGAGCATCCGGAGATTGCGGCTTTGAACGGAGAACAGGTAAATCAACTCGATTTTTTCCGGCATTTTCTCAGAAAAGTGTCAACTTCCCGGACGGACGGATTTTCTTCAAAAAAGTATGTGTTTCCTATGTGTGTGAAGCACTTAAATGGTTTGAAGATTACCTGAATGATAGATCTCAACAAGTGAAAATTAACAACTATGTGTCACAGAAGCAGAAGGTTGAATTTGGAGTACCACAAGGGTCGGTACTCTGCCCAATTTTGTTCATCACATACATCAATGATATTGTGAATTGCTTTGATGAAGAAACAACAGTTAACTTATTTGCCGATGATACGGTAATCTCAGTATCTGGGAAATCAGTAGATGAGGTATGCAATATGATGCAAAATGAATTGATAAAATTTGAAAAATGGTTAGAAGATAACTTCTTGTTTGTGAATACGAAAAAAACAAAAGTAATGCTAATTGGAACAAATGTAGACTCAAAAACAGTTACTAAGCTTGAATTATTCAATGAAGAACTGGAGTATGTTTCTGAATGTAAATATCTGGGATTAATTATTGATAGCAAGTTAAAGTTTGATAAAC
Organism: Phaedon cochleariae; assembly: GCA_918026855.4. Lineage (NCBI taxonomy): Eukaryota > Metazoa > Arthropoda > Insecta > Coleoptera > Chrysomelidae > Phaedon > Phaedon cochleariae. Next base: position 50,290,399 of record OU896714.1, on the reverse strand, counting down.
ATATTAGGTATACACTCGATAAAATTAGTAAGAGGATAAATTACTTTTATAGGATTAGTGAGAGCTTGTCGATGTTTTCCAGAGTTACGGTATATAAGGCCATTATAGCTCCCCTCTTTGAATACTGCCCCATCATTGTTTATTATTGTAACGATGGAAAAAAAAAGAATTACAGATACAACAGAATAGAGCTATGAGAATTATATTGAGAGTAAATAAGTATACCTCAACAAATGCGATGCTAGAATGCCTACATTTCTTGAGTATAAATCAAAGACTGGTCTTTCATGTTGTACTATTTATTTACAAAATATTGCACAAAATGCTTCCAAGGTATATGTCAGATAGAATCAAGTTTGTTAATGAAATTCATAAATACAACACTAGAACGGCTTCCAATATATATGTGGTAGCTGTGAAGAAGACATCAACAAAGCAGTCAATATTTTATAATGGACTAGTGCTGTATAATAATTTACCATTGTATATAAGATCAATTAATATGTTCAATGAGTTCAGAAGAAAGGCTGTGGAATATGTGAAAGAAAAGTATTAGGGAATGAGAAATAATTTATAAATATTTGTTTGAATGAAATAAGGTTTTTGTTTTGTATATGTGTATGTATGTGTGTGTATGTATGTGTGTGTATGTATGTGTATATATGTATATTATATTAGATTTAAATATTGTATTGTTGTTGTGAAATGAGTAGCAGAATATTGCTAAATAAACTACTACTACTACTACTACGACCAATCTCGTTCTAAATGAAAACCTAGCAGGAGACGTTTAATATTTTGTGTTCATTGGAGAATATCCAAAAATTGCCCTAATCAACGATATTTTCAGTAAACCAGTGACCTCTATATCATATCGTGTTATTTATTTGTTATGCTTACCCTACTAAGATTCCTGTCAACATTCTCCTTTTTGTTGTGCTTGTAAACAATAATTTCTCACGTTGAAACATCTCAAGAATGACCATTGTTCATACTTACACATACAGTTCAATGAGAGCAGAAGGTGCAATGAAGAATTAAATCATTGTTAATGCAATGATAAAATAGCTCAACTCATTGATGCATCTGTGGTGTGATGAAACATTTCTGTTTGCACTCCATTTGAAATGATAGCATGCAAGCTTAGAATAGAAAGGAACTGCCCAATCACACCTACATATATGTACGAATAATCATGAGTGATGAGCAGAAACACATCGGTGTTTCACACAGGTGATCCAGCGAAAAGAATCATAATGAAGAAATATATGAATGTAACATTGAGGAAGAATATGCCATAAAGATTATTATAACTATTAGATCAAAATGAAGAACTTCACATCTGAAATGAGGATATATGATGCTGCTAGTTCCATACTCGGGCAAAAAGATTTACTTGTGACGCCTTATCCGAGGTCAATAAGCCATCTGCCAATATCAAAAACTTCAGAAATGGACAAGGAGAGGATCATTGATCCACTGCCGTAAAGTCAATTAATCAACTTAATTCCCAAGAAACAGCATTTGTTCATAGCAGGGAACATGGTGAATCCATAGATATATTCAACAAAATAAATAATAGAGTAAAATAAGACTGCAGCATTGAACGGAGAGAACAGGTAGTCGAAATTAAAATTGGAAGTTGGTGAGTCCTACTACCGCTAGATGGAGAAGAACCCGAACGCCGGTCTACTTCCGGTAGATGACGACAATCCCGATTTGGAGTACGACGAGGACGACAATCCGATAGCACCGGACGAGAAGAAGATTATTGATCCGCTGCCGCCGATAGATCACTCAGAGATCGAGTACGAGCCGTTCAGGAAGGTGTTTTATGAGGAGCATCCGGAGATTGCGGCTTTGAACGGAGAACAGGTAAATTAACTCGATTTCTTCGGCATTTTCTCAGAAAAGTGTAAACTTCCCGGACGGACGGATTTTCTTCAAAAAAGTATGTGTTTCCTATGTGTGTGAAGCACTTAAATGGTTTGAAGATTACCTGAATGATAGATCTCAACAAGTGAAAATTAACAACTATGTGTCACAGAAGCAGAAGGTTGAATTTGGAGTACCACAAGGGTCGGTACTCGGCCCAATTTTGTTCATCACATACATCAATGATATTGTGAATTGCTTTGATGAAGAAACAACAGTTAACTTATTTGCCGATGATACGGTAATCTCAGTATCTGGGAAATCAGTAGATGAGGTATGCAATACGATGCAAAATGAATTGATAAAATTTGAAAAATGGTTAGAAGATAACTTCTTGTTTGTGAATACGAAAAAAACAAAAGTAATGCTATTTGGAACAAATGTAGACTCAAAAACAGTTACTAAGCTTGAATTATTCAATGAAGAACTGGAGTATGTTTCTGAATGTAAATATCTGGGATTAATTATTGATAGCAAGTTAAAGTTTGATAAACATATTAGGTATACACTCGATAAAATTAGTAAGAGGATAAATTACTTTTATAGGATTAGTGAGAGCTTGTCGATGTTTTCCAGAGTTACGGTATATAAGGCCATTATAGCTCCCCTTTTTGAATACTGCCCCACCATTGTTTATTATTGTAACGATGGGGAAAGAAAAGAATTACAGATACAACATAATAGAGCTATGAGAATTATATTGAGAGTAAATAAGTATACCTCAACAAATGCGATGCTAGAATGCCTACATTTCATGAGTATAAATCAAAGACTGGTCTTTAATGTTGTACTATTTATTTACAAAATATTGCACAAAATGCTTCCAACGTATATGTCAGATAGAATCAAGTTTGTTAATGAAATTCATAAATACAACACTAGAACGGCTTCCAATATATATGTGGGAGCTGTGAAGAAGACATCAACAAAGCAGTCAATATTTTATAATGGACTAGTGCTGTATAATAATTTACCATTGTATATAAGATCAATTAATATGTTCAATGAGTTCAGAAGAAAGGCTGTGGAATATGTGAAAGAAAAGTATTAGGGAATGAGAAATAATTTATAAATATTTGTTTGAATGAAATAAGGTTTTTGTAATCATTGTATATATATATATATGTGTGTGTATATATATGTGTATGTATGTGTGTGTATGTATGTGTATATATGTATATTATATTAGATTTAAATATTGTATTGTTGTTGTGAAATGAGTAGCAGAATATTGCTAAATAAACTACTACTACTACTACTACTACGACCAATCTCGTTCTAAATGAAAACCTAGCAGGAGACGTTTAATATTTTGTGTTCATTGGAGAATATCCAAAAATTGCCTTAATCATTTTCAGTAAACCAGTGACCTCTATATCATATCGTGTTATTTATTTGTTATGCTTACCCTACTAAGATTCCTGTCAACATTCTCCTTTTTGTTGTGCTTGTAAACAATAATTTCTCACGTTGGACCATCTCAAGAATGACCATCTCAAGAATGACCATTGTTCATACTGACACATACAGTTCAATGAGAGCAGAAGGTGCAATAAAGAATTAAATCATTGTTAATGCAATGATAAAATAGCTCAACTCATTGATGCATCTGTGGTGTGATGAAACATTTCTGTACGCACTCCATTTGAAATGATAGCATGCAAGCTTAGAATAGAAAGGAACTGCCCAATCACACCTACATATATGTAGATAGTTTGTCAACTCAGAAACGAAAAATCATGAGTGATGAGTAGAAACACATTGGTGTTTCACACATGTGATCCAGCGAAAAGAATCATAGAAAGAAATATATGAATGTAACATTGAGGAAGAATATGCCATAAAGATTATTATAACTATTAGATCAAAATGAAGAACTTCACATCTGAAATGAGGATATATGATGCTGCTAGTTCCATACTCGGGCAAAAAGATTTACTTGTGACGCCTTATCCGAGGTCAATAAGCCATCTAATGGCCCAATATCAAAAACTTCAGAAATAAGAGGACGGCAACGCGATAGCGTCGGACAAGAAGAGGATCATTGATCCGGATTTTCTTCAAAAAAGTATGTGTTTCCAGAGCAATCTCGTTGTTCTAAATGAAAACCTAACAGGAGAGGTTTAATATTTTGTGTTCATTAGAGAATATCTAAAAAATCGACGATATTTTCTGTAAACCAGTGACCTCTATATCAAATTGAGTTATTTATTTGTTATCCTAACCCTAGAAATTATTCATATTCCTGTCAAGATTAACTTTTTTGTTATGTTTGTAAACAATAATTTACATTTCAAGTACGACCATTGTTCATACATATCGAGATACATATACATACAGTTTAATGAGAGCTGAATTCAGCGGCAACGACGTCCCGAAACCCGTATTTTCTTCTGCCCACTTTGTCTTCTACAAAATGCTGAAAGCCATCATATCAGGGTGGAGTAGAGACTCCACTCACTCCATAATTTGTACGACGATGACCGTATATGAAATGAGATATCGACGACTGGCTTGTTCTGATGCTAATGAATATGTACCCGTTTCAATCGAACCGCATTCTGATGACAAATTCGATGAATCTCCAGTTCGTGATATGGCATTCCTAGGCGTTACATTCATGGTGATTTGAACTTCGTCGCTATCAGTATAGCAATTATTGTTGTTTGCTTGAACTGCTTGTTGGTACCTGTGATAGCTCCATCTGCTTTTGGTATTCACTGTTACTCCAGATAGTCTTGAGTAATGCTATCCTTTGTGAAGAGCTTGGCAGTCTTGAAGGTTTGATTTGAACAGATCCGGCTCGAAGGACCAATATGTTCTATGCTTGATAGATGTATTTGTATGGTTTTATGATATATCATAATGAAATGAAGGTTGGTATTAGAATTGCAATTCGTATTGCTATCCCTCTCTCTTTATCTTGTTTCAATAACACGTCGGCATGTTAACAACAAAGGGAAATCTCTTATACTGTATAGGGTAATACAAGTACCGAACTATTATATAAGGTTATACAAGTACTAAATAATTGTTTACTGCTTCCTTATGCCAGAAGTTGTTTCTGACTGGTAGTCGTATTTTCTATAACCGAGTGAATGAATAAACTGAATGATTTTGTGTCAGGTGTCAGAGTTGCGAAAGACGTTCGACCTGACCGTCACCGGTAACGACGTTCCGAAACCGGTTTCTTCGTTTGCCCATTTCGGCTTCGACGACAAGATGTTGAAGGCCATCATCAGGGCGGAATACACGACGCCGACGCCCATTCAGACACAGGCTGTGCCCTGTGCCCTCCTCGGCAGGGACGTGCTGGGCATCGCCCACACAGGTAATGTATGCAGAAACGTCAAAACAGAAGCACACAAAAATGTATAGTCATAGTCGGCTCTATAACAAGCCGCAGTGAGAAAAATGCAACACCGCATCACCGTTATCCGAAAGGCTTTGACCTTTGAGTCTTTGACTGTGTGGGTAACACCAGAGCTACTCCAGAGTAAGAAAAATAGACAGGAATGCGTTCTTTTCCGTTAGTGCTTGAAGCCCCTGTGCTTCACCGTGCTACAACATCTACCTTCCCCTACCCCTCTGTCACTGTCAAATAGCCAGCTAGGTTTGGTTATGTTCAATGATTTTTTTCTATTTTCATCATCAGTTATTATCAACATAGATTGGTTACATTTCAATATTTTCAAAAGGTAAACCATAAGAGCGCATGCGCAGTGGCGTTCATTGTAAATGTTCACTAACATGCGTTCTATCAATTTCTTGTTTAGGTAGCGGTAAGACTGCGGCCTTCCTATGGCTAAGGTTAAAGCGGGCTATGGTCAAGTACATCAAAGAACTCTAGTTTCAACTATTCCACCTCGAGAATTTCGCTTTCCTGTTTTACTCCATTCATTCATTTTGTTTTTTTTAAGACAATGTGTTACCATGAACCACTATCAATTTCTTGTTTAGGTAGCGGTAAGACTGCGGCCTTCCTATGGCCCTTGATGACGCACGTGGCCGCTCAAAAATCGGTGGAAGAGGGAGAAGGTCCGATCGCTCTCATCTTGGCCCCCACTCGCGAATTGGCCATACAGATCTACAACGAAGCCAAGAAGTTCGCCAAAGTGTACGACCTGAAAGTGATATGCGCCTATGGCGGTGGATCCAAATGGGAGCAGAGTTTGGTGAGATTTTTGTTCCTACATTCATAATGTGTTTTTTTTTTCATAACAATAAATAAGACCCTGCTTTCTCCAACATTCTCCAACAGTGTGTTACATTCCGCGCGTATTCTAGGGTCGCTTGATGGAAATTGACGTTAAAGTCATCTTAACAGGGTACGGACAGATCATAGCTCCATTCTTTTTTAATGATCTAGAGACTAGTTTTGTCTACTGGCATCCCTGAAATTGCTGTCACGTCACATCCATGGGCGCTACAGAAAATCATTCAAAATTTTAATAATATGTATGTACAGGGTATTTACTTGTTGAGGAAGATCAAATGGCAAACAAGTTTTGTAATGATGATCCGATTCTATTCAAAATTGATATCTGGGGGTTTTCGGGGTTGGAGATGATGATTGTTTCGTCAAAATTGGAAAATCCAAGATGACGGATCCAATATGGCGAAAGACATTAGTTTATATAATTATTACTCTACCACAAATAGAAAATATGTAGGATGCAAGAGTGAAAATAACGTGCCTATAAGTTATACTGCGTATACCTACTTGTTTGTTACTTTCATCAATAAATTATTTGAAAATGACTTTTTATTTAAGGGAGACGGAAGAATAATATGTATAACATGGGGGTGAAGTATATTCTATTCTTTCACATTTTACGTATTACTTTTTATCAGCCTACTTTTAGTTTTATACATAGTGTGATTAGTCACTCCATGAATTCTTCGAGTTGGATTTCTGAAAATATTAGCACACATTACATGAGTACAGTAGTTTAGATACTCACATCGAGGTTTTCACCATTTCTCAATCATAACGCTCAGCTCATTCAGCTCATAGATAAACTACTGCTCTGTTTGAAATCAGAATTCATTCAGTTAATTCAGTCAACCCTGGTATACAGTCTAAGAACAGTCTCTTTTGGTGAAATTCATTAAGCTTTCGGTACAATTTATATGTTCCCTACCTCGCAAAGATTATGCTGGAGTAGTAAACTCTGAAACAAGAGGATTTTTCATCTATATCTTGGTACAGTTGAATCAGGAATTCCATATGGAAATTACGTATGATACGCCAGTGACCTCAATATAACCTAGAAAACAACAAATGTCAAAAATTTAGTGTTTATCCCCAGAGTTGAATAAGGATGGAACTATATAACTGTTTCACAAACACTTTAAAGTGAAAGGAGACGAGGATCTGTCCGAATATCTGTCAGTCTGATTCTGTGATTTGATTTTGAAAAAATGCGAACTTAGTGGTTGTTTATTAGTTATTTATTTAACCGCGAAGTGAAATATAAGATGAATTGACTTGCAGTTCTTCCACTCCATTCTGTAGATATATTCTGATATCTGCAAGGAGCAAGAAAAATCAATGAATTGGTCTATTTTTAACAGTGCGCATCCAATTTGCAGGGTTGGCAAATATCATGATATTTATATATATATAAAAATATCATAATATCGGATATATATCCGATATATATCAGAAATTTCGATTTTGTTCCTAGGCTGATATGCCAAAAAAACACAATATAAAATACCTTTATTTTGGTAAAAACAAACTTCAGTTTAATTCTCGGTTTAATTTGAAATAACAAAACACGAAACAAAAAATAATATTTTTCCGAAAATATGTAATATATGGTAATATAAAAAACTTGTCGTTTGATAAATTTTTAAGGATTGCAAAACCGAGAAAGAGGAATATAATCATCATTATCAATATTATCATCTTCACTCAAGGCAACTAATTCATCATTCGACGAGATCCAGTCCAAGCTTTTGGCTTTTTTATCTGTATTTGGGTTTAAACATTTAAGAATAAATACTAGCTTACTGGCTTTTTCGTTGCCTAGACGATTTCTCAATTTTGATTGAACTATTCCAAAACTCGAAAAAATTCTTTCTAAACCAGCTGTTGCCGCTACTGCACTGAATAACTGCTCACATAGTTGTGAGGAGAGTTCTTTTTTTGGCCATTCGGAGTCAGGAATTGCAACCGATTTCCACCAAATCATTGTATGCGTGAGGCCTGTTCGTTTGTATTGCTAAACTTGCTAAAGTTGATTCTTTTTCCATAGTTGTCTCTGTTCATGGCATGATGTAAACAAAGTAAGTTATAGAAAAAAATCGAGTTCAGCAGGTAGAGCAAGGACAAACGAACACGCCTGATGTACCATGTACCTAACAAGAAGTAAACAAAAACCGGGGATTCCCCGAGTTGTAAGTTATAACCACGAAACGCACTGTTGTCACGTATTCATTTTTAACGCAAAATATCAAGGATTTTTTGCTCCGGTATTTATTTTGTTAAAAAGAAGTAAATGATATATATCATGATATATATCAATCAATAAATATCAGATATATATCATGATACATATCATGATATATATCACTTGATATATATCGGCCAACCCTGATTTGAAGAATAGAATTTTTATTGAACTCGTAATTTGAAATCCAATTTTATTAAAAAAACTAACCAGTCCTCAAATTTCTACTTAATTAGAGCTGAATTAGGTGAACTATCGATGGATTTTGGTCCGTAGAATTATTTGTCAATTATTTTAGTTATTTTCGTGTGCTCATTACATTTTCACATACACAAATGTCAAATTTGATGCGATAAAAAGTAGACCACATTGTTCATTATTTTTCTACTCTTTCCAGTTATCAAAACATATGTAGCGATTTTGGAAAAGATTATATTTTCAGCCTGTGTTCAATCATTAGACTTTCGAAAAGAATACTGTCAGAGTATATCCGTGTTCAATACTTCATCTTATATTTTGTATATTATATATCTTTTCCCCCCGTATAATTTCATCATCATTAGTCATAGATTTCCCCCCGTATAATTCCATTATCATCATTAGTCATAGATAAATCATTTGTTCGGAAATTAATCGGTTAGCAGCATGATTAAACTTATTAGTAATTTATTCGGGACCAGGTGATAAGTCATCAAGCCAGTCTTATATTAGTTATCATCACGTACGGTCGTATTTTGTGATCGACATTTAAAAATACGCGAAAGGAATTATTTATCGTTCCAAACTGAGTGTTCCCTAAAAACTGAGTGATCGTATCGATTCGTATATAAGTTACGTTTGTGCCCCTAGCAGTTGTGGTTCGTAGAAGCACCTTCGTAGTTTTTGAAACCAATTTTGTATTGAATAACTCTTTTTCAACATTCAATTTACACACAATAAAAGATTGTCTTTTCTCGATGCGTTTTTAATGAAGTTGAAAATGCAGGCTACAAGTGACAAAAATGGAATGTTTTATCAAATACATATTTCCTTTTTATATAATGATCTAGAAGATAATTTACGGTATGAAAATATTCAGCAAAAATAGAAGATAAAGTCCGGTAGGAAGCTGACTCTGCATTCTGGATGTCATCGCATTGTCTCCATAGACAGGTCCGGCTTCAGGAACATAACTCCTCCCTTATTAAGATAAAGACTGAGGGTGGTTTGGTTGGTTAGGCTTCATGTCCTCCATGTGGATTGGTGGCTGGCTTTGAGATGAACGATAATATTGGCATAAATTGAATGGATAGCAATTTTTATAGTTGCTACTTGCTACTCCGTAGGAAATTATGATGCATACCAATATAGATGAGGATCTGTCCGTACCCTGTTAAGATGACTTCAACGTCAATTTCCATCAAGGGACCCTAGCGTATTCGTGTCTGACGATCCGCTTTCTCTAGGCGCTGAAAGAGGGCGGCGAAATCGTCGTAGCTACGCCGGGGCGAATCATCGATCACGTGAAGGGGGGCGGTACGAACTTGCGCAGAGTGACCTTCTTGGTGCTGGACGAGGCCGACAGGATGTTCGAGCTGGGATTCGAGCCGCAAGTGAGGTCCGTGTGCGATCACGTGAGGCCCGACAGGCAGGTGTTGCTGTTTTCGGCGACGTTCAGGAAGCGGATCGAAAGGTGAGATTGTTTTCTCTGATGCTATTTCATTGGTATCGGCTTGCCTCCCCAGATATGTTCTCTGCTAGCTAGTTTTCTCTCAAACAGGTCTCTTCATGTAGTGGTCGACGGAGTTTCATCTGACTCCCTTACCATAAATGCTGGTGTTCCGCAAGGATCAATTCTAGCACCAACATTATTTCTACTCTATATCAACGATTTGTTGGAAGCAACTTCATGTCCAGTACACAGCATCGCGGATGATAGTACCCTCCATACCGCATTCCTTCCAGGGCTCCAATACCAGCCAGGCAAATCAGAAACGAACGAGGAACGAATATTGACAACATAAATATAGATTTAGCAACAATTCTCGGATGGGGATCCAATAACTTGGTAGATTTCAATGCAAACAAAACACAACCATACCTTTGAAGACATCCATTTCGATGCTTGGTATCACTATCAGCAATAACCTTTCTTGGGAAAATCACGTGAGATCAATTGCTAAAAGTGCATCCCAAAAACTTCATTATCTGTTTCGAGCCAGGGGCTATTTCACTTCCAGTCAGCTGCTTATGATCTATAAGGCACAGATCCGACCTGTCCTGGAATACTGTTCCCATATTTGAAGCGCAGCACCCAAACATACCCTGAAATTGTTGGATTCTGTATAAAAAAAGGGCAATTCGTCTCGTTGGTGATGCTGCGCTCACAAACTCACTCACTCCTCTGGAACACCGTAGAAAAGTTGGCTATCTGGCTCTATTTTATAGATATTTTCATGGACGATGCTCTTCTGAAATATCAACAATTGTACCTCCCTTGGCAGTCCCCGCGAGATTAACCCGTCGAGTTGAGGCTTCGCACCCCGTTCACTCCTTCATCCAACGAACAGCGAGGCTCTGGAACACATTGCCAAGGGAGGTGTTCCCCGAGGCATATAACCTCCAGAAATTTAAGAAGAACCACCACCAAATCCTACCTTATTTCCCTTGGTTCTCACGATGTTCTCTGAACATTACAGGATATCCCTTTTCGTGGAAACCAGAACATAAAAAAAAGTGTGAATGGTGACAGATGCGCTGCGACGTGTTAAGATCTATTGTCAATGTTAACAGTGATAAAATTAAACTTGTCAATCGCTGATATCAATAACCTGAAACAATACATTAAAATGGGAAACCACAAGCACCAGAAGCTAGATTTGATTTTCTCTAACATTTCAGTCTCATATGTCAGATGACATTTGGGGATATTTTTTGTACATCAGTTTCTTGCCTTATTTCCTTCAGGTGTACATACCCGTAAATTAGAATGAGAAGGAAGCTGTCTAACCTCTGAAACCAAATCGGTTGAAAAGTTACGTCAACAATAATGTACACATAAACACACATAAATAAGCTCATAAATTATTTTGCTGGGATCTGCTGTCATTTCAGTATGTTGTAAATCAGGTATAACCGGTGTATCCAGACTTGAGTTAACAATTCCTTGGAGAAATTAAAATATACTTTTAACATTTCAACATGAATTCAAATTGGAATTATCATCCTCAAAAACAAACTCAGTATCATTGTTATTTTGTACATGGCCATAATTATTTAATCATCAAAAGAAGGTGTGCCTATGCGCATTTTATGTGACGTCATCTGGGATACCAATGACAGCTGCTAATCAAAGACAGATACAGTTTGCCATAGGCGTGCGCTATGAATTTAATCAAGTTAATTGAAATTTCTATGAGTTTCTCGATCTGTCTAGAAATAATTCAATTTATATAAATAGGTACCTATACCTTTGATTTTACTATTTCATTGATACTGGAATTTGCTATCTTGCGGTAATTCGCAATCGCAAAATGGCAAATACATAAGAATTATTATGCATTGCCAATCCCAACGACTGATCCGCCATTTTGTCAATTCTGACAGATTCAAATTCAGAAGTTGACGTTGCTTCTGCTTTGACATCGACAACAGGAGTATAATTTTTTGTTATCCAAATCTTTGCTGCAATTTATATTTTGTGAGAAATTGAGAATTTTGAATTAATTTTCATTTATTTCTAACTTGATATTCGGCGGAAGATGTTCTGTAACAATGGCTTCTTGTTTCAAATATTTGTATATTTTTGGTTTTTTGTACAACTGTACTTTCAATCTTGTTTGAAAAAGATTTAATTGGGAATGTTGCGAATATGAATGTGATGATATGATAGGTGAATACTTTGGAATGGGGATATAGGGGAATATAAGGAATATAAGGTAGTTACTATTATTTAAGTCAGTTTATTTTCGGTCGGCAGCAAGATTCCAGTCATCTTTTCATTAGTAATTTTCATAACCAGTAACGACACAAGTGGCCATTTTGAAATCATTTCAATTAATTTTCGAACTCAAATCTTTGAATTTGGACCTGAAAACAAATAGTAACAATGACAGCTATAACCCAGTTGACTAATAAACTTTCTGTCAACATGCCCAGTGTATTTTGCAGTCTGAAGGCACCAAGCCTCGCCTCTTCCTGTACCATCAAGTGGAGGAGAGGCAGATCCAGTAGTGTTTCCATGGCTGCGGTTGGCGTTGACCTCATATCCCTCTGTAGTTCCTACACATGCAAGTCTCTGTATCTTGCTCATCCATTAACCACCATTAACCTTATCGTTTATGAAGTTTTTTACCATTGACTCGTTCTTCATCGAAGGTTGGCGAAAGACGCTTTGCACGACCCCGTCAAGATATCGCAGGGCACGACGGGTCAGGCGAGCGAAGACGTGACGCAGCACGTGCTGCTGATGAACGACCAGGAGTCGAAACGCAGGTGGCTGTTCCGCATGCTGGTCGAGCTGTTATCCGCCGGGTCGGTGCTGTTGTTCGTTACGAAGAAGGCGGACGCCGAAATGGTGAGTTTTACTATCCGCGATCATACCATTCATTCCAAAATACGCGTTTTTGCTGTTTATTAAATACTAGCAGACCTCGCAAACATTGTTTTTCTCTATACATTATTTCTATGATATATTTTTACAGTTCAATATTCATCAAGAGACTATTATTATTTTATTTTCTACTTCTTTTTAGTTTCGCTATCTACAGTGTCATTCATAAAGTCGGCATCATATGGGAAAAACTTTTATTAATGACTTATTTTGGAATTCCAGGTGGACGTTAAGTTATGCTTCAAAAAATATGGAAAATGGCCTACTCAATCGGGGTCACGTGACTTTCGCTACATGTCAAAAGTGACATTTTTTCAAATTAATCGCTGAAAGTAGGCTTATTTGTTCGAATATCGAAGAAGTTTACTTGAAAAAGTTGTTTCTATTCCAATTTTACACATTATTCTCAAATTTGATCTTTCTATTGCAACTTTTAGATTTTTAATTTTTTTAAAATTTTTCGAAATTTCTGTAATATTTGAAGAATTGTTAATTCCACGAAACTACTTCATACCAGTAGCTTTCTCATGCTACTTACTTTCAATTACTTATTATCACTGATTATGGACAGAAGTATGATTTTCTTCAGAAAATGATAATACCCGCTTACAAATTCTGTTATGTTTGATGCAAAGTTGATATATCGTCAAGCATTTAGAAACGAAATTCATTTAAACTGATCTTTTCAGTACTGAAGAAAAAATGTAAATGAATTTCGTTTCTAAATGTTTGACTCAAACGTAACAGAATTTTGATGTTATGTTTGCATCAAACATAACAGAATTTTGAAGCGGAGATTATCATTTTCTGAAGAAAATCATATTTTTGTCGATAATTAGTGATAATTAGTAATTGAAAGTTAGTAGCATGATGAAACTACTGGTATGAAGTAGTTTTATCGAATTTACATTTTTTTTAATATTACAGAAATTTCGAAAATTTTCAAAAAATATCGAAATCTAAAAAATGTAATAGGAAGATAAAATCCGAGTCACATATGTAAAATTCAAATAAAAACAACTTTTTCAAGTAAACTTTTTCGATATTCGAACAAATAAGCCTACTTTCAGCGATTAATTTGAAAAAATGTCACTTTTGACATGTAGCGAAAGTCACGTGACCCCGATTGAGTAGGCCATTTTTCATCTTTTTGGAAGCAAAACTTAACGTCCAACTCGAATTCCAAAATAAGTCATTGATAAAAGTTTTTCCCATATGATGCCGACTTTATGAATGACACTGTATAAAAGCGTGTTTCTTTAGTTTTTCAAACTACCATTTTTTTTCAATTTCTCTTTAGTTTACTTGAATTTCCCAATTTTGACGAAAGACTCATAATATCCGACTCCTAAAACCCCGGATGAAAATTCTGAATAGAATCGAAACATAATTACAAAACTCGTCCTCAATATTGGATCAATTATCTTGAATTCCCTAATTTTGACGAAGGAATCATAATTTTTGATCCTGAAAACGCCCACTCACAAATTTTGAATAGAATCGGTATATAATAACAAAACTCGTCCGGTATATTGGTTCCATCATCTTGAATCAAATCCCGCCCTTTCCAACTTGACAAAAGAACCATAATCTCCGACCCCGAAAACACCCAGATAATAATTTTGAAGAGAGTCGAATCATAATTACAATACTCGTCCACCATATTGGGTCCGCCATCTTGACTTTCCTAATTTTGACGAAAGAATCATAATCTCCGACCCCGAGAACCACCATCAGATACCAAATTTGAATAAAATCGGATCCAAATTACAAAATTCGTCATTTTGGATCCGCCAGCTTGAATTTCCTTATTTTGACATGATTTTATCACGAAATGGAAAAAATTGATACTTTGCCATCTACTGATTAGTCCCTGTTTCTATTTTTATGACTTGATTGATTTAGCATTTCTATAGTTTTTAGATTTGTTGTTGTTGTTGTTGTCACCTTATGTTATTTTATTATTGTTCTTTGTAATCAACTTCCTCATACCAGAAACTTATTTCTGACTGGAAGCTAGTTTTTCAATAAACAATAACATGCTATGTTTTTGTGTTTGTAGTCGTTCTTTGCTCATTGGTAGTGTAATAAAAAATAAAACGAAATGATTCACCACAGCAGCAGGCTGTCATGGATGTCATAATATTTTCATATTCAGAAATGAGTAACACTAAACACTAATATTCACCCAAAATGGTGATAAGCACTCACTATTAATCTGTATCAAAGAATTTGAGACCAATTTTGTATGATTGACAATTAAAAAAAAACACTTTTAATATCAACTTGATAAATCATGAGTGAACCGCTAACCTCCTGACCATAACACACCATAACATAATTTTCAACGATCTCATGACAATCGATGACACGCCTATTTAGCAACCTAAATTCTTTGATGTATCGTTAGTTGCATAACGCAACGACTGCAAATGAAAAATACGACGTAAAATTTATGATTTATTCATAAAATAACGAGTGGAATAATCTCAACAAATACAACTTATTTTCATCGAAGAAATTTGTATTTCCATAAATTTTAATAGTCTTGTTATATTACATGCGAAAATCACAAAGTATGCGGACTCTGATGTCGAACGTTAGAACCTTTTTCGGGTGGTCAACAAACCAATTTAGCATTGTCAACATATAATTTATAATTGTTTCAATGGGATTTCGATTCCTTTTCGATAGTTTTTGGCTTATTTTGTACCTATAACTTGAGTGATTATTTTTTCAAAATAACTATCAAATGAACAAGCCAGTGAGAGTTCAATCCAGGAAGTATTTTTTCAGTTACTCTGTGCTCTTCCTAGTATATACAGGGTGTTTCAAAAAAACCTAATCCTCTTGCTAGGGTAGGTAGAACATTGCAAAATAAGTTGGGTTTGCTCTGTGAAAAAATGTCGTAACGGCATCCGTTTTCATGATACAAGGTGTTGAAAAAATATTTTTTTACACATTTTTCACGATTATTCCGAAACTACTGGCACCATTGTGATGAAATTTGGTATGGATGTTTCTTGCAATCTGATACATCGCATGAATTTGTTTTTATATCTGACTCTCATAGAGGGCGCTAGTTACACGGTTCGTACCGAGTAGTTTTGATCATAACTTTTTTGAAGTAATATTTTTCAATCCAAATATAATATGAACTTGAACATCATTCAATTTTACACCAAAAAGGTACTCTTGATGAAACTCGATACTATGTTCCGTTTTCGGAATATTTCGATTTGAAAATAATGGAGTAGTAATGATGCTGGTATAAAATGAATTTTATTGAGTTCAATCACCTATTTATTCAGGTTCAAAAACAATAAAATTATTCTTTTGCTGAAGTTATTGATGGAACAAAGAATCATAAGTAGAAAATTGAGAGATATTTGACTAGAAACATGAAATATTGAATCAGTTAGAGTAAGTGTTCAAAATGTCCTACGTTTCGAGGAATACACGATTCTATATTCTTTTTTTAAGAATGTATTATTCTTCTGAACAGTTGAGGATCAGCTGTTAGGTCATTTAAGTGATGTTCAATTATGTCTCACAACTCTTGACGTGAATTTACCTATGTAGCATAGACTTTCTGCTCAAGATACAACAAAACTGTGTAATCCATGTTCTTAGTCAAATCTGTATCGATGTTATTCTTGTGATTCATTGTTAAATCAATGAGTTTTGTATCAGAAATGTATTGTTGTTTTCCGTTTTCAATAAATAGGTTATAATTTTTCATAATACTCACTCTAATACATAGCTTTATACCAGCAACAGTTACCACTTCATCATTTTCAAATCGAAATATTCCGAAAACGGAACACAGTATCGAGTTTTACCAAGAGTACCTTTTTGGTGTGAAATTGAATGATGTTCAAGTTCACATCAAATTTGGATTGAAAAATCTAACCACAAAAAAGTTATGTTCAAAACTACTCGGTACGAATCGTGTAACTAGCGCCCTCTATGAGAGTCAGATATAAAAACAAATGCATGCGATGTGTCAGATTCCGAGAAACATCCATACAAAATTTCATCACAATGTTGCCAGTAGTTTCAACATAATCGTAAAAAATGTGTAAAAAAATATTGTTTCAACACCTTGTATCTTGAAAACGGATGGCGTTACGAAATTTTTTTACTGAGCCAACCCAGCTTATTTTGCAATGTTCTACCTACCCTAGCAAGGGGGTTAGGTTTTTCTGAAACACCCTGTAGACATTGTTTTGTTGAACAAATTTCCTCTGAACTATTTCAAAGTAATATGTGGTTTGCAGGTGGCGAGAGATATAAAACTCAAAGAGTTTGATTGCCTGTTATTACATGGAGATATGGAACAAGCAGAGCGTAATAAAGTTATAACGTCTTTCAAGAAGAATGAATGTTCCCTACTGGTAAGTAAAAACCACGAAATAGGCAAGAACACAAATGCGTGAATTCAATTTTCTACCTTGAACGAGAGAGAGGAAAGTTCTCTCCCCTTCCATCTTTCTCTTCAATGGCCGCATTGAAATATAGAGAGGTTTGATAAATCTTTCCTTGTCTAACATCTAGTTTATGCCACTGAACTATTTTTGAATTCAACAGTGTGTCAAATTAACGATATGTCAAAATAAGTATATGATAATCTGTAATTTGATTTAAAAAAATTTAAAGGTTATCAGTCTATGACATTTATGACATGTACATATCCAATCATTATAATCTGAACTAACTGAAATATCTCACTAGAACTGAACTGAATCAGTTATTCGGGTCGATTCTGTTCGGATCTTGTTATAACATTGCTAAGATAACAATATTGTTATGATCATAATATATAACAATATTGTTATGAAGTTCTGTATTCTGTTTGCAGAGTAACTGCAAGACTGGTTATAAGTTCAAGTGATAGCAATATTGTTGAAAAATTGAGAATTTTTGAGCTGACAACACTGTTTTCAACTCATTTCTTAAGTGTGAGGTATCGATTTTGCCATTTTTACATGAAGAAGAAGAGTTCATGATTATCTAACTTCTCAAATTAGTCAGTCCTGCACTGACACTTTACAAAATTATATTGTTCAAATTGAGAGATTCTGTATTCGATGAATCTGGTCGTCGTTGTGCGACTGGTGCAAGTAATCAATCATGTCCCCAAAATGAGAAAATAACCTAAAAGCCGGATGAAAATGATCGTGATTTTTTTTTCGAATATCCTAGCAAAATAGCTTGATAAACTATCCTTCAGGCAACTGAAATGGTTTTCTGGTTTCTCTGATATGCCGAAATTGTAGTCTCATATTCCCTCTACAAATTGGAATTTCAAGAAAAGGTTTTCAAGTAGTTGGTCACAGTAGTGAATCTATCCTATATGTTTGTAACCACCATTCTAAGTTTTTCAATAATTCTACAAATTGAAACTTTGAGGAAAGGTCTTCTAGTAGTCAGTGACACAAGTGAACTCACATAATATGTTTTTAATCCAATATTTTCTGAATTTTCATACACTTGGAAGAATTTGTAGTGCAAAAACAAAGAATCCACTACCTTGTTATAATATAGCAAGCACAAAATTGATGTTGCCGAGATAGCAAGAAAGCTGACCAGATGTCATTGAAATTGACAGATCATATTGTCAAAAATCGATGATCAAAATTCCACTTTTTCGAATCTTGCTATGATAGCAATATCTTCTCTACAACCATATTGCTATTTGCAAACAGAATCGACCCGAATATGTGATCTTTTGAAAGAATTTGATTAGATATAGAATGCATGATAACTGATTCAGTTCAGTCCAAGTGAAATCAGCATCATCATCATCATCATCTTTATTGTTCCCAAGAAACAATTGACGTATATGTTTATAACAGGGAACATTAAAAAAATAAACCATAATGTATTACATTACATTCAAAATATAGTATTCATAGGTATAATAATTATTCTAGTAATTCTCATAGTTTGAACAGATCCTTGTTTGAGTGAATGAATGATTAAAATAATTGATATGTTATATGATCTCAATATGGATGGCATGACAAAATTCAGACGAATAAATATTTTTTGAGTTCTTGAATTTTTTGGTATTGATTTTTTTTTTAAGTCTTGTTGGCAATTCATTGTAAAGTGATAATCCATTGTAATATATTGATCTCTTGCCAAATTCAGATTTGATTTTAATGAGGGAAAACATGTCTGTTTGTCTAGTTGAATATGAATGTATATTAGCATTAATTTTAAAATTCAAATTGGAATGTTTATAATTGTGTTTGACTGAATGAACAAATGTTAATATCTTGAATTTATATATTGATTGAAGATCTAATATGTCAGATTCTAAAGAAAATAATATTATACGCGATAGAAAATCAGCGTACGCCACCTATTGGAATTCTTGAAAGCTTTCAAAGCGGCATGTGTACTTTGTTTTCATTGCTTCACATTCGTGTTTTGTTTGTGCATATTGGTCACATCATCAAAACAAATCGCTAAGAGTTCAAGTAGTTACTGTCAGGTGGAGTGACGTGTTATTTTCTAACGCGAATAATATCGAAAAAAGTTCAGTGACGCAGACCAGAGGTTGATTGATTGATTGATTAATAGCAGAATGATCAGTCAGGGTTTGAAGCCCAAAACACTGCAGCCTTTGGGCCTATTGTATTCCTGATCATGCTGTTGACTTAGGTGAACAGGTTCGCTACCTTGATGAGGTTTAGCAGCCTCTTCACCAGATCATTCTTTGAAAATGCCTCTTGAGAGTTTACTGCTCCCAGAAGGTTGTATCTCCAATGCGCTAGTGCTTCGCACTCCAATATTATACATGAGTGGCAGTTTCCTCCTCCTCATTGCATAGTCTGCATATGGGTTCGTCTGTATAGATGCCCATTTGATGCATTATGTTTCCTCAAGGGGCAGTGACCGGTTATTAGCCCCGTCACTTGTTTGATCTGACTTCTGTTTAGGCTCAGAATGTCGTTAGTCACTGTTTTGGACAGTGTTCCAACCATCAGTTTACTGTGTCTTTGTCCTGGGACATTGTTCCAGTATGCCTGATGTCTTTCTTGCATCCACCTTGCCAGCCAGCCGCGTATTGAGGTTTTGGGGATACCGAACACAGGTTCAGGCCCCATAAACAACGTCGCAGACCCTTGCCGGGCAAGAGCGTCAGCTGCTTCATTGCCTTCAATTCCCTTATGCCCTGGCACCCATTGAAGAGTTACCTTGTTGTGGTTAGCCAGGGTTAGCAGGCTTTGAAGGCAATCCCAGACCAATTTTGATCTGATTTTATTGCATGTTAGAGATTGAATGGCCGCCTGACTATCTGAGCATATGAGGATTTGTTTACCTCTGTATCCTCTTACGATATTCTCTCACAGGCAGACCAGAGGTTAGACAAGGAAAGATTTATCGGACCTCTCTACATTTCAATGCGGCCAGGTTGGTAGCATTGATGAGAAAGATGGAAGAGGAGATAATTTTCCTCGCTCTCATTCAAGGTAGAAAAGAGCTCAATTTAAATAAATATGCTGTAATACTTACGAAAACTACCATTAAAATGACCTACAATTTCATGGAATGTTTAAACATATCGTTCGGCGGCATATTTGTCTATTCTTCATAACCCCATTTCCCGCGTTGCCAGCTGTTTTATTTTATCAACCCGCCCTTAGGTGGCGACTGACGTGGCCGCACGCGGTCTCGACATCCCCCACGTCAAAACTGTAGTCAACTTCGACATCGCCCGAGACATCGACACGCACACGCACCGAATCGGGCGGACGGGCAGGGCGGGACAAAAGGGCACCGCCTACACGCTGCTCACGCCCAAAGACAAGGAGTTCGCCGGGCACATCGTGAAAAATTTGGAGGCCGCCAAGCAGGAAGTGCCGCAAGAAGTGCTCGATTTGGCCTTGGAGAGCTCCTGGTACAAGAAGCAAAGGTAACTGATCCTTCGATCGATTTGTTGCAATATTACTGATTATGCTGTTTTGGTTTGCCGGGTCTCATTAGTCGCACTCGATCTGATGGTGTATACTCTATTCCAACTAAGAAGAGAGTATGTTTAGTGCTCTAGTACTTGTATTATCGCATATAGTATAAGACATTTTCATTTGTTGTTAACATTACGACGTTTTGTTGAATCATAAGATATATCAATGAAATCAATAATCAAAGAGGGAGTGCAATGCGAATTGCAATTCTAATATCAAACTTTATATACAAAAACACTACTATTTATCAAGCACCGATAATATTGGTCCTTCGAACCGGATCTATTCGAATCAAAATGTCAAGACTGCAAAGTTCTCCACAAAGGATACAGAGCAGCACTCAACACTATCTGAAGTAACGGATAGCAACAAACAGTTCAAGCCAACAGAGCGGTAGAAACCATAAAGAACATATTGAAAAACATTTACTCTATTTCAACTAAGAAGACAGCGTTAGATTGTAAGAAACCTAGATTGTAAGGAACCTTAAGGAACAAATTGAGAAACAGAATTGATGTTCCTGTTCGGCACATTGAGTACTGATTTTTATCTGAAATTGAAAAGTTAGCGAAGTGTAATTATTTGTTGAAAAAAGTGTGAAAATTCCGGAATTTTTTGCGAATATCTCGGTACGTTCTAGGAAATTTTGATTGCGAACTCAGATTTGGATTCAGCACTCCCAAAAACATATCGAACTACAGAGAAATGGACATTTGTTCTATTATGTCGCCGATATTCCCAACAGAAATGCTGCGGAAATGTATGGATGGAGACGAAGAAAAATTCCTTGAACTGCTTCTGCTACCTGTGAAAGCCCCAGTTGCTTGGTATTCACTGTTACTCTAGGTAGTCCTGAATGCTGATCTGTATCCTTTGTGAAGGTTTGATTTGAATAGATCCGGCTCGAAGGACCATTATGTTCGATGCTTGATAGATAGTGGAAAGTATTTGCATGGTTATACAGAGGGTGAGTCAATAGTGTGTTCTCCGATATTAGCCAAACCGTCAGATTTATAGTAAAAAATCGAATATATCAGTTAAAGGGTTTCATGAAAACTATTTTAATATCTATAGGGTGTTCGAATCCCAAGATATCGGCTGATGATGTTTTTTTTAATACGACACCCTATATATTATTACAATTTCAAGTTCTCCCTGGAGAGCTGATTCCATCAATACATCAAACTTGGGGTCTAGCAGGAATGATTACAGAGATATAGGGTGTTCAAAATCGAGATTATTCAACTTATTGGTCAAAACGGCTTACATGTTTCATTGCTGAGTGTCATCGCAAGGTCATCTGATAACCTTGATATCCGCCAATATTTATGTATTTTGACTTGATAACTCGGAATCACAACTTTCTGATCTAATGACAATCATTCTTTAGGTACAAGAAGAAAGGTTACAATCCTAACATCGGCGGGACGGGCTTAGGATTCCAAGAGAAAACTGCAGCTCCTGCGACTTCTTCTTCTGCGCCTGCGCAGCCGAGTGCGGCGCCTAGGGGACCGGCTACCGATCGCCTGTCTGCTATGAAGGCGGCTTTCCGAACTCAATACCAAAATCAGGTCAGTCGTTTTAGATAATTCAAATATTAACATAGTAATTGAATTGTTCAATCAGTTTCCTATTCCGAATACTTGATTATTTCAATCTTCTATACTTCGAATGTGCTAAATGTTCCTTGAAACTAATTTTGATAACTCTTTTTGTTTGTCCTACATATTGTCAATATTGTAACATTAGGATTGAGCAGAGTTGCCATGATGATTTGGCAAAAAAACAGTCAAGGATAATTTATACAGGGTGACAAGGTCAGTGATACTTGAAGGATGGATATCAGCCAGGAAAGTAGTGGTCTTTCTTCTGTCATCTACCATTGTTGTTCATTTTATGAACATTTGTGGAAATTACTGAGTTTTTATAGTTGATTGATTATTCATAAAACAATTCAGTTAGCCAGGAGAAAAATAGTGCTTCTTCTTTTCATACGTTTGGTAACACAAAAAATATGGAGTAATGGAGAACACTATTCTAACCTTCATATAGAAACTATAATATATGGACAATTGCCTTATAGAGATCATTATAAAACGATAAAACAAGAGCCTTCTTACCATCATAGAATCTTCATTGAACTAAATCTCATAACATAGATATCTAAGATGAATACTGCTTGATCTCATAACTAAGAGATCCAGGATGAACAGAGTTGCACCAATTGTCAGCAGGAGACAGTACTGTTGCGACCCACCAGGTCTCATCAGCCGCTCTCGGTCTGCTGACAATTGGGACAACTCCAAGCTTCGGGTATACCTGTAGGTATAACATGAAGTTCTAGTGATGTTAAAGCCATCTAGAGGCAAAGCTCTAAGGTAGGATCAAGAGATCGCGACACACACTGTATGGCGCTGCCATCTATAGTCATACGTACAGACCCTTACGTTTATACGCTTGAGAGTGGTACTACAAGTAAACCACTCTGCTGACAGATGGCACTACCTGACTTACTTTAGTGGATTTTTCCACCGACCTATTCAACTGCTAAATCTCATAACAAAGAGACTCAGGATGAACAGAGTTGCCCCAATTGTCAGCAGGAGCGAAACAGTACTGTCCGCTACCTTAGAGCTTTGCCACTAGATGGCTTCAACATGACTTGAACTTCATGTTATGCCCTGCATTTAAGATGAATAGTTAGTTGAGAGATCTAGTACAATAAGTTGAACTGAAGGTTTTTCCACTATTGTAGTCCCACTCTGAAACGTGTAGACATACGGGTCTGCACGTCATGGAGTGTATGACTCAATCGAAAGGTCCCACCTTAGAACTAACGCCACATATAATTTTCATTATTTCACGTTGGAAGACATGAACAGAATATGAGAAGGACATGGGAGGTCGAGGAGACATATCTTTCTTCTCTAACGATTCCTGAACTTCTATATTTCCTTTGTTAACAATACTTCGAGAAGCTAGCTTTGTGAAAGAAATCATGTCTTGCTCGTCTGTGCTTGTCTTCAGAGTTTCAACGTGAAAGTATGAAAATTTCATGATGGTAGCACAAAAAATGAGAAGAAATGGAAGATACCATTCTAACCTCGATACAGGGTGTTCCTTAAAGACATGCTAATATTTGAGGGGGTGATTCTGACTCATTTTAAGAAAAAGAACTTCATATGAACGTATGTCCTAAAAGTCTTAACTTTTGAGATACAGAAAAATATTCAGTTTTTTTATGATAACTAAGATAATATTGTATACATCCATATGAAATTTGGTACACGTGTTTTATGCATCAAGGTGTATTTTCTGTTGTACGAAAATTTTCATTTTCTCTACCAGTGGCACCGTTACAGGAAAATTATTGTTTATATTTTACTTAAAAGTGAGCAACGACGAAAAATTTTCAAAATTCATACAATGCTATAAAAGGCTATTCGATTATGTACAAAAAAGATCCTCTTGTTGATACTCGATAGAACGCTTCGTTTTCGAGAAAAAACGGAAAACGAAACTAGACTTCAAATTTTGATGTTTGGGGACTCCATTCAGGACATCCATTACTGGATAACCACCGTATGTAACATTTTGAAATTTGTATACCGATGCAGTCACATAGCAGACTGAATTTTGCCATCACGAAAAGCTATACAGGGTGGACAAAAAATAATTTATGCATATTTTCAACATTGACACCCTATATCTCAAAAGTTAGGACGTTTACGACATATTTTCATGTGAAGTTTTATTCTTGAAATGGGTCGAAGATTCGGCCCCTTGAATATTAGCATATCATTATGGAACATCCTGTAGAAAAGATTGATTGCTGGGCTTCTTCTAATTTTTAGTGTTACCATTAGGATTTTTCTTATTTTACGTTGAAACCCTGAAACTTCTCAATTCTGTTTCATTGAAATTCACGCCTTCATTCATAATTTGAGTATTTTTTTTTTGTTTCAGTTCACTGCTTGTTCAGAACAACCTAGTAATTCAGCGACTCTAGTGCAAGCGTCAAAGAGGAAATCTAGATGGGAATAAACTCAAAACACACTTTTATTTCCTCGGGAGTGATTGGAAGTCATTGAATTGTATATGAGTGATACTTATTTGTTCAATTTACTCTTTGAACTAGATGAAATAAAAAAAATTAGATAAGATGATAAGATTAAACTCTTTCATTTTTCTTAGTAACAGTTTATACAAAATAACCTACATTAAAATTGATAGTTATAAGTTTAAAAAAACTAAGTTATGCAAGAGTGCATCGATATCACAGCTGAGAAATAGGTACAAAAAAATTACAGTTACTGGTCCAAAACCCAAACTAGCGGCTCGTCGCTCTTCTTCGTCCTCTTCTTCTTCGTTAAAAACCTCTCAGATTTTTCCGGAGATCCGTGATTTCTATACAAACCTCCCGACTTAACAAGCTCTCCATCAACAGTATAACTCTGCCTCACCCTCCTGATTTGCTTATAGAGCAATTTGTGACTTTCAAACTCTGGCCGCGGTCTATTTTCCGACAAAATCGAGGCACTTTCGCAAACGGATCTTTTCACGTCCTCGAAACTTTCGGGGGAGTATCTGTGGTGCGAGTTGTAGAACTTTTTGAAGTTGTCTTCGTGCGCGACGCATTGCATCACCGTCCATGTGTGCGAGAACAATAAAGGGAATCGGTCGAGCCAATACAGGGTGAACGTTTCCGAGTCCTTCCCCAGGATGTATTGGGCTTCAGCGGACAGTTCTCTGAAGTGGTGTTTCTGAAAAACAATGATTTTTCATTCTAGCGTGAAATTTTGGAGACTGTGGTTGAATTATTGTCATACAAGGCGAGGTATACACAGTGTAGAAACCTACGGTGGAATGAAATCCATATTTCCAAAATTGAAATATACTGGGTGATTCATTGGGAAATGCGCATACAGTAAATGTAGATGGAGGATGTGTTGTCCCAATGGGGAAGTTTCCTTCAGATGAATTTTCATAAAATAAGTTCGGAACTCTCCACGCTGTACAGAATGGCGACCGATAAAGTCCAAGTCGGTTTCATTTTCAAATTGAAGCAATTTCTAATTTTCGGGGTGGCAAACTGTGACGTACAGGGCGATTCACCATAAATGTCCCCCCCTCCAGCTCACTTATTTTTTAACCGATTTAAAAATTTGAAAGATCGTCTGAACTGGTTTTTCAGATTTTTTTTCCGTTGCATCAGAAAATACAGGGTGCTCGGAACAAACGATCTACAGAGTACTACTTGATTTTTTTAAATGGAACACCCTGCATTTCATTATATTTTTAGATTCTCCCTGAAGAGCTGATTTCATCAATATATCACACTTGGGGTCTAGCGGGAATGATTACAGAGATATAGGGTGTTCAAAATCTATATTTTTAAAATTTCGTATTTTTTTGTGTCGAAACTATTCATTATTGGTCAAAACGGCTTCAATGTCCCTATCTCAACTTTTGATTTACTATCTACTGTCATTTAATTGGAACATCTACAGTGTGGTTCAAGATTCAGAATTATGATCACCCTGTATCTGTTCCAATTATTAAATGTTAGTAGATAGTAAATCGAAAGCTGAGACACGGACATGGAAGCCGTTTTGACCGATAGTGAATAGTTTCGTCACAGAAAAATCCTAAAGTTGAAATATCTCGATTTTGAACACCCTATATCTCTGTAATCATTTTCGCTAGACCCCAAGTGTGATGCATTGATGAAATCAGCTCTTCAAAGAGAATCTAAAAATACAATGAAAAATAGGGTGTTCCATTAAAAAAAATCAAATAGTACCCTGTAGATCGTTTGTTCCGAGCACCTTGTATTTTCTGATGTAGCGGAAAAAAACTCTATCGAAAATCATTGAAGATGATATTTAAAATTTTGCAATCGGTTCAAAAATAACTGAGCTAGAGGGGGGGACATTTATGGTGAATCACCCTGTACATTCTGAATCTTGTCTAGTGAAAATAGCTGATGGTGAAGAAAACGGCTAGCGAATAGCTAACGAATAAAAAACAAATGAAAAAAATAGAAGGAGTAAAACTGGTAAACAAACACATACATAACCACAAATGCACTCGGAGCAAGAATGCAGACGGTAGTTGGCTTCATTCTGAAAGGTTATGGTTTTGTTATTTATGCATTGAAATATCTCGCATAGAGCTCGATACTAAACGAAAATATCATTGAATCAATGAATCACTATCGGCTACATTCAATGATACTATCCTTCCTAATTTACTGTCATCGGTCAGAACAGAATGAAGCCGACACCCATGGCTCCTTCCTCTTGTTGTGCCTGTCAGTATTTTGAATAGTGTGAATGGACTAGAAAATAGATCCGTTTTATTAAGGAACGAATTCATTAGCAAAAAAATTTCTGACAAGTTATGAATAACATATGTAATATGAGTTTGTGCAGTTTCCAACTGTGAGAGAAATAAGAAGAACAAGAAATAATTTTCTGATCAATTTATCGTCCCCTTTTACCCACTCGAGGAGACGCTATGCACTCTCATACAAAAATCAAAGACAGAGAAAGATACATGGATGTATTCTTCCCAGGACTCGTGGAGGAAGGAAGATGCGAGGATCCTTTATCTAAGCGAAAAACATATTCTTGTCCTTGTCTGGAAAAACATGATTTGCTTCAAAATCGTTTGTGGTTATGTTTGATTGTCACTGCTTGTCTAGTGTCCGTACTCTAATATACAAAAAACGTCAAAACAGCAGTTTCAAGTACATTTAGGAACTCTAGCTAATATAAGCAATCAACCAAAAGTTAGGATGACCAAAACAATAGAGTTCAATGATAACTGCACGTACTCACGATATACAGAGTTGGTCCAAAAATAGCAAATGTTCCAATTATTTCCGAAAAAGTGAGCGGTTGAAATCAATTCATTTTTGGACATTTCGTTGTATACTAATATCAACATCGATACATGATAATTGCATTTCTTGTACCAGGTTATATATTATACACATGATGTTCAAGTTTCCATGAAACCGCACCCGTCCTGATATCCATATCCATCGAATGATTGGAATCCTGTAAAACTTGGTGAGGAAGTTGATAATTCGTGATGACAATATTTTATGCGATACCTGAATTATACAGGGTGGTTGAGAAAGTAGTAGTGGAGTTTTCTTGGAGTTGACGTTCTCAGGATTACTGTCTTGTTTCTCAATTGCTCTGGAGTATGCCAACTCCAAGAAAACTCCACTACTACTTTCTCAACCACCCTGTATAATTCAGGTATTTGCATAAAATATTGTCATCATGAATTATCAACTTCCTCAAGTTTTACGGGATTCCAATCATTCGATGGATATGAATATCAGGACGGGTGTGGTTTCATGGAAACTTGAAAATCTTGTGTACAATATGTAGTCTGATTCAAAAAATGCAATCATCATGAATCGATGTTGATATTAGTATACTACAGAATGTCCAAAAATGAATTGATTTCAACCGCTCACTATTTCGGAAATAATTGAAACATTTGCTATTTTTGGACCAACTCTGTATATCGTGAGTACGTGCAGATATCATTGAACTCTATAGTGGATTTTCACCGGCCACATGGACAAACAAAACGTAGTCGATTTGATCTTGGTATTCAAAAAGGAAACTTCACAATGGCCATTCGAAATTTTGAAAAAGTCAACTTCAGCACCCTGTATAATACAAACTATTGAATTTAGAGCATTGATAATTGGGATATCTGATCAGCATCACGAGTTCTACGATATATCCAAAATTCGAGAAAATTCACCGAAAGCCAATTTTTCCCCTATTGCGGTGCGGGGTCCACCACAAATAAAATCTGACGTCACGATTTCGAAAGTAGGGGCAGACTATAGCACAGTCGTCATGTGTTAGAATACAATTGGGAACTTCTGAAATATAAGTTATTCAAACATTCATAAATTCTCAATTATGTATTGGTTATATACCTATTTAGCAATACATAATCAGTTGTCTCAAAATATTCCCTTATGATTTGTGGCTTGTTGCTTAATTTGTGTAAATAGTTGTTGCCTATATTAATTCACACTAGAGGACATTTGAAGCGGTGAACGTGACAACACGGCGCGCACTACTTGTGGGCGTGGTCTTGTCCCTTCTCAACATTCTGCACAACGTTGCCAAGTCTCCAACATTTACATGATATTCTGTTATGGAGTATAAGAAATATTTGGACATGCTGGTTGCACGAAAAAGTCAAGAATGAACTATAATATCATGGGTTCCTCCCACTATGTTTTATTCAACGACAGGAATCTTACATCTTTCTGATAGCTTGATTATAATTGGTAACTTGACAACCTTGCTTCGTGAGTGGAAATGGAAGATTATCTGACCAATAACGAAACAGCATAAAAGCTGACGTCACCATTTATTCGACGTATCGCCAAATGGTCGCCATGACGGTACGTTTGAAATGAGCTCCGAAATTCAGCAATTTCGAACGATGCATACACTCATTATTTACATAAAAAAAGCGTGAGGAGTGTTGCAAACATTGATTTAGGTCCCTAACTACACAGTGGAGCAATTGAATGCCAATAATTCATTTCAAGTCCACTCGGCCATTATCAGTTTTGTTAGCGACTAGCCAGATGCCGGACGCCCTGTACCATTAAAAGCACAGAGCGAGCTACAGTTAGTGGTTACATAAGGTTTAGTCACCTATCTACAAATGACTGTATCCGATCAGGAGGCATTTAGGTTGATTCATTCTTATTTGAAGCGTTGTAAAGAATACATTGTGTTGAGTGTTAATAAAGGTGCAAGGTTTCAGAGGGACTGATTCTGTTCTGTCAACCCTATACCGAGCAGTGCTAATAGTTTTTTTTTTCATGGACATCCTGGGCACGGCCTTGACCCTGCAGGTAGTTTTCCCCCACAGGGTGTGTAAGAGATGAATGGAAGCTTGTGAAATTTATTGAAATATTCACTGGACATGGATGCCGTTTTCCTGTTTACGTTCAAGAAACGTCACTAAAGATAATGTTCTACATATTTACCAACCTTGTTCCGCAGTGCTCTCAGTAAATCTCTGACAGAACTACCGTTATACGAACGATACTTTTTCAAATCGGATGCAACCTCATCGTGAATATGCATTCTCCAATCTGTTCTGACTACTTGTTGGGCGTCGCTTTCCAATTCCAAAAGGACTGCGTCGGTGATGTCAGCTTTCTCCACTCTGTCGCTGACTTCCTGAAAATAGGGTTATATTTCCTTTTGAATCAAAACTAATTCGAATAGGCGAGTGGAATATTTCTTAAATTGAAACACATCAAGGGTACATGTTTTCGGACATACGTATGTCTATCATCAGCCTAATAAGAAAGGACCCCGCACATTTAGTACGTAAAATGGCTTTCGGCTAAATTTTCTGAAAATTTGATATGTTTAAGACATTATCGTCCTTATCACACAGTCCAATTTACAGATCGATCCTATGACCAGTTTTCGAGCTACAGGGTGTGAAACATTAGATTTTGGCTGTTTAGAATATTTTGCATCAATTTGAATTATGTGCTCTAAGTCGTGATTATTCTTCAGTAGGAATGAACCCTTCACGTCTAATATCTACCTCATGAATACCTCTATTCGGTTAGAGGATAATATCACCTACAGAGTATTGCATTCCATCATGACAAGGTAATATTCTTGGGAAAAGACAAATATTGAAAACATCAGAATTTTGATTTTTACTCAATCACTGAAAACTTGAAAACAAACGGCTAGAATCGGCCAATTATTTGACACAGTATGGGTCTTGATCATCAACATGAGGATTCATATGATTACCTCTGATACCATGTCCAATTGGCCATATATAGGGTGATGACAATTTGAAAGCTTATAGAATTGATGTAACTCAGGTACAAAATGAGATACATTTCTATAATATATGAAGTGGAAAATGAAATGTCTCATGAAATAACCCACCCCCACCAAGCCCCTGATGAGTCACAACCACCCCAACGCATATCATCTCAATAGTAGCCCCTACTTATTGTGATACCTCATTGAATAGCTTGGTGAAAATACATTTCAGTGGTATTATTCATATCTCGAACTGGGTGAACAAATAAAAAATATTCATCACCTATATCATTCTGCTGGGGTGACGTATTAATTCCGTAACTTTTTGTAGCATGGGGAATAATCGTTATTATCGAGCATTATATAAATAACCATAAAAGTGAAATTGCTTATGTGAACAGTTGGCTAGTGAAGCGAGAGAAAACTGAAATATACAGAATGTTCTAGTAACCTAACCTAACCTAACCTAACCTAACCTGAGCTGGTCAGACGGTAAGGACACAGCTCCATTCAATCCAGCAGAACATCTCCAAGATAGAAGTTGTAAAACTGTGACATGTCCGCTATGTTTGAATTCTCAAGAGAATTTGTATTTTGATGATTGTCAAAAGCTGCTGATAGATATTTTTGCGAGATGGTTGTATTGAGACAAGTTGTCAGAATGATAGTACATAATGGATCGCACTAGACTATATATATTTCATCCATGCGGTTATTTTTGCATATTGTTATGTGCATTACAAAACACTCATTGAACTATATAGACAATAATTATTCGAAACCTCTCCAATCAACATAAATCCGCCAAAGATGTTTGGATGATATTCGAAAATTGGCTAATTGAAATATTACCTATACCTAGTCAAATTGTTCAACATAATTTTGATCTTATGAAAACATAATCATTTAGGTACTTACCTGGACTAAACATTCTGTTCATCGCCGTGTTCTCTCGCTACACCGATCTACTGTACACAAATACTTGTTTCAAATCATCTGAATATAACTATTTCAGCAATATGTCTCTTTAGTGCTCGATATTAACGATTTATTTTTCAAAAGTTATAAAATTAATACGTCACCCCAGCAGAATGATATAGGTAATAAATATTTTTTGTTAGTTCACCCAGTTCGAGATATCAATAATAATACCACTGGAATGTATTTTCACCAAGCTATTCAATGAGGTATCACAATAAGTAGGGGCTACTATTGAGATGATATGCGTTGGGGTGGTTGTGACTCATCAGGGGCTTGGTGGGGGTGGGTTATTTCATGAGACATTTCATTTTCCACTTCATATATTATAGAAATGTATCTCATTTTGTACCTGAGTTACATCAATTCTATAAGCTTTCAAATTGTCATCACCCTATATATGGCCAATTGGACATGGTATCAGAGGTAATCATATGAATCCTCATGTTGATGATCAAGACCCATACTGTGTCAAATAATTGGCCGATTCTAGCCGTTTGTTTTCAAGTTTTCAGTGATTGAGTAAAAATCAAAATTCTGATGTTTTCAATATTTGTCTTTTCCCAAGAATATTACCTTGTCATGATGGAATGCAATACTCTGTAGGTGATATTATCCTCTAACCGAATAGAGGTATTCATGAGGTAGATATTAGACGTGAAGGGTTCATTCCTACTGAAGAATAATCACGACTTAGAGCACATAATTCAAATTGATGCAAAATATTCTAAACAGCCAAAATCTAATGTTTCACACCCTGTAGCTCGAAAACTGGTCATAGGATCGATCTGTAAATTGGACTGTGTGATAAGGACGATAATGTCTTAAACATATCAAATTTTCAGAAAATTTAGCCGAAAGCCATTTTACGTACTAAATGTGCGGGGTCCTTACATAGTCCTACAGCCATGGACGTATAAACAAAGAAGGACTCATTTATTTACATCATAATGTGAAGCCAGAGAATACGGTCACAGTATATTACCTGATGTTGAATTGGAGGTTGTCACGTCCTGTCGCGAATAATTCCTAACCTCAGTCTAATCCTCTCAAGTATTTTACTCACCTCTTTTGTAATCATCTATTCAATTAGATGTTCATTATGATGCAATTCATAGATCTCAAGGAATAAATCATATGTCCATAGATCATCACAATCAAATATTATAAAACTGTCGTTATTATTTCAAAGTTATTCTGTGAAGGTTACCGAGATTATACACAACCGACAACGCCGCTTCTAAACAGGCTCGTTTCGTGCTTTCGGCGAGTTCGGCTTTGTTTGTTTATGTTTCTGTGTTTGAGGAAGTTTGTTGTTTTCGTTGTTTTTTAGTGAACTTTCTAGTTTTTTTGTAAAAAGTTGATAGACAGAGTGTGTCCCAGCAATTTTGGGACACCCTTGGTTGGTTTGTTGGTGTACCATATGGAAAAAGATACAGAACTTTCAATGATTCCTTATATAGTACCAAAATTTCATCATTTCAATAATCTATTTTGCGTACCAGTTCACCACACCACAGTTATATGGAATCCATTATTCAATATGAGAAAACCTGAAATCGGAAAAAAACGTTTCCATAGGTAGGTAGGCAGACACGAAAGAGAGTATTTTCGCCAACTTAATTTATAATTTTCCAAATAGATGAAAGGTTTTGTCGGAACACAAAACTGTATTTATTTTGTTCACTTGGTATAAGCCATAGCGACCCGGATCGATAAACTGTCATACAGTGATTGGTATTCAGTTTTTAGTCGCTCTTTGCATTTTAGATTCCGAAATTTACTATCGCGATAATTCATTTTCGCACGCCGCTGTCGTTTGAGGAAACAGCACAGTCTATCGTTACCGTTTCCCTTTCCCTCAACCCGCTTGCCTACATCTCTAAAACTTCAAAACATTATATGCTGAAACTATAGAGTTGCTGTGTCCTTCTTTTTTATACGTCCATGCCTACAGCCTACAATTGTAATGAAGTGTTTTTGACCAGCTTCATTACTAGACTGGTTTTGATCAAAATCCAAGTACCTGACCCTGATTCTAGTTGAATTTCACCTGTTCGAAAGCTCGAAACCTGAAAACCTGAGAGAGCTGAGTAATGCATTGATTCCTGACTTCCCAAAGCTTTTCCTGATAGTGAACTCTCATGAACATCATTACAACCCTAAAGACTTCCATATTTTCCAACCCTTTGCTTATGATATGAAATTAGATGAATTATCTATCTGTTGAAATGATTGATGTTTGACTGCTCATAACTTTGTTGTTATTGAATATTTTCCAGCCAAATTCATTCAGTAGCATAAGCAAAGGTAGTAGATCCTGTTCCTGTGCCCATTTACTGACAGCCAGTACATCTTTGTTTGTTGGATTTCATTTGTCACTTAAATGACATTTGTATTTTAAGTTTAAAAAAATCATCCGAAAATAATTCACGATATTAGGACGATACATCAATTATTACAACAATTTCAGTTTCATGTATCCAAATGGATGATCATATTATGGCTACATGCCAAAAATGAAAGACATATAGATTCTTGACAAGTAGCCAAATGAAAAAAACTTAGTTTCTATCCTAGTTTTCTCAATATCCTGAGTTATATTCGAATGGTTTTTTTAAACTCAATGAAATTATTGGCAATCTTCTGGGACTGATCGGGGTATGGAAAATATTCTGATAATATCGTCCAAGTAATGATCTTTGCATTTCTAAGTCTATCAAGCATCGAAATGTCATTGTATTCGGGCCACAGCCAACTCCATGTATTTCAATAAAATACAATTTAACAGCCAATTAATGAACGAATATCAAATTGTGATACATAGTTGAATAGAGAATTTCAAGGCAAATAAGACAGAAATATACAGAGTGCCATTTGAAAACAAAGTTGGTTCTACTTCCGATCAAACAAGTGGTTGAAGAAAATTATCATTGGGTTCAAGGGAAGCGCCATGATCGATAATAATAACACTTGAGAATTTCAATTTTTTATCACTCCAAATAAAAAAACTACAGGCTGTTACATGTTTCCTGTGTCACCCGGTATGAATGCCAATAATTCATTACCAGTCCAGTAGCCCATTGAAAAAATGCACAAGTGTGCACGAGGGAACTTTCACTCTCAATATTAAATGTTTGATAAACATGTTGACATTACAGTTTTCTTTCCCCCCGTATAATTCCATTATCATCATTATTCATAGATAAATCATTTGTTCGGAAATTAATCGGTTAGCAGCATGAATCAACCTATTAGTCATTCATTCGGGACCAGGTGGTAAGTCATCAAGACAGTCTTATATTAGTTATCATCACGTACGGTCGTATATTGTGATCGACATTGAAAAATACGCGGAAGAAATTATTTATCGTTCCAAACTGAGTGTTCCCTAAAAACTGAGTGATCGTATTGATTCGTATAGTGTTTTTGTATTCCTCATTCGATTCAATAATAATAATATCGGGATGGTGTGTTGTTCTAGTGTTTCGTGTTGTTTCATCAAAGCCTCACTTTTTTCACGCTGGTGAGTGCAGAGAAATTCTCACAATTTTTCCTCATATTTATCTGTATTCATTTAACTTCAATACCCTATACAGGGTATTTCACGACGAGCTTACACTATCTTTAAATCGAGAATCAGTCGGGAGAAATCCATGAAAATGTGCATGCTTTTATTTTGGTATACGCTCTTTTCATTTAAGATATGTTCGACAATGCAGTGTTGCCACTTCTACTAAGAAGTAGTAGCAACATTGATATTTCGAACGGAACATCCTGTATTTAATCGCATCTTAAGATTCTCACTGAAGAGCTGATTTCATCGATGTCTATCGACAATGATTACAGAGATATAGGGTGTTCAAAATCGATATTTTTCAACTTTAGGTTTTTTTGTGTCGAAAATATTCATTATCGGTCACAACGGCTCACATGTCCCTATCTCAACTTTTGTTTCACTATTTACTGATATTCAATCGGATGAGATACAGGGTGGTACAAGATTCAGAATTCTGATCACATGCATATTTTCATGGATTTCTCCCGACTGATTCTCGATATAGAGATAGTGTAAACGCGTCGTGATAAACCCTGTATGTTTCGTACCGTTTGTTGTATTTTCTCCGATCAAGCAATACTTTCTTCGGATTTTCGTGCTTCCTGTTCGAAACTGTATCTTTTAAGACTTTACTATCTTCAATAACTGTGATACAGAACGTAATCTTGATTTTGGCAAAATCTTTATCTATGGTCAGGTCATAACTTTTGAACCACTGTGTATAATCGATTCATACTTGGTAGGTAAATTTGAATCCAATTTAGAATCCAGATCCGTCTTCAGGCAAAACAAAAAACTTCTTTTTTTTAACAGTGCGCATCCAATTTGAAAAATTGTATTTTTTTTGAACTCGTTATTCAAAAAATCCCATTTTATTACAAAAAAATAACCATTCCTCAAATTTCAACTTAATTAGAGCCGAATTAGGTAAACTATCGATGGATTTCGTTCCATAGAACAATTTGTCAATTATTTTAGATATTTTCGAGTGCTCATTACATTTTCACACACACAAATTAATTAAGTATTTTACACTCTTGAATTCTTGTACGTAGATTTATATGCCGAAATTATTTTAGTATTGTCAGTACATATATATTATACGTCTCCGAAGTTTTTTTGATTGTTTAACACCGGAGTTCTTTCATTTCATTAATTTTTTTATATCTATCCATTTTGATTATTTTGTATATAAATATTTTACACTCTTGAATTTTTGTACCTACTTAGTTTTCTAATGTTTATTCACCTAATGTTAACTTGCTATCATTATTTCTTCCATTGTATCCTGATTCTGTCAAAATGAACATATTATTATTATTATTATACCAAATGTCAATTTGGATGCGCGCTTATAAAAAGTAGACCACATTGTTCATTATTGTCTTTCCAGTTAAAAAAACATATCTAGATATTTTGGGAAAGATTATATTATCAGCCTAGGTTGAATTTTTTTTGAATCATTAGACTTTCGAAAATAATACTGTCAGTATATCCCTGTATAATCATCATTAGTCATAGATAAATCATTTGTTCGAAAATTAATCGGTTATCAGCATGATTCAACTCATTAGTCATTCATTCGGGACCAGGTGGTGGATCAAGACAGTTTTATATTAGATGTCAGTAGATATATATTAGGAAAGCTGGACCAGGCATCACGGCATCAGACAGCCAATCAGAGCACTCCATTTAATTCCCCCTAATTAATCAATCATCACATGAAGGAAAGCATGATCTAATTCATTAACCATTAAGTACTTGAGAACACGTGCACTCCGTCTAATTCACTTATATGCGGGTAAAGCGTGAGTCATCACAATGATGCGGGTATAGTATGAGTCATCCGAATAATGCAGGTATAATATGAGTCATCAGAATAATGCGGGCAGCAGATGCGGGTACCAGATGTTTGTTTTCGCAAACATGTGGGTAGCAGATGTTTTTCGATGAATGATTCATCTCTGAATGCAGGTGGCAGATGTTCTCTCTAAATGCGGGTATGACGTGTTCACAAAGATATGCACCAGATGTTTTATTTCCATTTCAGACTCGTCTAGACATCTAGTTTCGATAAATGCGGGTATGACGTATTCGCTGGTTAATAGATGACTCATCCGCAAAAACATGCGGGCAGCGGATGCGCATGCGGGTACCCCTCT
Organism: Phaedon cochleariae; assembly: GCA_918026855.4. Classification (NCBI taxonomy): domain Eukaryota; kingdom Metazoa; phylum Arthropoda; class Insecta; order Coleoptera; family Chrysomelidae; genus Phaedon; species Phaedon cochleariae. The sequence continues at coordinate 50,252,880 of OU896714.1, read as the reverse complement.
ACTGAACGATATGAAATCGGGTAAGAGCCAGCGTACTTTAGTTCAGTCTTGAGCGAGCCTCAGTCCTCAAGTTTCTCCAGCGGGTTAGGACCGGTGTATTCTAGTTCAGTCTTGAGCTAGTCTTAGTTCATACGTTTCTTCAACACGTTCGAGTTCACTAAATGATAATGAAGTGCGGTTATTGTGGCAATGAATTTTCTTCAACGAGCTCTTTATTCCGGCATGTACGCAAAAATTGCAGGAATAATCGGGATGTGAATGGACCACCGGCCAAGAAGATAAAGCCCAATAGTGCGGACAATCAGCAAGCATCTACTTCGAACAACACATTGTTCAACTATTTTCCTATGCAGGAACCTAATACTCAGGGTGCTGAAAAGCGAAAAAGAGTAGATCAACCTGTTGAAAATAATTTGGGGGATGGAATAGTGAAACTTCGTTGTGCTCTCAAGAACAGGATAGCCACCTATCGATTTTCCAGTGACAAAGCCCTCACCGATCTTCGCGAATTTTTGCAAGAAGTGAAACCAAAAGTTCTGGCAGTTCTGACCGAATATTTGGGGACTCATCATAGCTTGAAGATAAATTTGGAACTTTTTGGATTGTATGTCATACCAGAGAAGGTACTATCTGATATTAAGTCCTTCAACACCAGAAATAAAACCCTGACAAAATCATCAAACATTGAGCACGATTATGATGACTTCAAGGAAGAAATGATTGTGAAGGCGTCAGAGTTTCAAGAACGGGATTCTGGGTGGATATTGAAACATGCCATGTTTTTGGATGTGAATATTAATAAATTCTCATCAATTTCGGCCTCTTCATACATCAAGCTGCCCAGAGCTATAGAATCCAAAAATGCGGTTTTGAATATTCAAAATAAGGACAGAGCCTGCTTCGCATGGTCCATCAATGCTGCGATTTTTCCTGCAGACGATCATCCAATAAGAACGTCATCATATCCACATTACAATACTTTATTGAATTTCCAAGGACTCGACTTTCCCATGAAATTGAAGGATATCCCAAAGTTCGAGCGACTCAACAATATCTCAGTTAATGTGTTCGGTCTTGAATCGTCTTTCAAGGATGGAAAGATGATAAATGAGATAATTGGACCTCTACATTTCACTTCGTGTCGTCAAGCAACACATGTGAATTTATTGCTTATAGCCGATAAGGTTGGCAATACACATTACTGTCTCATCAAGGACCTGGGCAAATTAGTGAAAACACAAAAATCGAAATGCAATGGTAAAATTTATATTTGCGATGGATGCCTACAATCGTTCGCTACAGTGGAGCAGTTGAGAAGCCATGAGGAAAATGATTGCAATCATATGAGCACAAAGATACCCACCACCAATTTAAAAATCAATAAATATGGTGAGTCAGTGCCTGAGAACATCCTCAAATTCACTAACTTTGAAAAACAATTGCCACCACCGTTTGTGATTTATGCTGACTTTGAAAGTTTACTCAAACCAATTCAACACAATGAACCCTGTGACGAGAAATCATTCTCAGTTAAAGTATGTGAACATGAACCATATTCGTTCGCGTTTTATGTAAAGTGTAATTTTGATGACCGTTATTCAAGGTCGGTACTTTATCGCGGTGCTGATGCTGCCGGCGTTTTTGTGAGAAAATTGGATGAAACCGTTCAAGATTTATACACTAATCACATGAAGGACGTTCGTGAAATGCATCCACTTACTGAGATAGAGAAGCAAACTTTCCAAAATAGCACCACGTGCCATATATGTGAGAAGCCGTTCAAGCCAACAGATATCAAAGTTCGTGATCACTGCCACTACACAGGGAAGTTCCGCGCAGCCGCCCATAGTATTTGTAATTTGAACTACAAGACCTCGAAAACTATTCCTGTATTCTTTCACAACCTCACAAATTATGACTCTCACCTTTTCATCAAGAAATTAGCAACGAAAGGAGAAAAAATATCAGTGATAGCCCAAACTAAAGAAAAGTATATTTCGTTCTCAAAGTCAATATTGGTTGATAAATCTGAAGTGTCCAGAGCATTTGATGAATATATTCAGTTGAGATTCGTAGACTCTTTTCGATTTTTACCAAAATCTCTCGATAAACTCAGCAAAAATTTGGAGGTGCAACAGTGTAACGAGGTTCGAAAATACTTCCAAGGTAGCAGACAATTTGATCTAATAAGACAGAAAGGGGTTTTTCCTTACAACTATGTGGACTCCTTGGAAAAATTGGAGGAAACCCAGCTACCGTCGAAAGAGAAGTTCCATAATGATTTAACCGGCGAATCACTTTCAGACATTGATTATAATAGAGCTATAGATGTGTGGAATACCTTCGAATGTAAAACATTGGGAGATTACGCCGATTTATATTTAAAATCCGATTGTCTGCTGCTAGCAGACGTGTTTGAGAATTTCAGAAAAGTATGCATGCAACAATATAAACTAGATCCTGCCCACTATCTGACAGCGCCTGCGCTGAGCTGGGATGCCATGTTACGTTATACACAAATAGAACTTCAGCTCTTGACTGATATAGATATGATTCATTTTTTCAAGAAGGGTATTCGAGGAGGGGTGGCACAATGTAGCAAGAGAAAAGCTGTGGCCAATAACAAATTCCTACCAAACTTCGATTCTCAGAAACCAACATCATACATCATGTATTTGGATGCAACAAATTTATATGGAGCAAGTATGGCAAGTCATCTTCCAACAGGTGATTTTAAGTGGGTTGAGTCTGAGGATATCGAAAACTTTGACTGTCATGCGATTGAGGACGACGCATCAAAAGGATACGTTTTAGAAGTGGACTTGGAATATCCAGCCAACCTACACCATGATCACAACGATTTACCATTTTGCCCAGAACAAATGATCCCGCCAAAGAGTAAGAGTGCCAAACTGATCCCCAATTTACGAAACAAATGCAAATACATTATTCATTACCGAAATTTGAAACAGTGTTTGAAATATGGTTTGAAACTGAAGAAAATCCATAGAATCTTGGAATTCTCCCAATCGGCGTGGTTGAGGCCTTATATTGACCTGAACACGCATCTTCGAAATTCCGCACTTAACGAATTTGAACGAGAACTTTTCAAATTATTAATAAATTCAATATTTGGAAAAACCATGGAAAATGTCGACAAAAGAATTGACTTGAAACTTTGTTCACGCTGGGAAAATAAAAATAACTCGCTGGGAGCAAGGGCTCTGATAGCCAAACCACATTTCAAATGCAGCACAGAATTCAGTGAGAACTTGGTTGCAATCCAGTTGGAAAAGACTAGTGTTTGTTATGATAAACCGATGTATGTTGGATTTTCGGTATTGGATATTTCGAAAACTATCATTTACGATTTTTTCTATGGATACATCAAAACAAAATATGGTGATAAAGCAACATTATGCTACACCGATACGGATTCATTGATTCTAGAAATATTCACAGAAAATTTCTATAATGATATGAAAGAAAATATCCAATTTTTCGATACGTCAAATTATCCCATAGACAATATACACCAAATACCCAAATCGAAATCTGTTATAGGACGCATGAAAGATGAATATGCCTCAAGACCTATTGAATCTTTTTATGGTACTGGTGCGAAAGCTTACTGTGTTAAAGCAGGTGATGTGATGAAAAAAGCCAAAGGTGTCTCAAAAAACGTGGTAAAAAACCAAATTCAGTTTTCAGACTATGTCAATATTGTAGAAAATGGTGGAACAATATTACGTAAGATGTATATGTTCACTTCTTCTCTCCACACCATCCATACTGAATTAAGGAATAAAGTCGCTTTGTCATCTGCTGATGATAAGCGCTATAAAATTCCTTTTGATGTGAAAACTTTGGCATGGGGTCATTTGCTTATAACACCAGGAGCTATCACTGGAACTTTAGATGAGTTTTTGGAAATAGCTCAAGATTTAATTGACGAGGAAGACTCTGACCAATAGTTTTGATGTGATTTTCATTTGTATATTGTAATTATGGATTATAATATGTTATATTTGTGACATATGAAATAAAAATCATTATCGAGTGAATTTGTTTTATTACATTTATTCAATACAAAATATTAATATTATCCACATCGCTCGAGGCCCCATCTACAAACATGACAGCTTGATTGTGCTTGAGGAAGGCCGTCTACATGATCTCTCCATTCAGGGCGATTGAAGTGGACAAAGCATGGTAGCTGGATACGAAGTTCGAAATTCTCTGTATATTTTGATGGCAGTTTGTCCCATGCATAAAGAAGTTCCATCGGACCTACATTTTTAATGAGATAATGTAGTGGAAAATTCTGGAGCTCTTCTTCGGTAAAATCGTACAATTTTTTATTTCGGTTTCGGTGTTTATTCACGAGTTCGGTCAATAAACAGTTAGGACAATCTTTAGACATGTTGTAACAATGAGGTTGAACAGCAACAATGATGCACACACTGCCGTGTAATACGTAACCCAATCGACTATTACGAATTTCTCATCATCCTTCTTTATATTTCTATCATGAAGTAGTGGGGGGTTTGGATATATTTCACACCAGTCAGAATCAATGGTGGAGCCACTGCCCTTTCGCAATCGCAACTTGTACATGGTACTATTGGTGGGTATGCGTGATTTGAGGGTTGAAACATTATTCATTGTAGTTGACTCCATTCTTGCCCATTTAGAAGGCCAACTTTCATTTCGTGTACCATTACTATCGAAACATATGAATACTTCTCTCATATTATAAGGTTGCGCGATATAGAGAAAGCCTTGAAGAATCATTTGTAAAACTAAACATTGTGGTGTTATCATGGTCACAACCTCTGACATACTAAAATTATTATTTACTTTCAAGCCATATTTATTGAACACGTCATACCCGCAACTGCTACCCGCATGTTTGTAAAACCAAACATCTGGTGGATATCTTTGCGAGAATGTGTGACGACCGCATATTCAGTAAAAATCTTGAAAAAATAAAACAAACTGTTTTTGATATTATACTTTATTGCATAAAAAAATTTTCATACAAATAAAAAACATTTGTTAATGCACACATGCAATTTGAATTCGTATGATGAAAACATCTTGGTTCGGACTGTTGTAAAATAGGTTGTTCATCGAACTCAACTACTGGAACAGAAGTGAACCGTCGAATATATTCAGCTTTCTCCCTTCCTTTGATATGTATTAGATCGACTCCATCACATAGACTTTTCAAGATATTTCCAAACTGATGTAATGGGGTAAATCCATCCTTCCATTCCAGGCAGTGAAAATTACGAACCAGCCAATTAGCCTGCTTTTGTAAATTCGGAGGTAAAAAGTTAAGTGGAAATGGTGGTTTGAAAATATAATGGCAAATTTTCACCCCATCGAAGGCTGCAAACTCCTTGACAATAAATTTGTTGTTTTCTATCTTGAATCCTTGCACATCCATAATTATACTCATATTGTGATATTTGAGAAATTTTTAAAAACTGATTGCTTGGTAGAGTACAATTCTATCACCCTTTTTAGGATCTTAATGTTTTCCATATGTTTCCTCAGACGTAATTCATAACTGGATAACATTATATCAACTGAATGAAAGAGAATGTGCTTCTCAATATATGACAAAAATCTGATCATGCGCATTAAAGCTGCTTCACTATTTTCGTTAGAGGGTTATAGGAATATTCTTTTTCATGTAGAACGAGACAAAAAGCAGTGGTTTCCTTTGGAGTATTACTACCAGTTTCAAATTCAACCCGCATCACTATTGATCCTGTTTGGATGACTTCTTTCTGTCGTGAACAATCAATGTGAACAATTGGTGCTTTATCTTTGAACTCTTTCGGGGTCAATATCGGCTCGTTATTTTTCAGATGATAGTAATTTTCTTGAAAGTTTGAGTACATCTCATAAAGTGTAGCATACTTGTTGTTTTTGAAATCTAGATGTAAATCATTGTATGGATATCTTTCAGAATTAAGAAACACTCTGATATTGGTGAGGTCGATATGATCAAACTTACTCATATCACTCGTTATTTTTCCTTTTCTACTAGTCTGAAATGCTATAATTACATGTCTAGGGGTTTCGACCTTGGTAGTGGCCTTGACTGGCCACGTATGTCTATTTGATTCACTCAAAGATGGATACTCAATCAACTCCCAGCTCCTGAACCTAATTGGAAGTTCAATACTTTTATTAGTAATTTTCGTGATTCGAAGTTGTTCTTGAATGCTTGGAGTTATGTGGGGAACTCTCCAAAATACTTTTGTAAGCTCTACTTTTGGTTTTTCTGAATCATCTATGCTAGTTACTGCATCTAAATCATTACTAGATCTGATTAAGACTAATTCTTGCCGCATGTTTACTATTATTCTCCTGAAATCTTCAAAGAACCCAGCAAACATTTTCAAAGGAATACACACGTTGAATTGACCGTTAGTACCAACTAGAATTTTTTCTTGGTTCGATATTTTTGGGAACCACCCAGCATTTTGCATAGAGACGCTTTCGTTTTCATTTAGTGATAAATAATTTTTCAATGTTGATGTCAATCCCAAATTCCTCACTGAATCAATCACAATACCGTTCAGTTCATATCGAAGTTCTCGGAAAAGGAATGCTATTGCATTATTAATGAATTTCAGTTTGGTTGGAACGGCATTTTTATCATCTAGGAGAGTACCTTCTATGTATAAATAACTGTTACAAGGCAAAGTGAATGCTTCAAGGTCAGCAATTGGTACTCTTATCTCGTCGTTATAATTGAGGTTTCCAGCGATGTAAGGCTGATATGTATGAAACTGATAGTCTTCAATTGTAGTGTCGCTGAAAGGTTGACCAGTGATATTCAATAATTCCATTATTTCAAAACTTCAAATCCAAGAGATATCAAAAACTGACGATTTTCTGATGTTAATATTCCGGAGGTCTTCTTCATACTAGTACGTTTCTTTTCATTGTCATGTCTTTTATAGTATTGTTCAGGGGAGTAAAACGGTGTTGGATGGATGAATCTCCACACCATGATCAAAGATCCTTCTTTCGAAGGTGAAGTCGAACGGTGATTTCTTCTTCACGGAAATCTATAATATTTCCTGATTGATCAATAATTTTCACAGTTATATTGTTGATAGTTTTCACGGAAACTGGATAATACAGGATCGTAACAGGTGATTCGATGATCTTGTATCCGGTGGGGACTTTGGCATTGAACTGATGAATTAAATGAACTGGTTCACCATTTAAATAGCTTCCGATGGCCAAGTTACAATCTACACAGATAGTATTGACGTTGAGAATCTTGACCTGGTGGTCCGAAACACTTTTTTCATCCGCATTCAACATTCGTTTTCTGAATCCAAGTAGTGATCCAATTGTGTTGTCCACTCCAAAATTGATTCGACGATTAGTTTTTATAGTCACCTTGGAAGTATTCAAATCAGGTGTAATTCGAAGAACTGCTTGGTTGTCTTTATCATTCATAGCATTTTGAATAACGTTTGCTAGATCATCAATTTCATATGATCCAGTAGGAATTTCAAATCTATATCTATCGTTCTCACCCCAAACGAAGATATTATTCGTATTATCAATATTTGGTATTGAGTTGAAACTGTCAAAATTAGCTAACCCAATTTCATATTCGTTTTCATCATTCAAATATATTGGAGGATTAAAATCGTAAGTAAGAATCGATGAACATCCACTTAAAGTAAAAGTCAAAGACATATTGTTTCACTGAAAGTTTAATTTCAAATGACGCTCCATTTTACAAATTCTGGTTATATAAAAAAAGTAAACAATGTTGCCCACATTGATATGAATTGAATGATTGTACAGAATCATAATTATACATAATATCATTGTTGCCACCGTCGCTTGAAAAATATTGAATCAGTTCTAAAGGTGGAGATAAATCTCCATAACTATTGAAATAAACTATTTCATTATCGCGCTTAATATAAGCAGTCCAATGTGTTCCTTCACCTACATTCGAATCTAGATTCAAGATTCCAGACTCGTTCTTTCTTATTTTTTCAGGAAGGGTATCTCTCATGAAAATTCCCCTAAAGTATGGTATTTTGAGAATTCTCACATATTTGCGCAAGTCAATATTAGTCAGTGGTCGGCGAGGTAGCTTTATCGGGAGTTTTTTGCGTATGGCTTCAAATACATGCCATAGCCCTTATATGGTCTCAAATATAGCCCTTTTCCAGTAGCTGCCTTCTCCATTTCTCGATTATGTCGCTGTTCTTCAGCTAGTCGTTCCCGATCAGCTTTCGCATCATTAACCGCTTTGGCGATACCCGCGGCACCTCCACCTACTGCTCCAAGTGCTCCTAGAAGTGGGAGTAAAAATGGTAAAAATCCTCCAATTTTAGGCGCTGGAATGATTCTTTGTTTTTTAGTTTTTTTCGTAGGTCGCTTGGCCAATAGATTCAAAGCACCACCTTTTTTCTTCCGTGATACCTTCTTTTTCCGTTTCAGCCCCATACCCATCTTGCTCTTCAATTTCATTGCTCCCGTAACCCCTAATGCTGCGATTTTCTCACCCACACCAGCATCAGATGCCTTGAAACGCTGTGCAGCTACTTCGGCCAGCCGCCTATCAGCAATATTTCTATGTTGTATGTCTTTGAAATTCGAATAAGCTATATCGTGTTGTTTGCAAGCCTCATCTAGTTCGTTAACACCTTTATCGCCTCTTAGTAGTCTTTTTTCAAGTTTAGTCCCAGGTCCACAATAATTATATCCTGGCACATGAAGTTCTATTGGAAGCTTATTAATTAGAGTATTGAGGAGTCCTCGACCTTTCCGTTTTACGCTTCGACAACGACTGACTGAGTTATTCCTTCGTTTCATTTTATAATGTTCAGAACACTGTCGGTTGAATAATAACTGATTTGCTATATGAATTCCTTTATATATAGAACTGAAACATGTTCGGTAGTGTCAGTTCCATGGATGTGCCTGCATAATGAAGATTCAAAAGCAGACATTCTCTCTACCAATCACAAATCATGATGAAATCGCTCACGAGAGTAAATTTAGGAAACACGGAATTTTGTTCGGTGGCCAGTCAAAAAGAGGTTTACTAGTAGGATCTAGCGGATCGGGGAAAACGAATGTAATGATATCCTTAATTGAACATCCAAATGGTCTCCGTTTCGAAAATATTTATTTGTATTCTAAATCACTCCATCAGCCAAAATATTCATATCTGAGGACATTATTGACACCGTTGAAAGAAATAGGCTACATGGAATATAGTGACAAAGATGATATAATTGCACCAGAGAATATTCGAGATAATTCCATTATAATATTTGACGATGTTCCTAGCTGTGACCAAGATTTGATGAAAAGTTACTTTTGCTTTGGACGACATAGAAACACAGATTGTTTCTATTTGTGTCAAACTTACTCTGCCGTTTGCAAACAATTTATTAGAGATAATTCTAACTTGATTATTGTCTTTCAACAAGACATGACCAATTTGAAACACATTTATGATGACCATGTGAATATTGATATGTCCTTTCAACAATTTAAAGAACTTTGCGCACTCTGTTGGGGCGAAAAATTCGGATTTCTTGTTATCGATAAAGATTCTCCATTGAGCTCGGGTAGATACCGCAAAGGGTTCGATGAGTTCATTCATATATAAATGGAATCATTTTCGAATCATGTTTATTCATGATGAATAACCGCACGGTAGCGGAGCTATTGAAAACACGGAAGGCTTTGAAAAAAAAATATAGAACCTTGAAAGGCGATATTGTGAAATCTCAATCTGATTTAGAGAAAACCTATCAACCTATTACGCAACCTCTCAAAGAATTACTCGCAACCATTGGCAAATCTGATCAAGGAACGTTTGTAAAAAATGAGCCGAAACGTGAATTTAAAGAAGAGTATTACCATACGGCACCAACTATGGATTTGGGGGATGAAGAAACATTTCTACATGACCCCTCATTAGTAAGACCAGAATATGGGGAAAGTTTCTTTGAAGAAACAATACCACCTGGATTGGATTCAATGGCGCAACATGAGAGATATTTAGAACAATTCAATTCTCCACTACCTAGGGCATATATTGACGATAAAATACTGGATACTGAAAATGCTTTTGATGATACTTTTGGTGTTTATTTTGATCCGTTCACAAAGAAATATGCTATTGGTGATTCTACAATAGATTTTGATGGCCCTGATTTCATTATAAATGGTACTTTGAAATATAAGGGTACTCCTGGATTATATGAGCTCATGTTCAAAAAATATCCTACTGGTATGAAAAACAGTGATATAGATCAGTATATTGATATAGTTCGAAGAACCAACACACATTATTTAGGCTATAATCCTGTGAAAGGGCTATCTACATCAAATTCGCAAAAATTCATTGACATTATCAAACCAAGAATCACTACGCTACATTCCATGAATTTGGAGAAAACTGTAAAAAACAAGACCCCTAAGCCCACATCAATACCTTCAGTTGTTCGGGGGCAACCAACGAGACCAAGAAGTGGTTCCACTCCTTCAATCATAACGACAAGAAGCCGAACAAAACAGGGAGGAAAATTGACCATGATGCAACTGAACAAAAAACCTGCGGAATATAAATATTTTAACGACTTTAATGAATTAGTAGATAGACTAAGGCTTCTAATTGCTTCTGAATCGGCTGGTGATACTGGTCACAATAATGAGATTATTTCTATTATTGAAGAGCTGAGGGAAGGCAAGATCATAAAATAGATTGATAGTTATTATTTTGAGTCATTCTGATAATAGCACTGTAACGATGCCGATCGATAAGTTTGGACGACATCTTTTTAACAAAAACCAAAACCCTAGCACATCTCCAGAAGAACCATTATTGGCATCAACGCAGCCTATACAGTTACAATCAGCTTTCTATATCTGTCAACCAATATCTTACCATAGTAAATGTATAATTACTATTCGTGGATCGGGTTCAGGTCAACAAGTTCCAGGAATGGTGAAAAAAACTGGGTCTTCTTACAAGAAAACAATAGTGGATCATATGTCTTTCCGGTATCTGGTAAGATTGAGAAAATTGACGTTTTACCAAAGGATACAACAATTATGTTGGGGGATAATGACATACAGGTGAAAGAATTGATAGAAAAAGAGATAATAAAGGTGACACGATCTCATTTGCCTCTATCAAAAGAGATCGATTGGGTTCATTGTATGCTCAAATAGTGCTCCAGTGCCCATTAACTAAAAATGAGTAGTGTCAAAGAATCAGTCGTAAACGAATTACATAAGCCTGCTAGGAAAACATTTAGGAGACGTCGAGTGATAGTGAAAGGTTTGAATGACTTGTATCAGGCTGATCTAGTTGAAATGATACCCTACGCAAAAATTAATAAAGGATACCGCTACATATTGGTTGTAATCAATGTTTTTAGTAAATTGGTATGGTTAAGACCGGTGAAACGTAAAAACGCAAAAGATGTCACAGAAGCAATGAGAGATATCCTTGATAATGTTGAAATTAAACCTAAAAATATTCAAACAGATATGGGGAAAGAATTCTACAACAAAGATTTCAGATCGTTGATGGAATCTTTCAACATAAATCACTATAGCACATTTTCAAATTTGAAAGCTAGTGTGGTTGAGCGGGTGAATCGCACTTTGAAGAATTCAATGTGGAAGAAATTCAGTTTGCAGTGGTACTTATAAGTGGTTGAATATCCTGAAGGAAATAGAGGATGTATATAATAACACAAAACACAGCACAATTGGAATGAAACCTAAGATGTGAATTCTGGAATGAAAATACATTACTCAAAACTGTATATAGTCATTTGAAAACAATTGATCCTAGAAAGAATAAATTCAAGTAGGTGACTTTGTGAGAATAAGCAAGTTCAGAGAAGCATTTTCAAAATCGTATCAGCCTTCTTGGTCAAATGAAGTCTTCAGAATTCGACAAGTTAATTGTCAAACCCAACTACTTACCTGCTAGAAGATCAGAATCAAGAAGAAATTCGGGGAGGTTTCTACAGCGAAGAGCTTCAGAAAGTGAAATATCCCAACATCTACTTGGTTGAAAAAGTTTTACAGCGACGTGGAAACAAAATTCGTGTCAAGTGGCTAGGCTTAGATAATTCTCATAATTCATGGATTGATAAAAAGGAACTTCTGTGAAATACATTTATATTTTTTGGAATAAAACAATTATTCAGATGATTTCATATTTTTTATTAAGTAATTCCTAGTGGGTACAATTATTCGTATGCTAATTTCTATTGTACATTATTCAGGTCTTCAGAAAAAACGTCAGGGTATATGTGGATGAATTCCAATACTAAACTGATATTTCACTACTTGGGTTCTCCTGTGGCCTAACAAGATTAAGTGCATTGTTCACTACATCTCCATCTTGATTTTGAAGAGCTCTCTGCAGAACTGTGAGGTAATTCGTAAACTGCAGTCTCCCCATCATTTCCATTTGATATTTGATTAGCGGCAATAGAGTCCACAACTTGCAAAGGGATTCATAACCCAAGAAACATAATAGTTATTTTTCTGAATCTTAACAACACTCGTTTCCGAAATTTTCATAAAGTATATCTGGAAGGATTCACCATCTAACGAGTTCGGATGGTCACTAGGATAGAAATAATTTGTAATGATTTCTTGATATTTAGAAAATCCATCCACTCACGATCATTGAAAGTGATTACATCATTCTTGAGTCCTGATATCTGGATGCAGGGCCTGAAGCCAAATTCATAGGATAATCTATGGAAACGTACTTGCTTCTTGATTTATTCAAAGGCAATCTCTTCTCTCCCAACATATTGATTTATGTTTATTCTCATGATGTTCTTCCAGATTATATCTAACCCCCGAGTCACCGGTAGGAACACTTGATGTATAGTAGCTCTGCCCACTCGAATTCACAGTGTATCGACAGTCCATTCAGAATAATATGTGTTTTACAACTAGAATTCGAAAACTGAGTGAAGGATCTCATTGTGATAAGTTATATACCTTCGAATTTGTGAAGTGGGGGTATGATTAACGAATCATTACATTAATTAATATGAATCGGACGATATTCCCAAATACTCCTTAATTAGAGATAATTGAATTAGTCTATGACTCATAAGGTACACCTGTTTTCTTTAATTGTAGATGATTTAATTACATTGGTGACTCATTGTAAACATGTGTTTTCTTGATCGAACATGATTGAATTAGTCTGATGACTCATATAGTGCGCTGCTGCTTTTTCTTGATCGAACATGATTGAATTAGTCTGATGACTCATACATACCACATGTTTTCTTCTTAATTGGAGATGATTTAATTTTCTGAATCGACTATGACATTAATATTGAAAGTAAGCACAGTACATTCCAATAAACATGTATTCACATACTTTCTTAATCTTCATGACCCTCCATTCTCCAACATACAGTAGATATGATTTTCTGTTTGGTGTAAATATTATGAATACGGTCCTGCCCTACTGGAAAAATCGATATGGGATAATAGGGGCCTCCTTTCGTGCAAAATTGTACAACTCATGCCCTCTGTTATAGAAATGCTCCAACAAAAAGAGGAAAACCATTATTTTGTTCATGGTTTTCAGAGAAAATTAATATTCACCCTCGTTTGGTCGGTGCGTTAGACCAGATATCACGCATAAGTATTTCAGTAATCTTTTTCGGTCGTCTGTGGTTAAATAATATGTGTACAATTATTCTCGGTTTTCTTAAGTTTATCGGGAGTGATACAGGTACGAATTGATAGAAATGTAAGTTAGTCAACTCGATCATTAGTGGGAGTGTGTGGTGTTTCAGTGGATTATTCCAAGTGTATCATGAGTGACACCGGATTTACAAGACGCTAACTGATAGAAATGTGAGTTAGTCAACTCGATCGGTAGTGTGTGGTGTGTGGTGTTTCGGTGGATTATTCCAAGTGTATCGGGAGTGACACCGGATTTATGGGACGCTACTGATAGAAATGTGAGTTAGTCAACTCGATCGGTAGTGGTGTGGTGGTGTTTCGGTGGATTATTCCATGTGTATAGGGAAGTGACACCGGATTTATGGGACGCTAACTGATAGAAATGTGAGTTAGTCAACTCGATCGGTAGTGGTGTGGGTGTGTGGTGTTTCGGTGGATTATTCCATGTGTATAGGGAAGTGACACCGGATTTATGGGACGCTAACTGATAGAAATGTGAGTTAGTCAACTCGATCGGTAGTGGTGTGGTGTGTGGTGTTTC